>OY660871.1:2052500-2527500 GCA_962446985.1 Xyrichtys novacula | reverse complement strand
GTCTAGTTCTAGTCGACTAAAACCCATGACTATTTCAGTCTAGTTTTAGTCAATGATTTTAGTCTCTTTTCAATAATGTAATTCTGTTTAACCCAGTTAAAGGTAGGGTAGGCAGGAATCTGTTAAAGAAGCATCTTTTTTGTGGTGTATTTACAAAAATGCTTTTAATATCAGTCAATAGTTATTAGTTATTGATGACATTTGGTAATATCACGATATCGCTGTGTTCTTATCTCTGTGTAGTCAACATTGTAACATTTCAGAGTGGCCCGCTCTTTCTGACTATTAACAAAGCCGTTCTCCACCTCCCCCATCCTGATTGGTTGTGAGGCGGAGGCTGCTCCCAGATATCATTTCCTCTTTTTCTCCCTGACAACCCGGCCATGACTCCAACTTACCCAAAAACGTCTTTGCCCGCTGCATCTAAAAATACGGCGAGTTAGGGGATTGAGGACTCCAAAACAGGCAACTGGACTGTGTAGAGTTGAGAAGACGTTTCGCCTCTTATCCTAGAAGCTTCTTCAGTTCTAAATATTGCTAGTGTGAGCAGATATTTATCTTACTGGAGAAGGGGACAAACAACGACTGGGAGGAGTTGGAAAGAATGGGTCGTAGAAACCCATCTCCTATCCATAACAAAATCTGACGGTCACAGAAGCAAAGCAACTTAGGTTGAAGGTAACAGCTGCTCTCTCGAAGTCCAAAACGCCTCCTTCCAACCTGACCATGCAGGAAAGAAGAGCCTTGGCATCACTACGAAAAGATGAAAACATCACCATCCTGCCTGCAGATAAGGGGAGATGCACTGTTGTACTCAACACCAGGGATTACCATGACAAGGTAACAAGCCTTCTCAGTGCCACCTATGAAACTCGAAAACGGGATCCCACCAACAGCTACAAAAACAAAGTTATCAGCGTACTTAAACAGCTGGAAAAGGATGGAGTTATCAACCGCCCACTCTACTACCGGCTTTACCCAGGGGAATCAGTCCCGTGCATTTACGGATTACCTAAAACATACAAGGAAGTGACCCCCTTAGACCTACCATCAGCAGCATTAACTCAGTCACATACAAAGTGGCAAAACATTTGGCCACCATCCCAGCTCCTCTTGTCGGCCACACCACTCACCATGTCAAGAACTCACAGGACTTTGCCAAGAAAATCAAGGACAACAGGCTGGACCCAGATGAGACCATGGTTTCCTATGACGTCACATCACTTTTCACGAGTATTCCAACAACAGAGGCAGTCCAAGTAGTAAGACAACGCCTCTTACAGGACAGCACACTGGAAGTCAGAACCAACTTAACCCCGGACCACATCTGCTCCTTATTGGACATCTGCCTCAGCACCACCTATTTCCAGTTCAGAGAGCGCCATTACAGACAGAAACATGGATGTGCTATGGGCTCCCCAGTATCTCCAATAGTGGCAAACCTGTACATGGAAGAGGTAGAGACAAAGGCCTTAACCTCATTCGAAGGAGCAGCACCTAGCCACTGGTTCAGATATGTGGATGACACCTGGGTTAAGATTAAAACACATGAAGTAGAGGCCTTCACTGACCATATCAACACAGTGGACAGCAACATCAAGTTCACCTGTGAAGATGTCAAGGACAATGTGTTAGCCTTTTTGGACTGTGCTGTACACTTGGAGGCAAATGGGTGTCTCAATGTTGAAGTGTACAGGAAACCCACACACACAGATCAATATTTACTTTTTGATTCCCACTATCTTCTGCAGCACAAACTGGGTGTTATCAGAACACTCAACTACTGGGCTGCGAACATTCTCAAGAAGAAAGAAGGGAAGGAAAAGGAACAGAAGCACATCAAAAATGCCCTGACAACCTTTGGATACCCTAAGTGGGCCTTTGTGAAGAACAGAGAGAGAAATAACACTGAACACGAAGGGGAGGAGAGACGCAAGAGCACTGTAATCCTTTACGTGGCAGGCCTCAAGAGGATCTTTGGCAAACACCATATTCCTGTTCATTTCAAGCCTGGTAACACACTAAGGCAGAAGCTAGTCCATCCCAAGGACAAAACACTGAGACATAAACAGAGTAATGTGGTGTATGCTGTCCAGTGCAGCGAGGAATGCTCGGACCTGTACATTGGGGAAACTAAACAACTGCTTCACAAGCGCATGGCTCAACACAGGAGAGCCACTTCCTCAGGTCAGGACTCAGCTGTCCACCTTCACTTAAAGGACACAGGTCACTCTTTTGAGGACAGCGATGTACAGGTGTTGGCTAGAGAAGACAGATGGTTTGAAAGAGGAGTTAAAGAAGCCATCTTTACCAGACTGGAGGAAAACTTCTCTGAACAGAGGTGGTGGACTCAGGCACAATCTCTCTGGCACTTACAATGCAGTTCTCAGCTCTCTCCCCAGGAAGCTCCACAAACATTCACACCTGGGACCACATGACTCAGGTGGCATGAGTCATGTGGTCTCATGATAGGGGTCGTTAACACCCCTTTCAGGTTAACGACCCTCAGAGGGGGGAACCCCCAGAGATGGATTTCTACGACCCATTCTTTCCAACTTCTCCCAGTCGTTGTTTGTCCCCTTCTCCAGTAAGATAAATATCTGCTCCTCACACTAGCAATCATTAGAACTGAAGAGGGTTCTTGGATAAGAGGTGAAACATCTTCTCAACTCTACACTGTCCAGTTGCCTGTTTTGGAGTCTTCAAGAAAACCATGACCTGGATGAATGAGAATCTACATGGACATAGGGGATTGAGGATGTGACGTCGCAGAGGATAGAGAAAACAAAAACAATGGGACTAAACAATTTCGTCTCGATTTAGTCCACAAAAATAAAGAGACATTTTTAGCAGAGTTTTTATTTTGTGAACCACATTTAGTCTCATTTTTATTCGTCAGCAATATTGCGTTATACATTAAGTCATAGTTATCGTCACAAGAAAACCATTTACGTTTCGTATTGTCTCATTTTCGTCACATGATTAAGGTCTGTTGACAACGATGTTTCGTCATGATTTCGTTGACAAAAGCAACACTACTGTCCAGGTCCACACAGAGGTGCAGAGCAGCTTTCCTCTGATACCGTGAACCTGAACCTGGAGATGTTTGTGTTTCTTACTCATGTCCGTACACCCTGATCCCGTCACCCTCATTCCTACGTCTTCACACCTGCACACGCCAAATCCTCCAGAATGAGACCCTCATCAAGCACACTCTCTAATTAAAGCAGAAACCACCACAAAAAGAGAGTTTGTTTTAATCCTCAGGAGGTCACCTGAGGTCACGTTGTGACACTGCCAAAACAAACCCGGAGTTTTAAACAGGAAATGAAGTTAACACTGCTATGACCAGGGGCCTCATTTATCAACCGTGCGTACACACAGATGTGTGCTTAAAGAGTGCGTACGAACATTCCTGCGCAAAGTCTGGAATTTATCAACCTGTACTTTTGCTTTGGAACGTGCGTAAATTTAAGCACAACTCTGACCATGCGTACACACAAAACCTAGTGGTAGGACAGTAAAACTACGAATAGAACTCATTAAAGGAGTCACAGCGTTCCGCAATCTCAAGCTTCACACATGTTCCTGTTGCCGCTATACAAAATTTATCAATTAGTAATTTAGCAGACATTTTGAATGATTGGTGAGACAAGCTATAAAAATCTGCTGTGACAGGACAACCTCACAAGAATTCTTACAAGTACAAATACAAGTATCACGGTTTATTTTGCGCTATTGGAGGACTTGGAGAAGCGTCTGCTCCTCCGCTGGGAGCGCGTTTTCAAAGAGCGTGCTGATCTGTTCAGTGAGAACTCAGAGTGGATTCTCAGCAGGTACCGCGTCCCCAAAACATTTTAATGGATTTACGCCGTGATTTACTACCCGTGTCTGAGCGAGAAACAAAACGCACCAAAGCCATCCCAGCGCACATCCAGCTCCTGTCCACCCTAACCCAAACATTTCAGCGAGAGATTTGAGACATATGTGATATTTCGCAGCCAACGCTAAACTAAATCATGCCGAAAGAGTTGGATGTAATAATTTCTCTGGCCTCAATTTACATCCAGTTCCCAAACACACATCAGCAACAAGCCGAAATAAAACGAGGATTTCAAGCCATCGCCGGATTCCCAAACATAATTGGAGCGATAGATTGCACCCACATCGCAATAAAAGCACCTTCACACAATAAATTCAGATTCGTCAACAGGAAAAGATTTCATTCAATCGATGCACAAATAATCTGCGATGCACATTTGTTTCCGTTAAACGTTGTTGCCCGGTGGCCAGGAGGAACGCACGACTCATTCATTCTACAGAACAGCTCTGTGAGTGTACACCTCCAGGAGGAGGAAAAACATTCATACACGCATTTTTAAAGGGATTGTTGATGCCATATATGGTCAATTGGAGGCGTTCCTGAATGCAAATCACCCTAACCATGCACGAGCACGGTAGTAAAGAACAGGTGGGATTTATCATCACCGATAACTTACGTGTGTGCGTACGACTGGTGTCCGCACGTTTGATAAATATGGATTTTTTTGTACTTACGCACATTCTAAATTTCATTCCTACGCAAGAATATAGAACCTTTTCTACGCACAATTGATAAATAAGGCCCCAGGTGTCCATTTTTAAAGTCGTTTTATTTCAGTGAATTTAAAACAAACTCATACACTGACCTGTGTGTGTGTGTGTGTGTGTGTGTGTGTGTGTGTGTGTGTGTGTGTGTGTGTGTGTGTGTGTGTTAAACATGCAGATATAGAGCTGCTGTGTAGATAGAAACACACCCACCTGCAGACCCACTGATCAACCCCCTGCTGACTTTGACCCTGGACCAGCAGGTCAACGGATGGCGTTTGTTTCTTGTTCACCTGAGTATGTGTGCTCTCCTGGTCGATCGAGCAGCTCTGGTCACTGGGGGAGAGAGAGAGCTGAGAGGGTTTTGGTGTTCGGTTGTGCCGACAGCGTTTCTCACTCTGTGAAGAATTGTGTTTCCTCTGGTGGAAACAATGGAGTGGATCTGTCCCCCTTTAATGGAGCTGGACTCAGAAGTCCCCTTTGTTATACGAATCCAAACTGTGTCCCAGACCAGGCTCTGTGCGTGTTTTAAACACTGTCTGTTTCTTCTTCTTCTCTCAAAGTAAAAGATGTAGTTTTAACCTTGAAGCCAGAACCCTAACTGGACTACATGTACCATCATCCTGAGACCCTCCCCCTACAGAGCAGAAATCACATTTTTAAGGTTTTTATTTGATGTAAATCTAAATTTGACATTCTTCCTGGAAATCATAGATGCTGGACCCTCATCTCCAAAGAGACAGCTGAACTGGTTTTGACTTTTTAGAGACTAGAACAAACCAGATTCTGATAACAGCATGGCTCTGTAGGAGAAGAGTCCTGGACGCAATATTTTTTTGTAGGATGGTAGGGGAAAATCCCGCCTCCTGCGCCTCAGAACATTATGGCACTTCTGAATCTTCTAACCCTCACCCTAACCCTAACCTGACAGACGATGTTTCACAGCCATAAGGAATAACCAACCGGAGCCCAGCACTTCCAGCTAATCAGAGGCGAAGGAGGGCGGGACCTTCCCCAACCATCCTACAAAAAAAATAAATAAATTGTGTCCTGGACTGAGGCAGTGCTGACTTGGTGCAACATGCAGAGAAAACTCTGTCAAAGGAGACCCTGAACTGTGGAGCCCCCATAGACTGTATATAGAATGGAAGCCGTCTGGGTGAAGCCACTCTGAGAACAGCACCCTCTGGTGACTGGCTGCAGTATAGGTTATAAATTCTGCCTCCTTATGGAGCTGTGGACAAACTTTATAAATTAATGACACAGAATATAAATGTTTCTCCCCCCTGCTTGTGATATTGACATGTAGTTACTGTCAGACTGGTTTTTGCTCAAGTCCCCTTTTTTTCTGTACAGCTCCATTTTTAAAAGCTATTAGGGGATTCATGTTTTCTTTGATTGACACTTAATACAGCCTATTGGTGTACAAAGACTGCATAGCTCACCCGGGGAATACGCTGTTTGAGCCGAGCGTCATCACAGCGACTCTACCGCCGAATGCATACAAAGCTACTGCGCAATGTTGGTTTCAGGAAGTGGAGAGACAACGCTGAATCACAGAGAGCTTTTCTGCTTCAAATCCGTATACTGAAGGCCGAGCCAAGTTGTCCATAGTACAGTCCATGTGAGCAGCTTAAATCCTCTATCAGGGGACAACATTACTGCTGGGTTCACTTACGTTAATGCACTTCTGTTTAGAAAAGAGGAGATGCAACACGGCAGTAAACAAACTTTCCAGGAGCTCATAGCTGTAATAACCCTGTAGGATCCATGCATGTAGTCAGCTTCTAATGCTGAAATTTCTACACGTGCAGCAGACTGACACTCTGATCCTGGAGACCCACAGAAGCAGAGCAGATAGTAAAAATCTATTCTGTAGTTTTCAAGATAAACGGCAATTTTTATAGTTTTTTTTCTCTGAGTTATTGTTTTAGAAATCTCATATGAGGCTATAAACTCACATGAACCAGTAGAAATAGAGTCCTCTATGTGTGTGTGTGTGTGTGTGTGTGTGTGTGTGTGTGTGTGTAGCATCACTCAGCCGTGGAAAACACAATTCTTCCCTGCCGAGGCCAGAGTGTGTGGTCAGGAAGAACAAGAACCTTAAAAGCTCACACACACACACACACACACACACACACACACACACACACACACACTCTAAGGTCAGCTCTAACTGCAGCCCACAGAATAATATGAATCTCTGCAGCTGCTGTTGGAGGCAGGGACACAAAAACTCGTGCACAAAGAACACAAACAAGAACCTTTTCGGGTGTCTGAAGGTTCTGGACTTCCCTTTGTCCCGGCTTCAAGTTCTTATAAGGAGTGTGGCGGCACCCTGACCATTGAAAAGTGGCATTCTTGGCGGTTCGGTTGTGTATCTTAGCCGTCATATTTTCACACAGTGTTTTGGTTTATGGATCTGGGAGATGTTCACACCATCTGAACCGTTATGATGATGAACAGTTTGCTGCTGACAGCGAGCAGCTGTGCGGTAAAATGATGTCACTGTGAAGCAGTGCCGCCTCCTCCTCCCCCTCTTCTTCTTCTTCTTCTCTGGCTTTATTAGGATTATAATGAATCAGCTGGACGTGTGGGAGTTATTGTTATGGCTTTGTCTGCAGAGCGGTTTTCTTCTTCTCTCTGAACTTGATTGGAAAGATTTGTCGGGTTCATATTCTGCTAAAACCAGGACTCATGTTTCCCCTCTGCGATGAATACATTAAAGTTTATGCAAACACAGTCATTAAGGACGATGTGCAACATGCAATGCAATTATCTAATGCAAATAGAGAAAATATGCAAATTTTAAAGATGCACCAATAGAAAAAATCTTTCAAATGAGGAATGAAAACCTCTCCTCTGAATCAGCTGTTAGATGAACTAGTTTATTATATTAAAGCTACAGTGTGTGATTTTTAGCAGCATTCATTAGAACAGACTTGATGAGACCACTGTTGTTTTTAAGTTGTAATTAGGGCTGGGACTTGATTTAAAAAATTAATCTAATTAATCAGAGGCTTGCAATAAATTTATCTCATTTAATCACATTTTAACCGCATATAAATAATTGACAGTGTGACACAGTGGTGTAGTGGTTAGCACTGTCGCCTCACAGCAAAAAGGTCCTGGGTTCGAATCCGGCTCACGGCGTTTCTGTGTGGAGTTTCTATGTTCTCCCTGTGTCTGTGGGTTTACTCTTGGTACTCCGGTTTCCTCCCACATCCTAAAAATATGCAGAAGTGGGGTTAGGTTAATTGGCCTCTTTCAAATTGCCTTTAGGTGTGAATGTGAGCGTGGAAGCAATTTCAGAGATTGGTCTACTGTCGCGTGCTATCCAGTGAGCCAGAGAGTTTGTTAATGTTTCTGACGTGGACTTACTCATCTTAGCTATGAATCCACTCATCTGGTCAAGCTTGGGTAGCTGTACTCTGAGTCGGACTAATGTTAGCTTCCATGTTATAGCTGAGGAAATACCAGTTCTACGCTCCTGCTCGCTTGTATCGTTCCAATTAAATTCAGATATAATGCAGATAAATACTTTCAGATAATTACAAATGGGGCCCAGTCAATGTGAAAGTAAAAAGCATTGGTGCTACTGTAGATGCCAACAGACTACCAGCAAACACAATGTTTGCAGGACTTCTACAACTAGGATAAAGTGACATAGTGAAGGACCCGAGGTCAACAGATTAGCGGCACTACAACATGCAACAGCAGGTCCCGTTTGACAAGAAACACTTCTGTTACAGACTCTTGGCTTACTTTGTTAAAGCGGTTTACCTGTCCAGCAGAAAGGTTACAGGGTCACCAAGATCGTGAAGCATCCCACATCGTTTATGTTGACCCGGCTTTTTTGCTCTTGTCCATTCTACCTCTGTTTTAAGCGCCCGTTATTCCGCCCGGGTTGTCCGGTATTTACTTTGTTTTCTTGCTTGTGTTGGCAGTCATGGCCAAAGGAGTATTTAGACAATTTGCTGAACTTTCTGGTTGGTTTCTGCTGTCCGATATTGTAGCATACTAACCTTGTTTGGGCTCATCAACGACACGGGAGAGCAGTGTCTGCCTCACAACCAATCAGGTCGAGGAGGCGGGGAATGGCTTTGTTTACAGTCAGAAAGAGCGGACCGGTCAAAAATGTTAAAATGTTGACTACACAGACATACGGGAACACAGAGATATGGTTATATTACCAAATGTCATCAATAACTAATAGCTATTGACTGATATTAAAAGCTTTTTTGTAAATACACCACAAAAAAGATGCTTCTTTAATGGATTCCTGCCTACCCCACCTTTAATGCATGAAACGTGCGTGAGGGGTTAAAGGTCAGCAGTGCAGCTCAACAAACAACCTTTTTTTACATTGTTTGTATGAAACACTCAATAACAATAACACAATAAAGGATGAATGTGTCTGTCCAGTCTGCAGGATAAGTCTGTCGGTCAGAGGTAGCTCAGAACAGATGAGTTTGTGTCCCGATGTTTTGATATTTAGTGAGCGGCTGTGCATGAAAGAGTTTGTCCTCAGGGACGTTCCTGATGGTCTGATTCCTGAAAAAATTGACAAATTGAGGATTTTCTTTTCAAGCTTTATCTTCTTCCTCTTCTGTTTTGTCCCTCTCATCAGACCATCAAGGCCACGTCTCCCCTCGGTGACCCCCGGGTGACCTACAATCTGGAGGAGGGTCAGGTCCCCGAGACCAACATGCCGGTTCGATTCTACATCAAACCAAACCGGGCTGACAGCTCTGCGTCAATCCTGGTGGCCGAGAACCTGGACTACGAGACGACTTGCTTCTTCACACTCAGAGTCCGAGTCCAGAACGTGGCTGCCGTGCCGCTGGCATCATTTACAACCGTCTACGTCAATGTGACAGGTGAGGCGGGAGTTTGGAAGCACCTTTACCTCAGATTCATTCTACACCGGACAAGATGGTATTACTGTTCATTGTGCCATTAGATTTTAAGTCACATGAGTTTCCTTGATCTTGAGAGTGGTGTCGGGGTTGTATCTCCATAAATTTTTGGACGCATCATCAGTAGTGTTCCTTTAAATCAGGGGTTGTTTCGGCCTTTCAACACTAGACACCCTCATCAAAGGTGGCCAGCTACAGGGTGATCAAGCCTGAGCTTGCGTCCCATGCCCAATCACAAGCCCATGGGACTATGCATGGCAGGGGCGTCCACTCCCCTGAGTCAGGCCTGGAGCTGACCACATACCTTGCTCCTTCTCCTCCTGGGTGGGAAAAGGGGTGATGGGGATGTGTGGAGAGCTATTGGGTGGGTCTAGCAGTTCTTTGAGCCCAGCAAGGATCTTTCCGCTTTGCCCAGATCCACTGGCTGCTTCTTTCAGCTGCTTCAGAGACTGATTTTATTGTCTGTCACAAAGCCTGTCCTTGGATACCAAGGTCTTTTAGCAGTCTGATGGTAAAAGTTGCCACAAAACCTCGGCATCCTACCTTAACTGGGTAGATTCTCACAGTCCACCCTCGTTGCTGTGCATCTGCAGCCAGTTCTGTATAGCGTATCTTCTTGCGTTCATAGGCCTCTTCTGTTGAACTCTCCCATGGGACTGTGAGCTCTATGATGTTGACAGATTTGCATGAGGGAGACCAGAGTACCAGGTCTGGTCTGAGGGTAGTTGCTGCTGTCTCGGGTGGAAAGACTCGTTGCTGGCCAATGTCCACAATCATCTTCCAATCCCGAGCCATGGCTAGCTTTCCAACTTCTGGCTTGGTTGGGGGATGCTTGGGCTTTCCTTGTCCATCTTGAACAAAAGTTGGAGCTCGGATGGAGTTGGATGCTGTCCTGGGTGAGGAGTTGATGGTGTGTCTCTTGGTCCCTAGAGCCGCTGCCAGACATTTGAGGACCTGGTTGTGCCTCCAGGTGTAGTGTCCCTGCGTGAGGCTGGTCTTACACCCGGTCAAGATGTGCCTGAGAGTCGCTGGAATTGGACAGAGGGCACAGGTTGGATCCTCCCCCGTACCAGTCCTGGAGTTTTTTTGGAGATGGTAGCACATCGTATATAGCTCTGAAAATGAAATTTATGGTACTTCCCTCCATTTCCCAGAGCTGCCTCCAGCTGAGTTCCCGCCTCTCCAGTCCTTCCCACCTCGCCCATTGTCCCTGTTTGGCAAGAGAGACAGCCTTTACATTTATTCCAGCCTCCTGATGGTGCACCTCTTCCACCACCATTTTCCTCCTCTCTGAAGTTGAGGCCTTGCGCCAAGATAGTTTACTTGGCGCAAGCCCAAAGCCTCCTCTTCCCATCTGGACATGCCCCATAATGTCCGTATGTCTCAGGGCTGACATGGTATGCTGCGCCGCTTCTGTGCTTGTGAGAAGCACAATTGTAGGTCTCCAAAGTAGGCTTTCACTAAGGTGGTGATGGATGATGGGACATGGAAGAACTTAAAGGATTCCCAGAGTAGGTTGTGGGTAACTGAACCAAAGGCGTTGGCCAGGTTGAGAAAGGTGACATGCAGGTCTCTCTTTTCTTTCTTCGCCTCTTGGATCTGGTGCCAGATCATACTGGTATGCTCCAAACAACCAGAGGACCCTGGAATGCCCGCCTTTTGTATGGATGTATCAACGTATTTGTTCTTTTCCAAGTATGTTGAAAGCCTCTGTGCAATTACGCTGAAAAATATTTTTCCCTGGATTTGACTGGTGCAGGTGTTTCTTTGTGGCTTCTCATTTCCTTCACCCCAAACCGCTCTTCTCCATACTGTTAGATGATATCACCAATGTTTTCTAGTTTTTTCTCCGCTGTACCTACTTGCTGCTTTAAGATGTTTGCCAGGTCATGGTTGACTGTTTCCCACTCTCTTTTTTCCGCAGCTTTTGGCCACTTCACTCTTGGTTTGTGCCCCTTGATCTCCAGGTGGGGGGGGGGTCTCTGTGGTTGGGTGGGCTCCTTCACCAACACTTGCTGATGGTGCTGATGCTCTGCAAAATGTGGTTTTCATCCAGTCACTGTGCTTTACTTGACTGACTTGCCTGATTCCTCCTTAAGAAATACAGGTCAATGCAAGGCCCTTGTCTCTTCTCTCTTAAGCACCCTTTCCTTCCTTGGTGGGTTCTCAGGCCCCTGAATGATGTTACCTTCGTCCATCCACAGGTGCTAACCTGGAGAGTGTGTCCTGCTGCTGCTGTGGTGGCCTCATGGGTCTTATTCTTACTCGAAGTCTTTTCCATTCCTAGGTCAATAGCCGTGTTGTCAATCATTGCGCCATCTTGTGCCCCCGCTCTCGCAGGCTCCAGGGGTATGTTTCCTTGTTCATTTTCCGTAGCATTTAGCAGGTGGCTCCAATGACTTGAAAGCCGTCAGAGCCTGCCGCCATGGGTAGCTGGCCCATGACAGGCCCAGTGGGATCTATTCCCTCCAGTCAGCAGTCTTTCCATGCCGTCACACAGTCTTTCCCATGTTGTCAGCTGACCTGAGTGCAGCGTGAAGTAAAAAAAGTTTGCACCTGAACCAATCAGCTTCCAGCAAACTTCAATCTGACCTTTCAAAGAGCGCTGCAGTTTAGTTTCCTGTCAGTCATGTTGAGTGTCCTCTGTCACGTCTTAAACAGCAGTTAACACTCGGTCAAAGGTGCAAATAATTCTGTCATCATGAAAGCAGTGTGTAAATTGTTTTTGGGTCCCAGGAGTCGAAGCTCTAAATGTGTCTGGGTCGATTTAAAATGCTGACATGCAGAATTTAGCAGAACTAAAGCATAAAAGAAAAGTCCAGTTTGTTGTTATTGCAGATGGATCTCTTCTCTGCAGCACTGAGACTAAAATAACTTTGGAAGTTTTTCATCGGCTCTTTTGATTTTTTTAGTTTCTCAACAACAATATTCTTTGATAACGTACTGACCCACATAGAGGAGTGAATCTATCATTTAAAACTCCAGATCCATTAACCTTATCGAACAAGATCTAATGATGATGTCAGTTAAAGGTCGGTTTACACTGACTGACTTATGCTGCTGGATCATGTGCAGAATAGATAGGGGAGACCGGGGCTTGTTGTCTCATGGGTAAGTTGTCACATTGCAATTATCTTTGCCACCAGAGGGTGCAACTAAAAAGTGGAATACTAGTTTTCTTCCTTTACATGGTCAGGGGTCGTGTCCTGTCTGAGAAGAGAAGAGCACATTGTGAGCTGAGATGAGCGCCAATTAACCATTTCACACAACCCAAAGTAAAAAAAAAATTTAACTTTATATATTTTAAAATAATCTTCTTCCAGATAAAAATCCTAGCAGAGATACATGTGGACTTGTTAGAAGAGAGATTAAGGCATCCTGTCACACCTCGGTCATTGTTCTGTTTTAAACTTACTTTAAGCTGGAGCTAAAATTAGCAAATGTGGTAATTTGGGTCAAAATGTCTCAGTCATTTTGGGGTTAGTTATCACATGTTTAAAAGGGATTAAAATTAACAGAGAGTCTGCTTATCAGCAGTTGTTATATTGAAATCTTGACTTTATTTTTGCAGAGAAAAGTGTGGTTTAAAGGAGAGCGAAAGCGAGAAGACATGGTCAGGAATTACAAAAGAAAAACAGAACGTGGCACTGACGTGATGCTGAGGACAGTCAGACAGGTGACCCTCGCTAATAAATCAATCCGGAGGACACTAAAGGACTTAAATGTCAACTACCATACCTTAGCTCAGTACTGCAAAACATTCACCTCAGCCGAAAAACAGAGTCAGACTGCTCTCTAAACTCCAGAGCATGTTTCATAATATCTTATGTCGACGTTTGTTCAATGACTTTTTCTTTCTCAATGATAAACATTTTCTGTGTCTGACTTTGATGTTCACTTTCAGGTAAAAAATGAGAACAACAATAATTTTGTTCTTGTTTTATTAGCTGTAAAATACACTGTGACATCTTACCCCATGTAGTGAGACAACTTACATGATGGTGGGGCAACGTGTCACATGTTCACACTCTCTGTTTTAATGTTTATAACTCTGCACTAACACAAGATATGAAAATGACATGAATATGAAATATATACCTGAGACTTTGGTCTTTCATCTGGTACACATTTTGTTTATATATGATGTCTTGATTCCAAGAAATATAGAAGAGTGTAAAAAGTGTGACAACAAGCCCTGGTCTCCCCTACTCTTCAGTTTTTTACTGTTATCTGAGAACATCAGGGTCAGCGGCTCAGGCTGTAGTTTTTGAGCCATGGAGGTCTGAGGAAAAGCAGGGGAGCGAGGAGATGGCTGTGACTGTGCCCTCCTCTTCTGGCATCCCTGCATCCTAATAATAAAAAAATCATTGATTAATATGGAAAACCAGAAAACCTAAGGATGAGCTCTGTGGGACTCCACCGACACTTTTTTGGCCCTGGTTAGTTTTTTATTTTATTTTTTATGTTAAGTCCTAGAAAAAAGTGAAAACACACATTATGAATGTCAAAAAACAGGCCCTTCATATTATCTCTGTCGTGGACTTCTTTTTAAAAATTTGTGCCACACTGACCATCAGAAATCTCGCCCTTCAGCTCGGACCAACGCAGAGATGCTGAGACAAGGGAGCAAGAGAGTCCGTGTAATGAGGCGAAAACTGAGGAATAATGAAGAGAGGTTCAAATCCTCGCCGTTAAAAAAGAGAGAAAAGAGCAGAAACTGGAGGTGTGAGCTCCTCTCCATCGCTTCATTTTACCAATGAGCATCTGTGGGCAGCTGGGGGAGGGGGGGAGAGAGAGAGAGAGAGAGAGAGAGAGAGAGAGAGAGAGAGAGAGGAAACTCTTCCTGACTTTGATTGTCCCCCTTCACTTCCTGGTTTCTCCTGACAGTTTTAATCCACTTTAATCCTCTCTTGTGAAAAACGACAGACGCCAAAAAACAAAAACAAAAGAGGATAAATTTAGGTTTTCATTTCTGTTTTCAGATGTGAACGACAACGTTCCCTTCTTCCTGTCCTCCACCTATGAGGCCACGGTTCCTGAAGGAGCAGAGATTGGCACCTCAGTGGTTCAGGTGTCGGCCACAGACCTGGACTCTGGTCTTCACGGGAGGGTGAGGATGGATGAAGATACTCCTGTTATCTCTTATCTCCTGTTATCTCCAACTAGTTCAGAATGCAGCAGCTCGGCTTTGGTTTTAGTCGACGGCATCACATCACTCCAACTTTTAGCCTCCCTTCACTGACTCCTATCAGTTTTAGAATTGATTTTAAGATTTTATTGATTACTTTCAAGGCTCTCAAGGGATTTGCCCCAAGCTTTTACTACCTTATGAGCCAACTCGCAGCCTCAGATCCTCTGGCAAAGGCCTCCTGGTCGTTCCAAAGTCGAGACTCAAAACTAAGGGTGGTAGATCTTTCTCCATAAGAGCTCCTTGACTTTGGAACGATCTGCCAGAGGGGACGAGGCGTGCAGAGACAGTCCCTTCTTTTAAGTCATATTTAAAAACGTGCTTTTACAGACGGGATTTTATGTGATGATGTCTTTTTTCCTTTTACCTCTTCTACCTCTATCTTATTTCAGCTTTAAGGTCCTTTCACACCGGAAATGATGCAAATATATGACGCAAAATTATTAAATATTCATAGGCAAATTTTGACACGCCTGACTATACACATCGATTTTGCGACTTTCCAGAGGGAAAAAAGACGCGTCTTGGGTGGAAGACTGACCCAACAGCAGACTGAGTGTTTTTCAGTTCTGATTAGACACTAGTGTTGAGATGGCTGTCTGTCTTGATAGCATGTACTGAGTCGGGGCCAGTACCAGATAAGCACATTAAACTATAATCCATAAACATAAGGTAACAACTTAGACCTAATGGTGCTGTGACAGCAACGCGATTCAGTTTGAGACAGTGAAAATACATATGGTATGTTGTATCTGAACAGGTCAGCTTACGAGCTAAAGTTACTTAGCACAGATAAAAGTTAAAACAAAGACATTTAGCAAACTGTTGAAGCACATAAACCATCATCATATGAGAAATCCGACGATATGACTCTCCACAAGTTGTCCCTCAGGTCGTTATCTTTGTAATATTTGTGTCTTTTATCAAAAAGCACTCTGTCCTCTGACGCGTAAACAATCAGCCAGTCAGCCATGTTGGATATACCGGTGAATCTGACGTTGCAACAAAACGCAATCTGATTGGTCAGAAGTGGACACACAGTTTGCGAAACTTAAAAAAATTTGACCGTGATACGGAAAAATAAATGCCGCAATATCGCAGGACGGGAAAACATTGATGTGAACGATTGTATTGACAGGATACAGGTTCGAAAAAAAATATTGACGTCCGAAATAATCACACGAAAAAAACACTCCCAGTGTGTAAGGACCTTAACTGTCTTTTTAGCTTTTGTTATACTTGTACTCTTTTCTTAATTAACCTTTTAGGCCTTTTATTGTTTTATCTCTTGCTCATTTCTGTTGCTGTAGTTTATCATCACTATTATTATCAGTATTACCTGTTATTATTTTATTATCATTATTGATATTGCCTTTTATTAGCCTGGCTGGGCCATCCAGTTGCGTGAATCACTTGCCGTTCCTTCCCACAACAGTCTGGAATTCAGCCAATAGGGAGCCCTAAGTGTGCGGGAGTACTTTCCTTGATAGACAGACTACTGTAACCAATCACCGTAACCAAACATCTGACATCATCACAGTGCGCAACTGTGTTCTCTGCTGGGCTCTCAAGCATCAAGTAAAGGTTTGGTAATATTTCAACGTGTGCGAGCAAACAATGTCTTTTACGTCTTCTTCTGTGGATATAAACGATTTCTGCCGGCTTTGCAAAGTCAACTGCAGAATTAACAGCGTTCTGAATGAACGGCACTTTGAAAAGTCCCGCAGCATGTGTTAGACGTCACCATCTACACATGGACCAATCAGGGGCTGCCTTTCACTGTTGTCAGGGGAACAGTGGAAACAAAGTCACTGATTGGCCCGGTTATTTTCTGATTTCTAATACACGCTCCCGATTGGCCGAAGTCCAGACTGTTGTGGGAAGGAATGGCTAGTGATTCATGCAACTGGATGGCCCAGCCAGGCTAGCCTTTTATATCTATTATCCTGTTTCTCCTTCGACCCCCTTTTAATTGCATTTTTTTTTCTTAACTATTTTATGTTTTTATTTTGGTCCTCATGGTCTTATTTTATGTTGCATGGTTCTTGCATGTTCCTTATGACAAGGAAATGGCCTTCAATTTCATTTTAACTTAGCTTTTTATTTTAATCTTTTTCCATGTGCTCTTAGACTTTAAGTCGAAGTACTTTGTAAACTTGTTTTTTAAAAGTGCTATACAAATTAAGTTATTATTATTATTATTATTATTATTATTATTATTATTATTATTATTACTATTATTATCATTAATTTATTATTTATGATTATTTATAATTATTTATTTATATTATTATTATTATTATTATTATTAGTAGTAGTAGTAGTAGTAGTATTACAAGTATTATTATTATTATTGTTAGTATTATTATTATATGATTCTCCTTTTCCTTGTGGCATGTGGTGTATCTTGTGGACCCAGAAGCAGACACAGAGGCAGATAGCAAATTAAAGATGTATTAAATGTCCAACTCAGGGAAAAAGGCACGAGAGAAAGTCCAGTTTGCTGGCTGGCTGTTGTGTGGGCTGGAGACACTGTGGAGAAACAGAGGAGAATGAGGTTAGAAGTAATACAAGGAATCACCGGGAGCAAAAGTCACAAGCACTTATCAAAGGAGAAGGCCAGGAGAAGCGTCTGTACCATTCAGGAGTGAAGACAATACTCAGGCGCTGAGACTGAGGGCTGCTGGCTTCTTAAAGGCCTTGATTGCAGATTCAGTGCAGGTGTGGAATCTCACTCAGCCTCAGCGACCGGGGAGGGGGAGGGTGCTCTGAAAAAGAGTCAAGCCAGACCAGGGAAACCAAGAAAAACAGGAAGTCCAACCAAACTAAAACAAGAGGAGGAGGTGTCTCACCACACTCCTCCTCTTTACCTTCTCCATCTTTATCTCCTCCTCTTCTTTCACTTCTCATGTCTTCACTCTCCTCCTCCCCTTTCTTCACCTTCGTCCTCCTCCTCTTTCTCAGATCCACTACATGATCCTGAAGGATGAGAGTGGCGACTCTCAGTTTTTCAGCATCGACCCGTTCAGCGGCGTCATTGCCACTCGCGCCTCCTTCGACCGCGAGAAGAAAGCCTCCTACCTGATCGAGGTCCAATCACAGGACGGCTCAGAGTCGGCTAGACCTGGTCAGCAGGGACAGCCAAACACAGGTCAGAGGTCACTCATGAGAGACCGCCGTTAACGCTTGTTAAATTAGCCTGATCAGCTGACCTTCGCTCTGCTGGTTTCTCAGACACGGCCTATGTCAGGATCTTTATCACTGACGTCAACGACAACGCCCCGGCGTTTCCTCAGCCCATCTACGAGGTGAGCGTGGAGGAAGACAAGGAGGTCGGCTTCGTTCTCATCACCGTCACCGCCAACGATGAGGACGAAGGTGAGTTTCCTGTCTGTCCATGACCTTCACAGGGACGCTAAAAAACCTCTGTTCCCTCTCTCTCGTTTCCTGTCCCTCATCCTCTCCTCCTCTTCCCTCTTCTTCTCATTTCCTTCTCTCTGTCCTCTGTTTCCCCCTTGTTTCCTTTCCTTCTTTCCTCCTTTCCTTTCCTTTCCTTTCATCCTCTCTTCTTCTTCATTCCTTTTTTCCCATCCTCCCCTCCCCCCTCTTTCCTATCCTCCAAACTTCTCATTTTCCTATACTCCTACCCTATCCTCCTTTCCTATTTCACTTTGTCTCATTTGTTCCTCCTTCCTCTCCTCCTCCTCCTCCTTTCCTCCTCCTCTTCCTCTCCTCTGCTCCTGCTGTCACAGCTCGTTAGCGGCTGCCATTGCTGCTCTCCTCCTTTCTTCACCTCCCCTCCTCCTCTCCTCTCTCCCCTCCTCCTTTCCTCTTCATCTCACCTCCTCCCCTGCTCTCCTCTTCTCCTCTCCTCCTCTCCTCCTCCCCTCCTCTTCTCCTCTCCTCCTCCTCTCCTCCTCTCCTCCTACTCCTGGTCTCCTCTGCTCCTGCTGTCTCAACTCGTTAGTAGCTGCTGTTGCTCCTCTTCTCCTCTCCTCTTCTCCCCTCCTCCCTTCTCCTCTTCTCCCCTCCCCTCCTCCATTCATCTCCTTATCCCCTCCTCTTCACCTCCCCTCCTCCCCTCCTCCAATCCTCTCCTTTTTACCTCCTCTTCACCTTGCCTCCTCCCCTCCTCTCCTCCTCCTCCTCCTCCTCCTCCATTCCTCTCCTTCTCCCCTCCTCTTGACATCTCCTTCTCTCCTCTCTCTCCTCCTCCCCTCCTCCTCCTCCCCTCCTCCTCCTGGTCTCCTCGTCTTCTGCTGTCACAGCTCGTTAGCCGCTCCTCCTTACTCCCTCGAGGACGCCAGTTTTGATGTTTGTGTCTTGTTTGTTTTCGTCCCTCACTTCTCTGTCTCCTCCTCCGCTCTGAACCAATCAGCAGCAGGAGGTGAAAAATAACAAAAACAACAACAGAACAAACGACCCCCCCCCCCCCCTTACTGCTCAGCCTCGGGGGGGGTTCTGTTTTCAGCAGAGTGATGTCTGATTATTTCTTTTCTGGTTTTCATCTTTAACCTCCACATCTTCCTCTCACTCCTGCACTTCATATCCCAGAATCCCTCAGGAGGACCTCAAACTGTCACTCTGCTCTTGTGGTCTTCAGACTCCCTGATGATCTAGCAGCTAAGAGTGCAAGTGTAGATCTTCTGTGTCGGTCTTTAGCCTCGTTAACATACAGATGGATGGATTAGTCAGGTCAAGGGTGGGAATTTTTAAAGTTGGAAACTATGTTTGGATATGATACAGTTTGTTTAAATTACCCCCAATTTCAAGTCAATTCCAATAATTCCCATAATTCCCATGAAAAGTTTCCAATTCGGAATATTTCCAAAATTCCTCTGATTTAAGGTGGGGTTGACAGGGATTCGTTAAAGAAGCATCTTTTTTTGTGGTGTATAAACAAAATAGCTTTTAATATCAGTCAATAGTTTTTAGTTATTGATGACATTTGGTAATATCATGATATCACTGTGTTCTCTTATGTCTGTGTAGTCAACATTTTAATTTTTTTGAGCGGTCCGCTCTTTCTGACTGTAAACAAAGCCATGCCCTGCCTCCCCCAATCTGATTGGTTGTGAGGCAGACGCTGCTCCCCTGTGTCGTTCACGAGCCCAAACAAAGTTAGTATGCTACAATATTGGACAGTAAAAACCAATCAGAAAGTTTGGAAAACCGCTTTAACCAAATAAGCCAAGTGTCTGTAACAGAAGTGTTTCTTGTCAAACGGGACCTGCTGTAGCGTGTTGTAGCGCCGCTAAACTGTTGACCTCAGGTCCTGGACTGTCACTTTATCCTAGTTGTAGAAGTCCTGCAAGCATTGTGTTTGCTGGTAGTCTGTTGGCATCTACAGTAGCACCAATGCTTTTGGCCCCATTTGTAATTATCTTTAGTATTTATCTGCATTATATCTGAATTTAATTGGAACGATACAAGCGAGCAGGAGCGTCTGTTTGTGGGCGGGGCTTGCTGGAGCAGAGAGGGAGGGGAGAGGAGGAGCTGAGGGGAAAACTGGTTGGGAGGGGTAGAGTTTACATTCAAGTTTTCTCCCAAAAACTGGAACTTCCTCAGATCTTGACTACCCCACCTTTAACTCCCCATGGGAAGTTTCTGGAAATTTACCAGAAAATTTCCGCCCCTTTGCAACCCTAGTCAGGTCAAACAAACGGTGTCCACAGAGGATGGACTTTTGAAGTGGTTTAGAGTCCGTGCAGTGATTTCCACTACAGAGTCTTTTTGAAGAAGCGTTGAAAAAACAAAAAGATTTTATTTTTGGCCTTTGAAACTGAGCAGGAAACCAGGACCTGCAGGTTGATTTCAAACCGGATCCATATTGAGGCGTCTTTACATGAGAACCACAACATAATAAGTCCAAAACGGAACCTCAAACTTTTGTCCTATTGTCTAATCTGCCGTTTGCTTTTGTTGTTGTGGGATTAAAAAAATGCCACAATAGCAAACAGGTTTATGTCTCTTCAGGGAGACCCTCAGGGCTGGGGTAATTAACAAACAACTGCTGACCCTGAAGGGGGTCCATGATACTGACTTAAGCTCCTCAAATCTCACTGGAAAGTCCTGATCAGACACAGTAATCCTGAGTGCTGTGTCAGCACTCCGATCCAAACACCCCTGTTGTCCTTAAATTCAGGGTCAAGTTCTATAAGTGGTCCGATCCACAGCAGCAGAACCACTTGTTGAAGTTCAGATCTGAAGTTTGATGAGCCATCAAGTCAGCTCAGACCGACCCACCAACACACACTCTTCAGTTTGAGCAATCAGAAGTCTGACAGGGGATGGGGGGGTCTGAGTGAGTATCAGTCGCAGGTTTAGACCCGCCCCCCTTCCTGGTCTCTAAGCTGATTAGGCGCAGCAGCAGTTTTTGTCGCCCTCCGTTTTCTTCAGGATCCTCTGAGTGGAAAATTTGCCGAACTCAGAGCGTCTGCTAACGAGATCAGGAGAATCTTTTTTTAATTCTGCTGAGGTCGGTGTTTTAGTTTAGTGTCGCCACGGGGTTTACTACACACACACACACACACACACACCTGCTGCTGCAGTGATAATGAGCAGGAGTGTGTTTGTGTGTTTGTGTAATCAGTAATGTTACTGTGTAGACAGGATGATGAAAATTTTCAGGGGCAGGGAGAGCAACAGCAAAGCCCCCCAGGTTACATCGCTGACAGTCCGTGTGAGGAATTCTGGGTAATTCGGTCCTCTGAATATGAATCAGCTTCTGTATCTCTGAGATCTTTTCCTGATGTGTGTTTTTTTTTTATAACTTAGTTTTAATTATTTCTTTTTTTTTTTTTTTTTACAGTACAGTACAAGATATACATTTCAAAACAATTATGTTTCCTTTCCTCTTCCTCAGCTGTAAGTGTATTTTTACAAACATCCATAGGCAATAGAAGGTGGAAATAAAAAGAAAAACAATCGTTATATCAAATAAATAGGTAATGTCCAC
Source organism: Xyrichtys novacula (assembly GCA_962446985.1). Lineage (NCBI taxonomy): Eukaryota > Metazoa > Chordata > Actinopteri > Labriformes > Labridae > Xyrichtys > Xyrichtys novacula. The sequence goes on along the minus strand of OY660871.1, from coordinate 2,505,848 downwards.
TCTAGAGTATAGAACGACTGGTACAAATGTCAATCAGAGGCAGGATGACGGCATTTTGATATACAACAGAAGGGTTTTACATAATAAATATTGTCATTGCAGCAACAAAGGTAGTACAGGTTCCCATCTTTTAGTGAAGGTGGCTTTCTGGGTGACTTCAAGGCCGCAGTGAGTAATATACTCAAGAGGTATTTATCCGCTCTTCTGTCCAGGCCTTCGGATATTACTCCCAGCATTGCCACTGCATGGTTTTGCGAAATGTTCATTTTAAAAACCTCCGTCAGTGCATTAAAAACCTCTCTCCAAAACATACTTAACTTAGGACACATCCAAAATATGTGTGTGTGATTCGTCTGATGTGTGTTTTTAATGGAGGAACTAAAACTTGTGAGTCCTTTTGGAGTGTCAGAACCTCAGGGACGAGTCTTCCCTCTGGTCCTCCTCAGGAGGAGCAGATCTGACCTTCATCTCAATTTGAGGCCTCCTGCTAGGAACTGAATAAAATCAGCACTATCCCCCAGTGTGTGTGTGTGTGTGTGTGTGTGTGTGTGTGTTCAGGGGGCAACACCATATGGCCAGACTGATCATTAGGGAGGCTCCTTGAGGCAAGAAACCGCTGGAATGACTCCCCTTACACACATTTGCACACACACACACACACACACACACACACACACACACACACACACACACACACACACACACACACACACACACACACACACACACACACACACACACACATACATACATCCACACACACTCATATCCACACACACACACACACACTCTCCAGGCTTGCTGAGTGTCACCACAGATCGTGCTTAGAGGATGTGACGGACCAGCACACTTAAGCTTCTCCTAACACACACACACACAGACACACACACACACAGAGAGTGTGTGATGTGGTAATGAAGGTCCTGCTCATCTCCACAGATGGCGTTTGTCTCCTGAAGTCTCCTTGGTGCTGGTAAACACAGAGTGGACCCAAAACCCAGACAGACCCGCCTCTGTGTGTGTGTGTGTGTGTGTGTGTGTGTGTGTGTGTGTGTGTGTGTGTGTGTGTGTGTGTGTGTGTGTTTACTGTCTCTGTGTGTGTTTATTGTCTCTGTGTGTGTTTGTGTGAGGGCATTTCTAAAATTCATTAAGAGACAAGGGAAGAGCCAGGAGAGGATAGTCTGAGGAAAGATGGGAGGAAAGGAGGAGTGCTGAGGAGGCAACGAAGACAGAAAGGATGCTAAGATTAAAGTAAGAGGATGTAGAAGTAGGAGGAGAGGAGGAGACTTCAGAGGAGAAGGAAAGGACAGAAGGAGACTTCAGGGGAGGAGAGGTGTGAGGAGAAAAGAAAAGGACACAAGGAGACTTCAGAGGAAGAAGAAAGTTAAGGAGTGAAGGAAAGGACAGAAGAAGACTTCAGGGGAGGAATAAAGTTGTTTAGGAGAAAAGGAAAGGACAGAAGGAGACTTCAGAGGAGGAAGAAAGTTGTTTCGGAGTGAAAGAAAGGACAGAAGGAGACTTCAGGGGAGGAAAGGTGTAAGGAGAAGAGGAAAGGACAGAAGGATACTTCAGGGGCGGAAAGGTGTAAAAAGAAGAGGAAAGGACAGACGGAGACTTCAGGGGAGGAAAGGTGTGAGGAAAAAAGAAAAGGACACAAGGATACTTCACAGGAGGAAGAAAGTTGTTAAGGAGTAAAGGAAAGGACAGAAGAAGACTACAGGGGAGGAATAAAGTTGTTTAGGAGAGACGGAAAGGACAGAAGGAGACTTTAGGGAAGGAAAGGTGTGAGGAGAGAAGCAAAGGAGGAGGAAGAATGTTGTGAGGAAAGAAGGAAAGGACAGAAGGAGACTTAAGGGGAGGAAAGGTGTGAGAAGAGAAGGAAAGGACAAAAGAAGAAGGAAAGGTGACGGGAGAGAAGTAAAGGACAGAAGGCGACTTCAGAGGAGGAAAGGTGTGAGGAGAGAAGGAAAGGACAGAAGGAGACTTCAGAGGAGGAAATGTGTGAGGAGAGACGGAGAGGACAGAAGAAGAAAGGTGTGAAGAGATAAGGAAAGGACACATGGAGACTTCAGAGGAGGAAAGTTGTTCAGTAGAGTCAGTGGTGGAGCGTCTGTGAACATTCCTTGTTTCCTGTTTACTAAAGAACTCAGAAATAAGGTGAAGAGGATCGGTCTGAGCACTGAACCCTGAGGAACTCCAGATCTGAGTTTAGACTGAAGAATTTTAATGAACATGTTTAAACTGATAACAAGATTTCTGTTTACGTCATTGTTTACATTTAATCCTGAAGAATTAGAGCGTCAACGAAAACTTTCTGTCAAGATTTCCACTGATGAAAAATCCAAAACTGTCTAAAAAAAGTATAAGATATTGAACATGAGGACCACAGCAGTTTAAATCCAGGGTTGTTGTTTTGGTTGTTTTTGCTGAACTTTGCTGACTCCTTAAATTTAAGTCCTCCTGAAACAGCTGACCTCTGAGAGAGACGAGGAACAAAGAGCAGCTTTCACTTTATTTTATATTCTTCTGTTGAAGCAAAAACTAAAGGGCAAAGGCGGACAGAGGCTCTGAGACCAATCTGATCCCATCAGACTCTCCTGGGTTTACACGACACTACAGTACATTGATTCTGATCCGATCACTCATCACAATTATTACAAAGTAGTACAGTCCTCCTCATGAGGGAAAGAAAAAATGAAGGATGGGGAGGACAGAGGAGAGGGCACTTGAAGGATAGATTTACCCCCCAATTTCCACCGCATCCTGAAGGTCTATGAAAAGGTCGTATTCGCCGATCGCAGCTGATTGTAACCATTCAAGTTAATGTGCTCTATTTTCGTGCCTCGCCGGAGACGTGCCGCAGGCATAAGTCAGGTCCGCCGCGCCGACAAGGCGTTCCCAAGCACAATTTGGTATTTTGGTGAGCGGTGCAGCCCAGCGTAAGTATCCCCCCTCCCTAACTCAGCTCCTCCCAGTGGCATAAGTCGAAGGGAGGGAGGAGAGAGGGTGTGGAGTGGGTTTAACACAGCCGAGACCTGTTTTCACCAATAACATAAGCTCCTCTCCTCGCCTTTAAATCCGCCACTGGCGAGGCGTGTTACTATTTTCATGGTGTAGTCAAAGAGATCATGAGATGTCTGAAGACAATAATGCCACAAGATGGCGACAGAAGGCAGCTCCTCAACAAGTGTCACTGTAAACACTGCAGAGTGCGTCCTTCACACGCTCTCATATAAGCACAGATGGATTTGGTGTGTGTAAGTTTGGACCCACTAGTAAGACAAACACCCTTTTCCACAAATAAAGACACTCACATAAAGTTGCACATATTCAAACCTCACGTGACAAAGGTGGGTTGTGCGCACAGATCACAACATAAATTCCAAAAATGGCATTAAAATCGGAACCATCTGTGCGTAATGACGCATCGCGCTCCGTGGCCTGGCTCTTTCTTTTATAGATGTTGGCATATAAAATAAATTTGGCTCACAAAACTGAATATTATAATATTTGTATGTAGGCTTAAAGTAAATAACTCATCTGATCACTGAAACAAATCATCTGTTCAGCCGCTGCAGGACGGAGAGAGGACACGGAGACATGTCCAGGTCGAGCTGCGCGAGAAATAAGAGGAAGAGGAAGAAAGAAAAGGAGGGAGACAAATTAAATATCTTGTTAACTTCATCATGTGTGTCTATTTACTAGATATTTAATTTAATTTGATGAGGTTTCAGCTGTGTTGATTCGGTCAGGTTGTGTGTCCAAACGCGTGCCAAACGCGCTCATCAGATCAGATATAGATCAGAATATATCTATATAGATCTAAATGTATATGCTGACTCAGATTATTAGTTGTTATAATTTATTGCACTGAAATGTGCCTGACACTGTGGAAACCTGCCGGTGAGGCATCGGTGACGTATGCCGATATGCCGCTGGTCTACCAAAATACCACTAGACCAGCTGCGCTCTGCCTGCGCTGAAAGCTGACCAGGTTTCAATCGGCGAGCTTTCAGTGCACTTTATATGCCGGTGGCAAGCACGAAAATGTCACTGCGCCAGCTGATTCTGTCGACACCTCCCCCTTCCACGCCACCACGCCCAGCTTTGCGTATCTCGGTGCGCCTCAGTCCACGAAAATACCAAACTGGCTGACCGCCGGGCTCCGCCAGACAAAAATACAACTGCGCGGGGTCTGCCACCCTCCGCCCCATCCCCGGCGTACACGAAAATAGAGCCCTCCGTGTTTCAGGTGGCTCGTATTTCACATCATGCAAACGGGCGGAGACGAACAAGTGAAAGGTTTTTAGACGTCATTTCACCCCGATGACACCATGGATGAGGAGATGCTGATTCTAGAAGTCTAGAAGTAGATTTCTTCCTCTGGAAGGACACAATCTACTGCTTATATGTCTATGTGGCTGTCTTTATGGAGACAACTTATTATCGTGTGATTGCACATGAATCCATGGGATCTTGTGAGTTCTCACGATTACCACTGTCCATAATCCGTCATGAAATTCACCTCACCAACAGATCCAGGAGGAATTTGCACACGGCGAAAAATCGTAGCCATTTCAAATCGGAGCTGTTAAGGATGCGGTGAAAATAGGGTTAACATGGACTCAGCATTCAAGACAGGTAGCAAAGGAGAGAGATAAAGGAAAGAGGAGGCATGGAGAAGAGCGAAGCGCTAATGAGGCCCTCTGTGAGAGAGAGAGAGAGAGAGAAAGAGTAAGATAGACAGAGAGCTGTTTTCCTCCTAAATCTTTCAGATCTGATTCTGTTGTCCACTCTGAACTTTTTTCTTCAACTCTGCCAATCAAACCTTTTTTTTTCTGTCGACTCCAATTTTAATCCTAAAGTTTCCTTTCACAATAAAAGCCCTCCTCAGATTCCTCAGCATGTGGATGTTTATAAACTGAACAGTAGGGTGAGATCATGAGTGAAAACCTTCCAGAAAATCGGGTTTTATAAAAGATGGTCCTGAATGTTACAAACTGAACTCTGACCTCCATCTCCTTCCTCTAGGCGCCAACGCCAAGCTGCGTTACCAGATCACCTCCGGGAACACCATGGGAACCTTCGACGTGGAGCCTGAGGTGGGGACCATCTTTGTGGCCCAGCCTCTGGACTACGAGATGGATCAGCGCTACGAGCTCCACCTGGTCGCCTCCGACGGGAAGTGGGAGAATGAGACGCTGGTGGTGGTTCAGGTGGTGAACCGCAACGATGAGGCACCCGTCTTCAGCCAGACTGAGTACCACGCCGCCGTGACCGAGGAGCTCAGCCAGCTGCCCGTTTTCATGCTGGAGGTTAGTCTTTCAGGATCTATTAACACTTAAAACTCTGCTGGATCGCCGGCAATCCCACATGACACCATTTATATTGTTTACAGTTTCTCAGGAACTATACCGTGTATCTTTATGGGATGAAGTGTTCAAAAGCTTACCCTTTTGGCGATCTATCAAGGGTTTCCAGACATTTCTACACCTGCAACAAGGTTTACAATCCAGCCACAAAAAAAGGTGTTTGATCAGAGACATTTGATGGTGATATACCGGTGAAAACATGATTATTTATCATATTGTTGTGATAAAAAAAGATTCCTATCGCTAAATGCCATTAATGTCTTCTGGGTTTGATGAGCTGTTTTGATCATGTCTTCTTCTGTCAAACTCTGGACCAATTAGATGGACATATTCCTTTTCTATTGTTCCCTTGACGGTAGTGTCCAATAAAAGGCAACCAAAGATCAACAAGAGACAAAAAAGTTCCCTGCTTGTCTGCAAAATAAGAAATAATGGTCCTCAATGTTTGGAAACAAGCAGAGAAGAGATTCTGAGCAGTAAGATGTGGTCTTCTGTCTCATCCCAGACAGGAACTGCTTCAAGGAGTGGCATAAACAACTGTAAATAGTAAAAAGCGCCTGGAAGGATTAGTGTAAATATGTCAATAGTTTCTGTTGTGTGTTTGTTCCAATCCCATTATTTCTGATAGCCAAGACACAAGAGAATGATGTGCAGGTGAGAATAGGCTTGGTCACTGTAGATTTATGTGTTTTTGAGGAAAGTACTGTGGGTATCAATTTCTGTTAAACTGACAGCTGAGGTTGTCCTTAAAAAAAAGATGTGTATATATTTGCTGTGCTTGAAAGGATTGAGTTACTACATAGATTTTTACAAAAAAATACAAACAGACGGACCGAAATTGCTAAATATAGCTGGGAGTTCAAAGGGTTAAAGGGGATGGAATATGGATGGGTTTGTAGATGGCGCCCTGGTGTGTGTCAACTCTATGTACCCCAGTGCATCCTGGGATTCCCTCTCTGTGACCCTGCAGCTTCAGCAGACGCTCAAACCTGAATGAAAGGACGTGATGAGAGCTCTGTGAACGTTGAGCTATACAGTGTAAATCAAAACACCAATCAGATGTCGGTCCATCCACATGAGCCTGTTTAAGATTGAAGAAGGAGAGAGCAGCACCTCCTCCTCACCTCCTCCTCTTTATTTAAACAAGATGTGAGGGTGTATCAGGTTTAATGCAGACAAATCTAACAGCATTGGTCACGCCTCACATACTGAGGTGGATTAGCCTGCAGCGACACCTCAGCAGACCTCCGGGGTCCTCGTTCTAACACTTCACATGTGTGTCTGACACCATATCTGTTGATAGAGGCTTCAGAAACCTCCTCACAGGAAGGGCCGCGGATCAGGAAAGTTGCCTCAGAAAGTCAGAGTCGACCCGTTTCCTTCTCCTCCTTCTTTCATCCGCCTTTCGTCACACCTATCTCGGGTAATTCATGGTAATGTGCATGTGCCGCCCAGATAAATCAGATTAAAAAGGCGGAAGTGTGTCAGAGAGTAATCCCCGTCAGAGAGGCATGTGTCACCGAGTCCTCGACCCGGGCCTGCTCCCCCTTGCCTGCCGGAATTGATTTGATGTACGCTCTGCTCCTCTCTAACTCCCACAATAGTTTTTCCAGCGCTGGGCTGCCGGCCCTTCCCTGAACGCATGGCGCTCTGAGCCCTGTGTGTTAATGTAATTCAGCAGATAGTGAGCGGAGGGGAAAATCCAATTTGAAATGAATATATTTTGACTTCACCTGCGTGGCAGCCTCCTCTGTGGTGCTGCGACTGCTCATCTTCAATATTGTCTACCTGCGTCACATTGTCAGGGAATGCGGGGAGGCAAGGGGGGGAGGCGGCGAGGGGAGGTGGCAGGGGGACTTCAAAGGCTTCTGTAAACAAACCCTCTGGTGAGAAAAGAGGAGAAGAAATGGTAAAAGTGCTTTTGTTGGCGTCTATTAACTTTTAATTGCAGTGTGTGTCGTGGTGACAGATGTGCGAGCTGCGGCGCTCGTGCCTGCGCTCGCAGAGATAGCAGTCAGGCAGGTTAATTAAGCAAACAGGACAAAGCTACACAGAACTGTTTATTCCTACAGTCCCTGAGTGCGGGGGCAGCAATCAGCTCAGCGCCTCGTCTTCAGTTTGCCGGGCTTGACATTTGTACAAAATGAAAACACAATCCTAGTGTTGTGATAGAAAAGAAAAAAAAACCTCAGAAAGAAATAGTTTCTCCGGGGAAGAGGAGGGTTTTTCAGCCGTGGAGGAGAGACCAGTTCTGTCTGTTGGTTCATGGTCATAGTTTTACTTGAGTGGATTACATATTTATCAGTTAGAGACTCCAAGAATAAGATTACCCACTCTGTCAGACCTTTTCATTCAGACATTCAGGAAAGTCGTCGTCGCTTTCTTCCACTTCATCCGGGTCCGGGTTGCGGGGGCAGCAGCTTCAGGAGGGAAGCCCAGATGGCCCTAACCCCAGCCATTTCCACCAACTCCTCTGGGGGCATTCCCAGGTGCTCCCAGGCTAGGCAAAAGATATAATCCCCCCACCTGGTCCTGGGCCGGCCACGAGGTCTCCTCCCAGTGGGACATGTCGGGAACACCTCTAACGGGAGGCGTTCAGAAGGCATCCTGACCAGATGCCCGAGCCACCTCAGCTGACTCCTGAGTGTCCAAGCTCCTTACTCTATCGCTAAGGCTGAGCCCGGCCACCCATTTCGGCCGCTTGTATCTGCGGTCTTGTTCTTTCCATCATTACCCAAAGTTCATGGTCATAGGTAAGGATCAGCACGTAGATTGACTGGTAAATTGAGAGTCTCACCTTACAGCTCAGCCCTTTCTTCACCATGACTGATCGGTTAAGCGTCCGCATCACTGCTGCCGCCGCTCTGATCCACCTGTCAATCTCCCGTTCCATCCCACCCTCACTTGTGAACAAGATCCTGAGATACTTGAACTCCTCCACTTGAGGCAGGACCACCCCTCCAACCTGGAGAAGGCAATCTACCTTTTACTGACTGAGGACCATGGCCTCGGACTTGGAGGTGCTGATTCTCATCCCAGTCGCTTCACACTCGGCCGGGAACCGCCCCAGCAAGAGCTGAAGGTCACTGCTGGCAGTGTCTAACTTTCACTGGAAACGAGTCCGACTTACAGCCAGATACATGGACCAAGCTTGTGCTCCTTTGGTAAAGGGATTGGACGGCCTTTAATAAGAAACCCTCCACCCCGTACTCTCAGAGCATCCCCCACAGGATTCCCCTAGGGACACGGTCTTAGGTTTTCTCCAAGTCCACAAAACACATGTGGACTGGTTGGGCAAACTCCCATCTCCCCTCAAGAACCTGAGTGAAGAGTTGAGCCGTAGTTCCGCAACTGGGATGAAAACCGATTGTACCTCCTCGATCCGAGGTTCAACTTTCGAACCTCGATATACTGAGTGTTACAGAAAAGTAACACTCAGTATATTGAAATTTGAAAACTGATTTATTTCATTAGTTCAACTAAAACTGCGCTCATGCAAGGTCAGACTACACGATCTTTTCAGAGTTGACCGAACCTTGGCTTTACCGGCATATGTGACAGACTACACAATGTTACACGACCACACGATCTGATCTTCTCGGGCCGTTAGCTGAGGACCTCAGGGTAGTTATCACAAAGACATCTGTTAGTGTTGGTTAAAAGACGGGCAGCAGCATTTTGGACAAGTTGAAGGTGACTAAGAGATGATTGGGAGATGCCAACATAAAGTGCATTACAATAGTCTAATCTTGAAGTGATTAGAGCATGGATGGCTATCTCAAGTCGTGACGGTAGACTGGGACGAGGACTGCAGTCCAGTTAAATCCCTAGTTCCTCTACACTGTGGATGTTGGTAAAAACTTTTGTGTAACTTGAACATTTTTATGTTAGGATTCAAGATTTTACGATTTCTTGGAGCCCTGAGTTGTTATGCGTACTATCAGAGACGAATTCAAGGATATAACCAAATCTTGTCCTCAGGTTTGTCCTCACAGATCCTTAATGGTTAGTCTCCAGGATTTCAGACAGGTGGTCAGAGATCACTGTTAAAATCTATTAGTCGTTTTGGTTAAAGAAATCAATGATGAACAGTATTTCTAAATTTGGATTCTATCTTGTCTGTCCATGGCAGGTCTCAGCCACAGATCCAGACCAGGAAGCTGATCAGACCGCCCTACGGTACTCCCTCCATGGCCAAGGCTCTGGTGGTGAGTTCACCATTGAAGAGCATACTGGAAGAATCTATGCTCGACGACGACTAGACCGTGAGGAAAGAGCGGCCTGGAGATTCCTCGTTCTTGCAACGGACGAAGGCGGAGCAGGACTCACTGGATTTGCAGACGTGTTGTTGGAGGTCCAAGATGTCAACGATAATGCGCCCTTTTTCCCGTGCCCAGCGCTGGAAGTAGATGGATGTTTTATCGGCCAAGTGCCTGAAAATTCACCTGCTGATACATCCATCATGGAGATGCGTGCAACGGACCTGGATGATCCGAATGAGGGCAAGAATGCCATGCTGACCTACAGCATCATCAAGAATGTCCGCAATGAGATCAACCTTAACCTCTTCTCTATCAACGCCAGCACAGGGACCATCTACACCGTTCTGCGCTCCTTGGACCGGGAGGCAGAGGACCGATACCTGGTGGTGGTGGAGGCCAGGGATGGAGGGGGTTTGGCTGGAACAGGAACAGCCACCATTTTGGTTTCTGATGTCAACGATCACCCACCTGTCTTTACCCAGAGACTCTACACCACTCAGGTAAGTCCTTCATGATGAGGTGGGTTTGTTTAGATTCAAGGTCTTAGAGCCTAACAAGAACCCTCTGTTGTGTTCAGGTGACAGAGGATCTGGAGGTGAACAGTGAGGTTCTGGTAGTTTCAGCCACAGATGGAGATGAAGGTGAGAACGCCGTGGTAACCTTCAGCATCGTTGGTGGTGATGAGGACAGAAGGTTCTTTGTGGAGACCGACAAAGTGAACCGCCGTGGAGTGATAAAACTCCAGAAGACGGTCGACTTTGAGAAGCCCCAGGAGAGGACTTTCAATCTGACCCTGAAGGCCGAGGACGCTGACTTCTTCAGCCTAGCATACTGCTTGATCCAGGTGGAAGACTCCAATGACCACGCACCTGTCTTCCTCCCACAGTTCTATGAATCAGCCGCCATGTCTGAAGACGTTCCTGTGGGGACGATTGTTGCTCAGGTAACTGCATCAGATCTGGACTCGGGTCAAAATGGCCGCTTCTCTTATAGCATTTCAAAAGAGTCTGACCCCTACAGTCAGTTTCTAGTGGATCAGTCCGGTTGGGTGGTGGTGGCTGATTCTTTGGACAGGGAGAAGATCTCACAGCACAGGATCATGGTCCTTGCCACAGATGCTGGAATTCCACCTCTGACTGGTTCAGCTATCGTCATGGTAACAGTCCTTGACATCAATGACAATGGTCCAGAGTTTGAGGTCCCCTATAGGCCTGTTGTTTGGGAGAATACGGCGGCACCTCAGGTGGTCCGAATGAACGACACTTCCCTCCTCCTACATGCAACTGACCACGACACCTCCACCAATGGCGGACCTTTCTCTATACGCCTTCTCATGCTCACCTCAGATGCTACCAACTTCAATTTGACCGACTTTCGAAATGGTAGCGCAGCCATCACTGCTCTCCGAACCTTTGACCGTGAGTGCCAAAAGGAGTACCACCTCCCCATCCTCATGATTGACAGCGGCTCTCCTCCAATGAGCTCGACCAACACACTGACAGTCATCATTGGTGACAGGAATGACCACCCTCACTCACCTGGGCACACTAACTTCATCATTTACAGTTACGAAGGTATGTTCTCACGTTTTATCCACGCCTGAATTAGTAACAGAGATTTTTGTCAGGGGTTAGCAAAACAACAGCCAGACTGAAGCTACAATGGAAACAAGACTGAGTTTCCGTCAACAGACTTAATCAAACTTAAGTCATCTATTTGATTGTTTTGTCATAATTGTCCTTGTCTGGACATAATTAAGTCGTCCTCCAGCCAAGCAGCCATGAAGATGTGGAAGTATTCAGCCTTTGGGTTATTTCTGTAGCCCACCAACTGGCTTAAAACATCTACTACAGGTTTACAGCAGTGATTTGTGTTGGCCCAAACACTCCACTCCACATTTTGCTTCCTTCCATAGTATTGAGGATTTCCACTGACATGGCCAAATGCATAAAGTCACACAGGAAAAGTGTGACTTTATGCATTTAGCATGTTTGACGATTGGAGAGACTGATAATTATTATGAACCACGTTTCTATGGTGATTATGGTCCTATAGTGCGATCTCAACAAAGTGAAGAGAAAAAAAAACGGAAAAAATTTGTTCACCCTTGCAGGTGCAGGGCTGCAAAAACATTGACGAATGGGAGCCATCCGTCTCAGACAGCTCCTACTGGTCAATCCTCTGCTCCACCTCTCCATCCAATCACCTCGCTGTATTCGACACACCCCTCTCCGGTAGTTCCAACTTGTCCCTTCCCACTCTCCCGGTCCTCCTTGGAGCTCTGAGCGGCTAAATGTAGTGTAGTAGCTTAGCTTCAGGAGCTGTGGTGGAGAAGGACACAAAAAACACTACTACTCGCCCCACCGCCAAAAGTGGGAAGAAAACACAAGCCGACAGAAGAAAGGGCAGATTCGAAGAGGAAATGTGACCAAGCGAAATTTTTTATCAACTTTTTTAGCACATGTTACATAAATAACTTTTATTAGTCTCCGATGGCGCTCGCAAGAAGAACTGGCATTTACTTCAGCTAGTTACTAACAATCCGACATGGTGGATCTTATTTGAAGCTAGCGTAGGATCTTCTGCCGGCCGGCTTCTTGCTCTGCCAAATGGGGTGTGTCGTGGGGAGGGTGATACAGGTTTGGGGGGGAGTTATCGTGAAGCACAGAGGGGAGACATTTGTGCGTGTGTGTGTGTGTGTGTGTAGGGGGGGGGGGGTAATTTCAAATCTGCCTGAACAGCTCAGTTTTTTAACTGTTTTTCAGATCATCAACCAGGACTTTAAATACACCCCTTACCCATATGCTGCTGTTTCTGTAGCTGCAACACTTTAACACTTTGACCCTGTTCTGTTTGGATCACGTGTGGTGTTCTGGCATTGGTTCTTCTGGAGGGCTCGCCAAATTGATGATTTTTGGCCTAATTGCCAAATTAATTCAGGGAAAGCTTCTATGGTTGTAACCTGAGGGTGGGAACAAACAAACTGTTTAGACAAAAAAATAAAACGTTTTCAGGATTTGTTAGTAAAATGTGTTTTACTGCACCTTGACTCAGCACACCCATGTAAACCTGGACCGACCTCATGTAATCGCTTCTCTGTGATGGATCCTGGCTCTGCTCTGATGTAGTCCAGGATCAAAGTGAACTGCTGTAAGAAGATGTCTTCAGCTGTGAAACAGGCTGTGAAGACTGAAACATGACACATGGCAGATGGACCTGATGAAAGTCCTCCTCTAAGCACATACAGATAAAGTGGTCCATTTCTTGAGTTAAAGGGTTCTGGCTCTATTTTTAACCTGAGCTCCATCTACAGAGACATTTCAGGGTCTTATGTCTTTAAAACACAGAAACTTTAAAACCCCTGCAGTAGATTGTTTCAGCCTGCAGCCGTGAAACAGGCTGTAAAGACCCAAACTTAACCCTTGGGGGCAAAGTGACTTGATTTAAGTTTACCATAAATGTCTTATTTCATATAGAGGACATTTCCCCAGGGTCAGGGGTTTGATATGAACCAGAAGAAAACAGACAAACTAACCAGCCAAGAGAGCAGTTTTTAAGCAAAGGTGGATTCTGGACTGACATGTTATTATTGATTAGGGTTGTTTATGCAGGGTTCAATATTCAGGGTTGTACCATGATTCAAACAGTGATAAAGTCAATGATATTCAAAGGCTGAGACAATGTGAACACTGACACTCCAAAACAAACAAAAATCTGATTTATGGAATTGATTCAGTTCACGAGCATGTTTTGATCACGATGTATGTGCATGTATATCAAATAGAAATCCTTACACAGCGGGAAAGACGCAAACATACGACGCGAAATTACGAAATATTCGGAAGCAAATTTTGACGCGCCTGACTATACACATCAAGCGCGATGCGATTTTGCGACTTTCCGGGGGGGAAAAGTTGCGTCCCGGGTGAAAGCTAGAAGACTGACCCAACAGCAGACTGAGTGTTTTTCAGTTCTGATTAGACACTAGTGTTGAGATGGCTGTCTGTCATGATAGCATTTATTGAGTCGGGGCCAGTACCAGATAAGCACATTAAGCTATAATCCATAAACATAAGGTAACAACTGAGACCTAATGGTGCTGTGACAGCAACGCTGTGATTGAGTTTGAGACAGTGAAAATACATATGGTATGTTGTATCTTACAAGCTAAAGAGAGCTTACGAGCTAAAGTTACTTAGCACAGATGAAAGTTAAAATAAAGACGTTTCTCACACTGTTAAAGCACACAATTCACCGTCATATGAGAAATCCAACGCCATGACTCTCCAAAAGTTGTCCTTCAGGTCGTTATCTTTGTAATATTTGTGTCTTTTATCAAAAAGCACTCTGTTCTCCGACAAGTAAACAATTGGCCGGTCGGCCATGTTGGATACACCGGTGAATCAGACGTTGCAACAACACGAAATCTGATTGGTCAGAGGTGGACACACAGTATGCGAAACTTTAGAAAAATTGACCGTGATCCAAAAAAATAAATGCCACAATATCGCAGGACGGGAAAACGTTGCTGATGTGAACGCTTGTATTGACAGGATAAAGGTTCCAAAAAAAATATTGATGTCCGAAATTATAGCACGAAAAAAACGCTCCCGCTGTGAATGGACCTTTAAGCATAGGACTTCAAACACTCTGCAAAAACCTGGATCTTCTCATATTTGTCTGTAAAATGAGTGACTGAGGCCAAGACATATGAGACCAGAGGGATGAAAGATCAAGTTACATGAGAGTCTGATAAGTTATTCAACAAAAAGACTTGACAAAGTCATCAAACCATCAAGAAATATGGTGTTAAAAAGTCCAAATGTCTGAAGACCCAGAAAACATCTCTGTTAAACCCACGTGTTAACAGAAAAAACTGTTTGATCAGACCCAGCACCCATCCATCCATCGATAGTTTTACTACATCCAAAGGAGATTTAAAGGAGGAATGTTTTAAGATCAAGGTTACCCTGTATTAGAGACAATACGGTAATAGGGCTTAACACTAACTTTTTTCACATGTGCTCCCAAGTTGAAAAAGTAAGGAGCACACAAAGAACTTTAGGGGCAAAATTGGTCAAATAATGTTTGTCTTATTGTCCGACCTTAGTTCTATTATTTGAAATCAATTTTAGGTCTTTTGGTCACATGACATGGAAGCTATTGAAGGAAAACAGCCTTTTCTGAGATCATCAACCGTAAATTTATTGATGGTCCCTTATTCAACCCCCAACGTTGACAGCGAGGGTGCTGAGTAGATTTAACCGTGCTGCTGTTGTTATGGAGAGTGAGATGACACTGGTAGATCCTCAGTGAATGTCCGTCGTATATCCAACCTAAAACTAACTTCACCACCATATTTACATGAAAAATTATTTATTACCACGGCTGATTTTTTTTTTTTTGCACACATGTGAATCTAAATACATTTTACAATTCGCACACATCTATTTTTAGTCGCAAATGCCAGTGAAACAGTCGCACTGTTGAACCCTGGGCAATATCTTGAAATAGACCCTAAAATATGTTGATGTAAAGTGGATGAAGGTTTGACATAAATTTAATTCCCCTCTAACCTTAATCCATGCAGTAACAGTCCCTGATGTTGGGTTAGTGGTCCCAGTCTGAGGGTGTTTGAAGGACTGGTCCTGGTGTTTCTGGTCTCAGATGGGCCTCCAGGTCTGCCCCCCCCCCCCCCCCGCTCCTCCTCCTCGTCCTCCTCAGAGCTGTGCACTCATGTTTAAGACTGTACTCTTCACAGTCGGCTGCTCACCCCCACATCACCTATTTAGTGATTCACACCATCTGTCAGCCTCTTCCTGTAATTTACTGGAAAAACTCTCCTGCACTCTCTCCCTCTGTAACGTATTTTCAGTGAAATTCCTCCGCGGGGCCTTCCCGCATAAAAGTACATTAACCCGCTAATACGAAGCCGTCACGTAGCTCCACAACACGCCATGAACCAAACAATTAACTCCGGCTTAAGTCCCAGGTTTGACGAGCGCACAAACAGGAGCCGCTTTAAAAAGGCAACTGATTTCACAGCTAAAGAGATTATAGCGCCGCGTTCAGCTGTTTTTGGAGGAAAGTGTGCAAGCGACTCCAATGTGAGCACATCTTCCTGCTGTGCTGTTAAACCGTGACCATACGTGCCAATGAGGCGTCCTCGCCACCACCGCCTTATCTCCTGAAAGAAGCCTCCTCGTTCTCCCTTCACTTTGAATATTTTGGGTTGTACCGAAGGGATCCCTCGCTCTCAGAACAAATTCTTTTCAAACTGATTCAGTTTTTAACTTTTTCTCCTGTCTTTCCCTTCCTCCGCCACCTGACAGGTATTCTCCCAACAACGGCGCTTGGAAGGGTTCAATCCCCTGACCTTGATGACTGGAGTGAGAAGGTGTACCGCTTCGAAGGCAAACCATCCAGGTACTTTGATCCCATGTCATATAAAAGAGACACCTGTGAGATTACTGGGAGGCGACATGAAACGAGACAGTGATGGAGCCGAAGTCGAAAAGTGAGGCTGACGTGGAGGTGGAGGTGTAAATGCAGATTTAAAGCATGTCAGAGAGGTGGAGGTTCAGAAAGGGAGTTAGAGAAACAGCAACATGAGGCGAAAAACCAAGGTACATATCAGGAAACGTAAATTTATTTTTCATATGAAACAAAAAAATGGGAATTGTTTTAAACATCTGAACCAAATAAACCAAAATCAGATCTTCTCTTCTTTTCTCCTTTTACAGTTTTGAATTAGATATTAAAAATCGCCAACTGGATCGTTAAATTTTGCCGTTAGAAATTATTGAGCACAAAATTTAGGAAATAATGAAGAAGGCCTAGATGAGCAACATGGAGTTTTTACATTTGGACAATCAGAATAAATGATTTAGTTTATCTGATTAATCTATCGACATGTTTAAGAGTGACCACTAGAGGTCCCCACCTCCTAACAAATTATTGTTGTTGCACCAAGCTACAGATTCACTTTGTAGTCTGATACCCAATCCAGCTGACATTAACTTTTTATTACGACTGTTGTGCTTACCACGTTTTTCACAGACGGGATTCAGAAATGTATCTGAATAATTTTTCTCCTGCAGTATGTCGGCTTTTAACGATGATTTGCTCGTTGTAGGTAACAAAATATTCATAACCTCGTAGCTGTTTGGTATTTTCTGTTGAGTCTTTATGGGTGAACAGATTATTGTAGCCAGATAAACAGTTTTACTGCATTTATAATATACACAGGTTATTAAAACTGTAAAATCATCTTATCATATTAAATCCGCTAACTTCATGAGTCAGGATTCATCCTATTAAAATCGAAACGTTATCTGCCGGTCTGCTAATCCAGTGTGAAAAACCTGAGGCCTGTAATCACTCACACCATCAGGAATATCACATTTCTAACAGGTCAGGTCAGGCATCAGTCTAATCAGAATTTTATTGTCATTGTACACAGTACAACGAAATTTAAGTGCCGCTCCCTTTGGTGCAAAACAATGGTAATAAATAAATACTAACATGAAAGCCATTTAAAAACACAAAGATAAGATAAGAAAAGTAAAAGGCAGTAATATATACAGAATATATACAAAACAGGAATGATGTGAAAACCCGATTATTGCACAGTGAAGCCCAGTATTATTGCACGGTTAAATGATACATTTATTACACAGTGATCAATGTGATCAGTATATATGTTGGTTGAGGGGGACAGGTTCAAATGGGTTTGTTGTTGTTGACTGCAGTGATAGCGCTCGGGAAGAAGCTATCCCTGAGTCTGTTGGTCCTTGTTTTGTGTGACCTGTACCTTCAGCCCGATGGTAACAGGTCAAACAGGTGGTTTACGGGGTGGTATGAGTCCTTGATGATGTTGCCAGCTCTGCTCAGGTAGTGAGAGTTTGCAATGTCCTCCAGGCTGGGCAGAGGGCAGCCTGTGATCTTCTGGGCTGCGCAGATGACCCTCTGTAGTGCTCTCCTATCAGCTGCAGAGCACCCCGCCTAACAAGCTGTGATGCAGTACGCCAGGATGCTCTCTATGGTGCCTCTGTAGAGGGTCACCAGCAACTTCTCCTCCAGGTTATTTCTCCTGAGCACTCTCAGGAAGTGGAGATGGTGCTGGGCCTTACTCACCATGGCGAAGGTATTTGCGGTCCAGGAGAGGTCCTCAGATATCTGCACACCCAGGAATCTCATGGTGTGGACCCTTTCCACACAGTCCCCATGGATGTAAAGTGGGGCTGGGTCCGCTTTGCATTTCCTGAAGTCTATGATGATTTCTTTTGTTTTTGTGGTGTAATAACTGGCCTGGTCACCTCGGGGGTCCCTGGGAAGAGCTGGACTCAGTGCTGAGGGAAGTGTGGGCCTCCCTGCTCAGGCTGCAGCCCTGCGAACCAACTCTGGATAAGTGGTAGAAGACGGACAGATGGCATCTGAGTTTCCTCTGATTGGTAGATTCAGTGGCTCATACGTACAGCTCTCTCTGTCTGCACACTTGAGCGATCCTTCTGGCGTTTATCCTGAAAATTTTAACTTGTCATTGAATCATTTTTGAACCGTCTGACCGAATCGTGAAATGATCACAGGAACAAGGAGAAACATTTCATTGTTTTTCATTGATGAGGTTGTTCGTCATCTCAACAATCACGCTGTTACATCAACCCTCACGATGTCTGTCCTTCAGACACAAAACGAAGTAGTTTGAGGAAAAAGTTTCCAGAGATCGTCAGCTTTAAAGCTTCCTGGAGATGAGTCGGAGCTAAAGCAGAAAAAGATTCCCTCTTTAAGTGTCCTCCTCATGTGACAGCGAGTGAGAGATTCACAAAGAAACAGCGAGGAAATGAAAGAGGAGCTGACAGATGTAAAACAGAGGCAGAACAAAGGTGTGGAGTAGAGAGAGGGAAATTAGGAGAGAGAAAGCAGCAGAAACAAAGAGGCAGAGAGGAGAATGAAAGTGCAGAGGACGAGGAGCAGAGAGAGAGAGATGGAAACGGGGATCTGACTTGTCAGGAACAGTGCTATTAATACTTTATAACCAGCCGGATTGAAAATTCCCAGTGAAGCGCAGCGAGGGCGCTCGTTCTGTTTGATGAGGCGAGGCTTCATGTGGACGCCTTGAAAGGGGAGCCTGATTGCGCTTGCTGCCACCTCCTCCTCTAACGAGATACCTGTAAGGAGTGACGACAAGAGGCGACAGCGGAGAACAAAGACGCCACCAGAGAATCAATGCCACGAACTCCGTCGCTCAGGAGCAGAGAGCAAATTTGATTCCAGTGAGATGAGGCTGAGTTTGCATGATATATACATGCAGGAGTGAAGGGAGTGGAGCAGGAATAAGAGAGAGAGCAGGCAAGGTGAAGCCACTCCTGACGGCTAATAATCGAGACAACACTGAGCGTGTTACACAACAGAGTAGAAGAAGAAATCCACTTCCTGTCACAGCACACGCTCATGGGTTAGGGGTTGACCTGCCTGTCATTTTTCCTCGTTTGTTTCCTGCAGACCAGTTAGATCAGAGGGTTTAATCCCAGCTCTGGTTTTGGCCTCAGTTCAGTCCGAGATAATGAGTCCATCTGTTCTGGGCTCCGAGGGTTTACGCAGTAACATGAGTCTAGTGGCATACTGTACATCAGGACCTGGTTTTGGATCAGAGCCACAGCAGCCCAGGATTTAATCTCTAGAGTGGCACAAACGGCAGCGCCAAAATCTTCAAGATCAAGCTTTCACCCACCAGGGACGCATGTCGAACCGCAGACCTCCATCTGGTCTGAGTTTGATATGAGAATTTTAGATGGCCTGAAAAATAGATGAAGAAGAAGAAGAAAAAGATCAGGCCAGACTTCATTTAATCCACTTAGTATTCCAGCTGAACACTAAATATTGACAGAGTCTGCCAATGAACCTGTTTTCCCTTTCTTTTATTCATTATGAGCGAAGATTAACCTCAGTACTGCTCCCTGTCCTCACACGAAGTCCACATTAACTCCTCAACTTGGTTTGCTATTTTACAAAAAAATCTATGACCTTGTTAAATGAAATTAAGAATCTCTTGGGTTAGAGTTTGTCCAAATGAGTCTGTGGAAAACTGCAGCCTAGATTACTTCCTCTTTGTGTGTGCTGTTTCTCATGAAACAGAAATACAAGAGTGACATGTGACTCCAACCACCTCACTTTAAAAATACTGAAATATTCCTTTAAAGATGGGGCAGGCAGAAATTCATTAAAGAAGCATCTTTTTTTGTGGTGTATTTACAAAAAAGCTTTTAAAATCAGTAAGTAGTTATTAGTTATTGATGACATTTGGTAATACAACAATATCGCTATGTTCTCTTATGTCTGTGTAGTCAACATTTCAACATTTTTTAGCGGTCCACTCATTCTGACGGTAAACAAAGCCGTTCTCTGCCTCCCCCAACCTGACTGGTTGTGAGGCAGACGTTGCTCGCTCATGTAGTGAGGCATGCTCATAGACTGTATATAGAATAGACGCCGTCAGCCTTCTCGCTGGGTGAAGCCACCGTGAGAACAGCACCCTATGGTGACGGGCTGCAGTATAGGTCATAAATCCCGCCTGCTTATGCAGCTGTGGACAAACTTTATGAATTAATGACACAGAATATAAATGTTTCTCCCCTCTGGTTGTGATGTTGACATGTAGTTACTGACTGGTTTGTGTTCAAGTCCTCTTTTTCTGTACAGCTCCATTTTTAAAAGTTATTAAGGGGTTCATGTTTTCTATGATTGACACTTGATACAGCCTATTGGCGTACGAATATTGCGTAGCTCACCCGTGGGGATACGCTGTTTGAGCTGAGCATCACCACAGCGACTCTCAGCGACTCTCCCGCCGAATGCGCACAGCGCTACTGCGCAATTTTGGTTTTAGGAAGTGGAGAAAAAACAGAATTACTGAGAAAGAATGGAAGATCCACACTAATGGTCAGTTTGACAAACTTTACTGATTGCAGATCTGGGTTACAGCTTCAGCATGCCACAAGTGTAACAAAGATTGGTCTGAGACTGTTGAAGTATATATAGCTGTCCACATTTCCAAACATCCTGCTGGCATTTAGTTGACTCTAAGAAGAGTCCATGTAAGGTAAGAACAAAGGACAACATATTTTAAGGAGCCTGAGGTGAACATATGGAGAGTTCATAGAGGGAAATACCATGGCAGAACATATTTTGGGGACCTGAGTGATGTCAAAAATGTGTACATGGTTTTTGGTTAAGGATGGTTGTCGGAGGCCCCCAGGTCAACATAAGCGATGGGGGACGCTTCAGGATCTTGGTGACCCTGTAACCTTTCTGCTGGACAGGAAAACCGCTTTGACAAAGTAAGACAAGTGTCTGTAACAGAAGTGTATCTTGTCAAACGGGACCTGCTGTAGCGTGTTGTAGCGCCGCTAAACTGTTGACCTCAGGTCCTGGACTTTGTCACTTTATCCTAGTTGTAGAAGTCCTGCAAACATTGTGTTTGCTGGTCGTCTGTTGGCATCTACAGTAGCACCAATGCTTTGTACTTTCACGTTGACTGGGCCCCATTTGTAATTATCTGAAGTTTTTATCTGCATTATATCTGAATTTAATTGGAACGATACGAGTGAGCAGGAGCTTCTGTTTGTGGGCGGGGCTTGTTGGAGCAGAGAGGGAGGGGAGAGGAGGAGCTGAGGGGAAAACTGGTTGCGAGGGGCAGAGTTTACATTCAAGATTTCTCCTAAAAACTGGAACTTCCTCAGATCCTGACTACCCCACCTTTCAAGTCCAACCCGTTCTCCAGAACAGGGCCTTTGTCCACTGACTGTGTCATAGTATCAAACCAGATCTATCATTACTTAGTGTCCTTGTGTGTGCGTCTGTGTGTGTCTGTGTGTCTGTCTGAGCGCGTGATTGATTGATTGATTGATTGATTGATTGATTGATTGATTGATGCCTCTCAGGTTGTTCAGTCTGAACCACAGCTCGGGTCAGCTCAGTATCAGGGAGGGGACTCCTCCAGGCTTGTATCAGCTGCAGGTCCGAGTGTCTGACCTCACCTGGCCGGACGTCACCTCCTCGGCTCAGGTGGACATCAGGGAGCTGACGCAGAATGCGCTGCAGAACGCCGCGTCCATCCGCATCAGCAGTGAGTTCTACAGGATGCTCTTAGCCTGTCCCATGCTTTATCAGCCTTGCAGACACAGATGCATGATGGGAAATTACCCCTTCTCCTTCTTTTCTTTGCAGAACAGATTTTTCCTCTTTTGGTTTAATTGGCATGATTTTTTTCCATGCAGTTCATGAACTCCTTCTCCTCCTCTTCTAGACCTGACGGTGGAGGAGTTTTTCAGCAGTGGTGGAGCTGAGGGGAGCCGGTTCTCTCGTCTGGGTCAGGTTTTGGCTGAGCTCCTGCAGACCTTACCTGAGAACGTCCAGGTCTTCTCTGTTGGTGAGGCCAGCCTGCAGGGAGAGAAATCCTTAAAGGTGTGGTTCGCTGCTCACGGCTCGCCGTACTACAAGGCAGAGAAGCTTCATGGATACATCGCTGCAAACAAAGCCAGGGTGAGGAAATGCTTTAGAGCTGAGTCAGTGAGAAAAACTTTTATTTTGACAGTCTGTCTATCTTTGAACCAGAACATGAGTGTGACACCAATCCCATTATTGATCCGATTCTGTTCGCCTGAATATCTTAGCCGTCATTTCACACACACCATCGATGAACCCCTTTATTTAGAGGATAATTATATCAGCAGAAATCTCCTGCCAGAGTAAGTGGTCATAAAACTCCAAATAAACCAGATTATTCTTGGAAAAAAACATCCATGCAGACTGAAGAAGCACCTTCATTTTAAATTAATTTAACAAAATTCTGGAAGAGGAGATAAACTCTGCTGCTCCAGCTTTAAGATATACACTGGTCAAATTGATAGTTTTGAGTCCTTCTTATTTAAATTCCTGGTTGACAATCCAAGAAGCAGTTGAAAAAACTGAGCCATTGAGGCAGATTTGAAAAAAGGGTCCCACCCCCCCACACACAAACCTCTCCCCTCTGGGCTCCACCATAACTCCACCCTGAACCTGTATCGCCCTCCCCGCGACACACCCCCTCTGGCAGAGCAAGAAGCCGGTCAGTAGAAGATCCTACGCTAGCTTCAAATAGGATTCACCATGTCGGATTGTTAGTGACTAGCAGCAGTAAACCCCAGCTCTGCTAGCGAGCAGCGTCTGCAGCTGCCTGAACAGCTACTGTGTTGATTAGGGCCCAACCGATTGATCGGCGAGCCGATTAAATCGGCCAATTTTAACCCGTTTGAGACTAATCGGTAATCAGCCAAAACTGCAGATTTTCGCCGATATTTTCAGAAACAGAATGCGGAGAATAAGATTCAGTTTCACTTGAAAATGTTCAACCATTTACAGCGTTCCCCCACTTATCCTGTAGACAGCGCAGCGACCTCATGACAATCTTCATCCACTAACTACCTCAAAGCACAGCAGAGTGACGGATCTAAAGCAGGCAGCTAATGGAACGCACGGAGGAGAATGGTCCACCTCAACGGTAAATAAACCAGTTTGTGAAATACACAATAAGTCAACAAGTTTCAGTTCAACCCACTTCACCATGTTCCCTGCTGTGCTGGTCTCGGTCACGCCATCTGCATGTCTCCAGATGAGACCGGACCGGAAATGAGTAACGTGACTTAAGACGCGGAGGCACCGATATGCGGGGGGGTTAGTTGAAAAGGCTTTTCAGGCCCGGGTTTGATCAGTCGGTCTTCCTGTCGGCATGAAGAGGGACGGATGGCTCCTATTGGTCAATGTTTTTGCAGCCCTGCACCTGCTAGGGTGAATGGATTTTTTCTGTTCTTTTTTCTCTTCACTTTGTGGAGATCGCATTATAAGACCATGATCGCCATAGAAATGAGGTTCATAATAATTACCAATCTCTCCAATCGTCAACCATGACGTTAAGAAACTCTTGCTGCAGGATTCAACAGTAAAGATACAGAAGTGAGTTTTTTAAAATGATCATCAGACTGAGTTTACAGAGACACTGCTGTGTTTTATCGATATTTTATCACATATTTGTCCTCACAGGGTAATATGGGGGATGCTTGAGATTCAGAGCGTAAAAGCATCCTTCAGACCACACACACACACACACACACACACACACACACACACACACACACACACACACACACACACACACACACACACACACACAGAGTTAATAACACATTGATCACACATCAATTAAACTTCACACACACATATGGTCAGACATGCATTTCAGCTCTCAGAGACGCTGTAAACCATTTAACACTGTCTCGCTCTCACACACACACATACACATGATGAACGCACACGCCAGGAGAGGTTAAGTGAAAGGTTACACACTGCTCACAGGCTACACACACACACATCTGCACGCGTGTGTAAATGCACATGAATATTTCAGGTCCATTAAAAGCTCGAGAGCAGCTGCTGACCTGAGGAGGCAGGAAGGTGACCACAGCTACTGAACCAGCTCACTGCACACACACACACACACACACACACACACACACACACACACACACACACACACACACACACACACACTAATGCACATCTGCACAGACAGAGTAACGTTCAGATATCTCACTGCAGAGAAAAAATATCAAACCTGCACAAAAGACGTCATAACAATGAGAGCACACACACAGATTAAAAATAACTCCTGCATCAAACACTGCAGAGGAAAAGTGTGTCCTTGATAATCTCGGGTTAAAACAGAGAAAAAGTGTCTTGGCTGATCTAGAAACAAGAATGTCTCATAGATACAAAACTGGCACCAATAAAGAGGTGAATGTTGGCAAACTGGAGGCCTGCCTGGGGAGAGAAAGTCACGGAGGATAAGAGTGTCAGCTGAACAACTCAACTCCAAAAACAGAAAGTCACACAGCTGGAGAGCGACAGGAAACCCTGAGGGACTGATGAAAACCTCACAAAACCAGGAGAGAAGAAGAATCAGGGTGACATGAAGAAAAGGAGAGGAGTGAATCCAGAAAGAGGAAGTTAATGACATAAAAGCTGTAGAAACGACAGGAA
The DNA here is from genome assembly GCA_962446985.1 of Xyrichtys novacula. Classification (NCBI taxonomy): domain Eukaryota; kingdom Metazoa; phylum Chordata; class Actinopteri; order Labriformes; family Labridae; genus Xyrichtys; species Xyrichtys novacula. The sequence goes on along the minus strand of OY660871.1, from coordinate 2,481,139 downwards.
GACAACTTTAAAGAAACAATAGAGTCAGAGTCTACTGATGCAGCTAGACGACAACTTGGGATCAAACCGAGCAGGGGCCTGTTCTATGAAGCAGGATTACTGCTTAGCGAGGTAACTTCGAGGGTAAGTTCGGGGTTCCCTGTTCTACGACGCAGGTTCACTTCTTAGTGAGGCAAGTCTCCATGGCAACATACGCTGAGCGGCTAACCTGCTCCGGGGCAGGTTAAGTTCCAGATTGAACTCACCGAGTATAAAAACCCCGCCCACTGACCAATGAGCTCTCTTGAAAAATGGCTTGCCGGTTCTTGGAGGATCCTATAGACCTCGGTGCTCGCATTGTCCGAGGAGCACTCCGGCTCGCGAGAGTTTTCAGGGACTGCACGGACCCACTTACTTTTCCGTATGAACACCTTTATGAAAGGCTCATATGGCCTACATATCACACAAAAAATGTAAACACGATAGGAATGAACAAATGAATTAATTCATCTTGGAAATAAATGAGCATGGGCTGCATGATCACAGACAACATCTCGGTACTATTTAGTAACAGCGCACGCCCCTTGTCATAACCCCCGTAAATACTGTTGTTCAGGACTGCTTACTTGTGCTTCCTACCTACTGTAATAACCGTTGTTCTAGCCCACATGCAACATTTTTGTTCTCATTCATGAAACGCTTAAATCGGGGACATTTGCGGGGACAGCTTTAGCCGGGGACAGATCATCCAATTCGGGGACTGTCCCCGGAAATCGGGGACATCTGGTCACCTTAGTTAAAAGCGCATGTTGAACAGTGCTATTTCAGGGTGATAATGGCATCAAAGATCAATTTTCTGCCAGCATTCACTCCGTGCTTTTGCAGTGGCGACAGTGTTGCTTTTGAGGTTTATGATAGATTTGAATTCTTCATACTTTCTCATGATCGCCTCCTGCTCCTCGTTTGTAAAGTAAAGGTCCTTCCCCCCTGGCCTGCTCTGACGCTCCAGACTGGTCCATGTTCGCGATTGGTCAGATGCGGCGGGCTCCGCCTTACATGCGTGCACGCGCTCATAGCAAAACTGGATCAATTTACGAGGTTGTTAACCAGCGTCGTAAGACCGTTTAGCGAGACCACTGGCTACCGCACTAAGTTGAGTGAGGAAGCTCCAAGGCTACCTCGCAAAGTTGAACTTGCTTCGTAGAACAGGCCCCAGCTGTCAGTCTCTGAAATCCTCCAATCAGTTCAAACACAGACAGACTCAGTATGACTCAAAGTTCACAGAGTTTCTGCGTTGTTTACGTTTACTTTAAAGCTCCACTGAGGGTTTTTTTTTTTCCGACTGAGACTCATATTCATGTCAGAAACAAACTAAAGAAAAATCCTCAACTCTCTACAGTCGAAGACGCAGTGTTCATAATTTCCTGAGAGTTTGATTTGTCAGACCGCAGGACCCAGATCAGATGTTAGGGCTTCTGGATCCAGGTTCTGTACGGTCTGTGGTTTTTGGAGGTGACTCAGAGTCCATGAGGTCACTTCTATTACAGAGTCAGATAAGAAGTACTCCCTCTGCAGACTGCTTTAAGGTCCTTAAACACCAGGAACGGCGCAAATATACGACGCAAAATTACAAAATATTCGGAGGCGAATTTTGACACGCCTGACTATACACATCAAGCGCGATGCGATTATGCGACTGTCTGGGGGAAAAAGATGCATCTTAGGTGGTAGTGAGAAGACTGACCCAACAGCAGACTGAGTGTTTTTCAGTTCTGATTAGACTCTAGTGTTGAGATGGCTGTCTGTCATGATAGCATGTACTGAGTCGGGGCCAGTACCAGATAAGCACATTAAACTATAATCCATAAACGTAAGGTACCAACTGAGACCTAATGGTGCTGTGACAGCAGCACGATTGAGTTTGAGACAGTGAAAATACATATGGTATGTTGTGTCTGAACAGGTTAGCTTACGAGCTAAAGTTACTTATTCACCATACCGGTGAATCTAATGTCGCAACAACACGAAATCTGATTGATCAGAAGTGGACACACAGTATGCAGAACTTATCCGAAAAAAATAAATGCCGCAATATCACAGGACGGGAAAATGTATACGACACACCCCTCTCTCGTAGTTCCGACCCGTCCCCTCCCACTCTCCCGGCCTTCCTCGGAGCTCTGGGAAGCTAAAAGTGGTGTAGCAGCTTAGCTACAGGAGCTGTGATAGAGAAAGAAGCAAAAAAAAAATACTTCTGCTTGCCCCACCGCCAAAAGTGGGAAGAAAACAAAAGCCGACAGGAAAAAAGGGAGGAGTCAAAGAGGAAAGGTGGCCAAACGAGGAATTTAACTGAAATTAACATCGGGTCATCCTTGGAGTGGTGGAGAAAGCTCCGCCTGGATTTTGTCCTGAAAACAGACGCTGAGACAGCAGAGTTTTTGTTGAACAGATAATTTTTATCGCCTTTTATTGTGGCACGTTACATAAATAACTCTTATTAGTCTCTGCAAAGTCAACACGACAGCTGTCCAGGCAGCTGCAGACGCTGCTCGCTGGCGTTTACTGCCGCTAGTCACTAACAATCTGACATGGAGGATCCTATTTGAAGCTAGCGTAGGATCTTCTACTGACCGGCTTCTTGCTCTGCCAGAGGTGGAGTGCTAAAGTGCTATTCAGGTCATCTGGTGAAAATTCCTATATTTGTAATATCGCAATATATATCGCAGGGTTGAAAAAAATCGCAATGTTAGTTTTTTCCAATATCGTGCAGCCTTAGTGGGTCGAACATTTTTCAAATCTGCCTCAACCACTCAGTTTTTTTCAACTGCTTCTCAGATCGACAACCAGGACTTTAAATGTTTGGTTTTTGTAGTCTTAGTTTCACGCTCCCTGCTGGATTTAAGGTTTTGGTAACATTCAGTCCAGTTGGAGTTCATGCTGGATTTGGGTTTTTGTCAGTCTCTTTTTTTTTGGCCTACCTCAGACTCTCATCTTCCCTTCCTGTAGGTGGAGGCGGTGCTGAGTGCATCCATCTCTCAGGTGGGCGTCGACGACTGTCCATACATGGACTGCGGTCAGTCTGGAGGCTGCAGCACTGACGTCACTTTCAGCCAGGCTCCGAGGGCTCTCAGCAGCGGTAACACCTCTCTGGTGTCACTGTCGGCGACATCAACAGCTCGATGTGGCTGTCGAGGACGTGAGGCGATCCACCTGCCGTGCTCTGCCTACCCCACCAACCCCTGCCTCAATGGGGGCACGTGCCAGGAAGGACCGCTGGGGTACAGGTAGGTCCAAGGACAGGGTTCACTTTAGTGTGACCTCCTCAGCTCAGTTTCACATGAACCCTCTGTCTGTCTATCAGATGTAAGTGTCCACCAATGTTCGATGGGCCAGAGTGCCAGCAGACCAAACACAGTTTTGGCGGTCAGGGTTATGCCTGGTTCCCTCCCATCATGCCTTGCTTCCAGAGCCACATCTCCGTGGAGTTTCTTGCAGAATCTGCAAATGGGCTTCTGCTCTACAATGGGCCACTGGGTTCTGTGCAGCCTGGAGAGCAGGAGGATTTTATAGCTGTTGGTAAGTAAGGAGATGCATAAGTTTATTCATTTGACAGTTAGACCTCAACAACAGTCGTGTGCAGCACAGGTGTCTCTAACTGAGTAAGGGCCTGTGTCCACTATTGGCTATCCTCCCATGATTGAATTTCCTTTTGGAGATCAATCAAGTTCTTCTTATTCTTATCAGTGACTGTTCCTGCATTTCAAAGTTGTCTCAGAGTTCGTCAGATTTCTTCCACTCAGTTTGAAATAACTCAGAATACATCAGAGGTTATAGTACTAGTCTGACGCACACACTCGAACTAACCCCCAAATTCCACTGCATCCAAAATGGCTACAGAAAGGTTGTATCCTCCAATCGTAGCTTATCGTAACCATTCAAGTAAACATGTCAATTTCCACTGGCTTCTTTCAGTTCTGCTGCGGATCGCCGGACTCCACAGCTGATCGCAAGAGTTCTATTTTTTCCAGACACCGGAGCATGCCGGATAGATTCACAGTTACAGGCACACCTCTTCATTTCCCTAATTTGTCCTCATACATTTTTGGGTTAAATTTAAAGGCAAATTTTGAACATTTTCTTCAATAGCTACCATGTCATGTGACCAAAAGACCTGAAGTTGATTTCAAATAATAATACTTATCTCGACCAATAAGTCAATTTCCATTGATCAATTTCCATTGTGTTCTTCGTGTGCTCCTTTTTCAACTTAGGAGAACATGTGCTCCTTGTGAAAAAAAGTTAGTGTCAAGCCCTGTGATCTCAAACCAGATTCTGACAACAGCATGGCTCTGTAGGTGAAGAGTCCTGTGGACTGATGCGGTCCAGACTGAAAACATTTGGAGCATCAGGACCCCAAAAATAGGACCAAGGAGTGAACTGGTCATTCAAACGTCAGACACCAATTTCTGATCTAGTTATTTCCGGCTATTCTAACTGTTTGAGGGTCTCTGCGCTCCCGTCATGATGCTGAAAACTTTGTCTGAAATGCAACATCCTCTCAGTAAAAGATAAAGCGTCACTCTGGACTTTGAGCGCTCTAACAAACACGCTAATCCCTCAGAGCCGCTGTCGTTCTTTCTCCACAAACACAAAGACTGAATCAATCCGCCACAGTGGAGGCTGCTCCTCCTTGGTGGAGCTTCATAAACTCTAATGTCAGCTCCCTGCGGTGTGCTCTGGAGTTAATGGATTAGCCTGCAGATGGCCTTTCAACAGTTCTTGCATAATCATGTGGCATTACAGTTACACAACAATCGAACCCGGGCCAAGGGGAAAATCAAACATGGCCGCTGTATTGATCAACACAGAGAGTTTTTCACTTAGTCGTCCGATAACATGGCTCTGAGGTTCATCAGGTCATGCTTACACAAACACACAGCGGATACACACAACAGTGGAAGAATATTGAACAAGTGGATTCTGCAGCTTACACAGCGATTCAGAGGAGTGATGTTGGGGTCAGAGGTTGTGTCGTGTCGTTAAGATCAATGTCAGCAGTTTTAACATGAAATCAGCTCTTCAGAAACAAAGGAAAACTTCTCTTCTCTGTTGAAATCATGGTTTTATAAACTTTATTTTGAAGGATTTAGCTGCATTTTTTTTTTTACATTCAGCAAACTAATCGATTGATCGGAGTCTCATCGTCTTGTTTTAAAGCCATCTGTAACTCTCTTTGACACTCCTGCTAAATACTGTCACCTCTTTCAATTTTATCAGATTACTAGGCTTTTTTTGTGTGATTTGCTTTTTTGTTGTTTTTGTTTTTTATTTTGTGATTTTTTTGTGTGATTTTTTGTGATTTTATGATTTTTTTCTTTTTTGTGCTTCCAATGACCTTATTTGTAATTTTGTTTTTTTAAGGTCCTCACACACCAGGAACAGCACAAATATAAGACATGAAATTACAAAATATGCAGAGGCGAATTTTGATGCGAATGACTATACACATCAAGCGTGATGCGATTTTGTGACTTTCCGGGGGCAAAAAAAGACGCGTCTCGGGTGGTAGTGAGAAGACTGACACAACAGCAGACTGAGTGTGTTTCAGTTCTGATTAGACACTAGTGTTGAGATGGCTGTCTGTCATAATAGCATGTACCAGATAAGCACATTAAACTATAATCCATAAACGTAAGGTAACAACCGAGGCCCAATGGTGCTGTGACAGCAACGCTGTGATTGAGTTTGAGACATTGAAAATACATATGGTATGTTGTATCTGAACCGGTTAGCTTACGAGCTAAAGTTACTTAGCACAGATGAAAGTTAAAACAGCGACGTTTAGCAAACTGTTAAAGCACATAAACCATCGTCATATGACAAATCCGACGCTATGACTCTCCACAAGTTGTCCTTCAGGTCGTTATCTTTGTAATATTTGTGTCTTTTATCAAAAAGCACTCTGTTCTCCGACACGTAAACAATCAGCCAGTCGGCCATGTTGGATATACCGGTGAATCTAATGTCGCAACAACACGAGATCTGATTGATCAGAAGTGGACACACAGTATGCAGAACTTTAGAAAATTCGACCATGATCAAAAAAAATAAATTCTGCAATATCACAGGCTGGGAAAACGTTGCTGATGTGAACGCTTGTATTGACAGGATACAGGTTTAAAAAAAATATTGACGTCCGAAATGATTGCACGAAAAAAACGCTCCCGGTATGTAAGGACCTTTACAAGAGAATTTTTTGCTTTTGGATTTGTGTTTTAGAATTCTTTTTTTTTTAATCCATATTAAGGCCTGTAGGTTTTTATTTTTACATGTGATTCTTTTTTTTGTTTTTCATTTTATAAAACCTTTTAAACTTTTAGTTTTTTCATTCAATGAATTTCTTTTACATTTCACTTCATTCTTTGAAGCTTTTAGTGATTTTTGTTACCTTTAAAAGTGTTTCCAGCTTTATAACATTTTTTATCATACATTCTGTGACATATGAACAACATTTTATCAACTCTATTTTGTGAAATGCTTTCAGTGTTTTCAGATTTTTTTAGAATAAGTCAATCTTTTCCTTACATAATTTTACTAATTGTGATGCACTTTCATACATTTTATGAAAGTTTATTTTATTTGACCTTTTGGGACTTTTTTGCGCTCATTGTTTTTATGTGAAATGCTCCTTAGAGGCGTATAAATCACTTTGAAGTTGACTGAAGTGCTTTTAGTTTTTTTTAGAAATATTTGTCCATGTGATTTTGTATTCATATGTTTTATTTGTGATATATTTTTACATTTTTCTCACGTACTCAGTTTTTAAAATTCACTGAAATCTTTGAAAAGAAAGAATAAAAATCAGAAATATTGTTTTCCTGCTCAGAGTTGAGGAACCGGGTCCCGACTCTGACTATAAACCATGGATCAGGAACTCTGACTCTGCAGCTTCCTCCCAAATCCACCGTCACTGACCGCCGCTGGCATCGCCTTGACATCATCAGTGATGGAAAAGTGAGATAGAGCTTCCCTCCTTTTTTTTTTTTTTTTTTTTTAGATGATTGATATGCAGTCAGGTTGATGGCAGTGTGTGTATGTGTGTGATTTTTTTTTAAGGTGGTGCAGCTGATCCTGGACCACTGTGGGGGGGTGACGGTGAACGAGTTGGAGGGGGTTGGAGGGGAGGATCAGGAGGCAGACGAGTCGGGCTGCAGGGCTGCAGGAGAAACACCCGGAAACCAGAGGTGTGAAAGAGAGAGAGAGAGAGAGAAGAGAGGAGAAGAGATGTCTCACATGTTCATTTTCAACAGTCTCTTTCTTCATATTTCTCTCTCTCTCTCTCTTACTTCTCCTCCTACCTGTCCTTTTCCTCCTTGTTCCCTCTCTCCTTCCTCCTCTTTCTCCTCCTCCTCCTCTTCCTCAGGTATCTAAATGTCTTCCAGCCTCTTCAGCTGGGTGGAGTGAGGGAGTCTCCTCCCCATCGTCGGTATCAGAGCTTCACAGGCTGTCTCCGTAACCTGGTGGTGGACAGTCAGGTACACCTTTAAGCTGTTGGTCTGTGTGTGTGTGTGTGTGTGTGTGTGTGTGTGTGTGTGTGTGTGTGTGTGTGTGTGTGTGTGTGTGTGTGTGTGTGTGTGTGTGTGCGTATGTGTGTGTGTGTATTATGAAATGTTTAAATCTGATATCTCATAAATCTTCCTCCTTCGTCTGGTCCCTCAGTTGTACGACCTGGCGTCTCCAGGTGAGAGCGTTGACAGCATCCCTGGGTGCCGGCTGACAGATGGCGTGTGCATGACGGCAAGCGGTTCCTCTTGTGGTGCTCAAGCCTCCTGCCTCGCCGACTGGGGCTCCTTCAGTTGCGAGTGCCACTCCGGTTACACCGGACACAAGTGTGACAAAGGTGAGTGAGCCTGATGGCGTGCGTGTGTGTGTTTTACACTTCAGAGGTGATGTGTTTTCTGACCATGTCAGATAATTCAGAGAAATGAAACTCCACGATTTGGCTCCACAATAAGAAACAGCCTGATGCTATACAGCACATAATGACACCAAATGATCAGGTTTGATCTAGTGCAGTATTTGACCTGACAACCTACTCTCTTCCAGCAGCCGCTTGTTTGTAGTGAGACCTCAGGCCAGTCCATTACAGACTACAGCGGGGTGACGCAGCTCAAGGAAGAACATTTATGATCATTTCTTTATGGAAATGCAATCAAACACTAAGGCAGACGCTAAGGCAGAAGAACTACCACGTCTGCAGTGAAAAAGGATTAATATTGTGATTATTACTTCAAGGAAATGATAAAGTAATGTTTATGTTAAACATCATGAAAAGATGTTTGGTGGCTAGTACTATGGCTGGGACCCTATATGTACTGTTGATCCTGTTGATTTGTGGCTATAGAGTGGCGTTTTGGTTGAGGTTTGTTTATGGCTCCTCAGACCGCTGTGTATTGCTATCCTGCGGTCGTTACTAATGTTGGTATAACTAGAGAAGCAAGCGGCCAGCAACATTCATCTTTCGACTGAGTGTCTAACTCGGTGTTACGGTGTGTTGGACCCTAAATTAATTTTACACCAGAATATCCCTTTAACCTTTAAGAAGAAACTCATCAACGTTTGTGTCTTTTCTGTCAAATGAAACCACGATATTCAAAGAGGCATTATTATATTTTGATGTTTTATCCATACATCCTCCCCCACCATAAAGTACATTGTGCTGTATTCTTTTAAATCCTTTACTAAGTGAATCATGGCACATTCATTTAGCATGTACTGGTTTATTCAAAGAAAAAAGCATGCTACATCAGGAAGGTATGACATTTGACTGTAATGCTGTTGGAGACTCCACATGTAGGCTGTATTGGCTAAATGAGATCGTGTTGGTTCGTTCCACTTTAGTGGTGCAACATAAACTGTGATTCATAAAATAGCTCTATTGATAGTAAGTACTAAAAAAAAATATCTACTCATGTCATCCTGCCGATATTTAGTAATCAGTGTCAAACTATTTCCTTTCTGCGGCGTAGTGATACTTGCACATGCGCAATTGAATATGCAAAGGGGTGAAGCGATTTTTGTCACGTGGACCAATAGGAGCCGAGTCTCACTGCCATAGTATCAGAACAACACAAACATGGCGATGAGCGCATCTAGCAGCGAGACAAGCGAAGAGGAAGAAAAGAAAAGGAACAAAAGAAAACAGCCTTCAAAAGTGCATAAAAAAAGGAACAAAATGATGCTGTAGGCATCTATCATCTGTCCAGAGTGAAGACGTTCTCGACTTTACAAGGACACGTTGGGAAACTTACAGAACTTGTATTAGAAAGTGGCTTTCTCTACAGGGTGAGACAAAGGACCTTGCAGAAACTTATAAACATTGTGTCAAAATATGGTATAAAACATTTATTGAAGTATCACAGTGTCAAAACATCTGTAATTTATCAATCCCTCCAGAATATGAAAATAAAGATCAAAACACAAACGCAGACAAATGTAGAACAAATTGAATCCTTTGAAGCATTCTCACATGCTTGGCACCAACATAAATCTGTACAAGATAGTCTTGCAGACATACAAGAACATCGTTCAGTCTCACATTTGGTTGTCTTGCAACTACAGTGGACTATCTGCAAAACACTATCAGGGGTAGGATTTGTAGTCATCCATGTCACTGCCAACTCCCCATCCATATTTTGAATTAATTCAGACCTTTTGTGCATTTATTTTGTCTTGTTACATTTTTTCCATTATTCCAATTTTGGGGGGCGTGGTAGCAATTTGATTGATTTTCAGCCATTTATGGTCATGGTGTGCTGTTTATATTTTATTTCTTTTATTACACAGTAGGTTGTGTCATTTTTATGTATGAAACATAAGCTTTTAGCTAAATTTACTGTATATATTTCATTGTGCTGGGTGCAAATCACTTGAGTTGAGACGTTTTCCTCAAGAAATTTACTACATTTCATAATCTGAATTCACTTATGCGCATACTAAGGCACCAATAACAGTTTCAGATGTAAGGTAGATGTATTTATGATATTTGAGAAAGATTTTGTCTTGCCGGAATCAACATAGCAGTTTCTACAAGCAAAAACAGCAGCACCATATAATTGTTTTTGGGTTATTCACATATATGTACATTTCTGGCTGGTGACAAAAGTCGGACAGATAGTCTGAGTAGATATTTTAACCCAAAGTCCAGAAGGGTATTGTCTATGCAAAAATGCATTGAACAAGTAGCACCAGCGTAGTTGAACGAAATTCACTTTCTAGGCACTTTTTCCTTTGTCCCAATACAGTCTAATGATCTAAAAACAGATTGTCACAGAAACACTCTCAACATGTCATCTCGCCTCCTCCTCCTTCAGCTGTCCCAGAATTCTCCTTCGACTCAGGCAGCGCTGTGAGGTATCAGCTCAGAGGGGGCGGCAGCTCTCGCCGTACTCACATCCAGCTTCTTCTGAGGACCAGAGCCTCCTCTGGCACCTTGCTCTCCATGACGTCCCGGGAGGCCAATGAGTACATCATCCTGGAGGTCAATAACTCAACATTGTCCTGTGCACATAGGTGGCAGCATTAATGAAACAGACACAAAGCATTATGGGAAGACTGTTTGAAAATATGTTGACATTTGCTTCACTTTCAGATCGCAGGCGGTCACCTTTCTGTCCGGTCCAACCTTGGTGATGGAGCCCACGTTCTGCAGCTCCCTGGTCAGCGGGTGGATATTGGGCAGTGGGTCCAGGTCAGCCTCAGTCGCCATGACAACCTGTTCACCCTACTGCTGGAGCAGGGCGGAGGCTCGCGGGAGGTCCAGGCCCGACTAGGAAGCCGGAGAGAGATCGTGGTTCACCCCACCAGCGTGATGGTCGGTAACATGCCAAACAGTGGAGAAAAGACCGACTTTCAAGGTGGGATGCAGATCTGATACAAACTTTCCCGCACTCCTGTTTTCAGAGATTTTTACAACATGAACCTCTTTTGTGCATATTTTAAGAGTTGAAGGAGTGATGGTCAAAATCTTTACTTTACTGAACTTCTCTGTCTGTTAATGATGGTCAGATCTGATTTTGCAGTATTTACATAGCTGTCTTCATGCCCGCCAGACTCCACCCATAAAACCAATACATGTGAACTTGTGAACATTGAAGTGAAGTCAACTTTGAAGTGAGGATATTTTATCAACTGTACGATACAACTGGTTGTACAATTGGCCCCATTTATCATCATCAATAGTCCAGCTTTCATGCCAGTTCCCTGGCCACTGAGCTGATCAGGATCTCCCATGGGTAAAACTCTTACCATTGATGACAGCCTGTTTCAGAAGTAAAATCCCTTTTAAGAGATGCTCCTGTGGGTGTGACTGAATATAAGTCAGGGGTCTCTCCATCTTTGGACGTAGTTATTAGGATCATTTAATTGCTTTTAGCCTGTCACACAGTTTTTAGATGCTATATAAGGTTCCTAATAATTTGACCATCAGGGTAGAGAGGCTTCCATCAGCTGCCATCATGTCAGAAACTTGAATGAAACTGTCTTGTAAACTCTCATGACAATTGTTTACACTTACAATGTGCTGGTGTATTTGAGTGTTAGTTTGCCCTGTGGGGTACCTCAGGTTTCATTCTGGGGTACCTCAGGGGTCAGTTCTGGGTTACCTCAGGGGTCATTTCCGGGGGTCGCTCAGGGGTTGGTTCTGGGGTTCCTCAAGGTTCAGTTCTGGGGTACCTCAGGGTTCAGTTCTTGGGTACCTCAGGGTTTAGTTCTGGGGTACCTCAGGGGTCAGTTCTGGGACCCCTCCAGTTTTTATTTTACATGACGTGATCTGTAGACAGAACACAGATTTTTATTGTTATGCTGAAGGCCCCCCTTACTTCCTGACGGTATTACTGACCTACAAACTTTTCACAGCTAAACATTAACAAACATCTGCAGCCTCTCTAAGCAGACGTTTCTATCAGCTGCAGAAATCTGGACCTCTGTGATCCTCTGTAATCTTGTCTTCCTCAGCCAACTACAGGTTGTCCAGGATCAGCAAGGAGACCCCTATTTGAGCCCCCCCTCACTGGCTCCCAGTTCATATCAGAATTGGTTATAAGATCTTTGTGATAAATACCCTGAGGTCCTCAGCTAACGGCCCGAGAAGATCAGATCAGATCAGAGGAGTTCCTCCTTCTCATTTAAACTCATTTTGAAAAGTCAGCTTTTACTGGATACATGTTTTTAACAGCGTTTTATCCTGTCGGATTTCTTTTATAGACTCTGAACTTGAGTAAATCAGTAAATTCCTCCCGCAGGCTGTCTGAGGGACGTTCGTTTTAACAGCCAGGTCCTCCCTTTGGACGGCCAGAGCCAGGACTTGGTGACTGTGCTGGAGAGACGGGGCGTCACCCCAGGGTGCAACAGTGACGCCTGCAGTAGACAACCGTGCCCCAGCCCACTGCGCTGCATCGATCTGTGGAGGAAACACCAGTGCAGGTGAAACACGCTCTGAGCACACGCACCTCCCTTTAGTTTCATTCTGTAAATCCTCACACTTCATCCCTCTGCGTTGTCCTGCAGGTGTCCGGGCAGTCAGGTGACTGTGATAGATGACTCAGGTGAGCAGCGCTGTGTGCCCTCGCCCTGTGGAGCGTCCTCCTGCCGTAATGGCGGCGTCTGCCAGGCGCTGTCTCCTGAAAGTTTCCGCTGCCGCTGTCAGGAGGGCTTCAGGGGTCAGCGCTGCGAGCTGGGGCAGGTCAAAGGTCACCGACTGGCCGCTCTGAGCCCCAGCTCCATCCTCGCCATCAGCATGTGTTTGCTTGTCTTCATCGGTAAGAAAGGAGAGAGATCACATCTCACAACATCACAGACAACAAACTCCTTTGTACTCTGGATGAATAAAAAAGAAACTTTTCTGCACCAAATCAACTTCTTCAGAAAATCCAAACAGAGAAACATCTGAGTCATTTCCTACAAAGTCCTTCAGAAAAACTGACAAGTTTTCAAAACAAAGTCATCTCACCAAAAGAAGTTGGTTAAAAAGCAACAAAACAGAGAAACAGCAACACTTTTCAGCTCCTCCACCCTTCCTCTTATCCTGATATTCAAGTCCAACCTTGAACTACAACCCCACTGAAAGAAAGCGCTTTTTCAGTCCTGTCTCTATAACTAAAGAAACACCTAAATAATCTGCACCTCTAACTCAAGTAAAGAAAAGTGTTGATGTCCTCATCCCATCACTTCTTGACTGTTTCAACTTCCTGAAAAAAACACTTCCTCCCTCTCTTTCGCCTGCAGCTCAGCTCTGATCTGGGTCCAAACATTATTTATACAAAACTCATTTACGCTTCTTCTTTTTCTTTGAAAAGAAACCCTGCATGATGGATTCACATTTTTATCTTATTTATATACACACGACCTCAAAAGAGCTGTACCCAACCCCTGTCGCTCTGTCCTGGAGAAGCCACAGACACAGGCAACCTAGAGTAATACAAAAGTCTCTATTTAGAGACTCTTTCTCAGGGTACTTGTTTGCTCCTCAATCTGCACTTTTTAGCTTTCACTTCACTTCAGCTTTATTATGTCCCAAAAATGGACAAATCAGGTTGCAGCAGGCACAGACATTTAAAACACTGCCATACATCATAAAAAGGATACACATCTTTTGCTTTACTGACATTAAGTTGTGGGAATGCGTTTTCACACCGCAGAATAAAATCATCAAAAACAGTCATCAGGGAGGCTGACAGTAACTGAATCATCAGCCAACTTTATGATATGTCTATTTGTATGAGAGCTGGGACAATCATTTGTGTATATGGATCCTTTTTGTAGGTCCATATGTGATTCTACAGCAGGTCCTCAGTGTTTAGGGTCTGCCACTGTCTGTGGTTATTTTATTTATTTATTTATTTATTTTATAACTTTTATTTATGAGAGGCAAGTATACAGTTCCAACTTCAGAGAGGTACAAGTTCCTCCCTTTTTAACTTTGAACATAAATGAACCAAGAAAACCCTTCCTCGCCCCACCCCCAACACCCAAATCTCCAATCTGGCCAGATGACATTTAGAAAATTGACAATACACTTACAAAACAGACAGTAAATAAAATATAAATAAATGTACATACTTGTACATGTGTATGTGGGTCAATGACGTATAAGGTTTTTCAACATGCCAATTTTAAAATTCCAAAAATAAGAATATCTTTTGCAACAGTTCAAACACTAAGGATGTTATGTATACAAAAATTAAAGTTTAATTTTTAAATTAGGCAATTTTAGTGTTTTTTCATATAGATGAATTGCCTGTGGCCTTAAAAAATGTCATGTGGTGCGACCATCATTTATCTCAAAATTATTACATTTTTTCAACATACTCCATAGTTTTTTACAAATTGTCAGTAATATCAAGTACATAGGAACAAAGCGTTTGCATTTTATTTGAGTTTTTGTAAATAATGATCTCATATATTAGCTCTATAATGTCACAGTCGCTACAGCTAATGTAGTTCACTGACTATTTTTTTCTTTAAATTGCATCATACTGATAAAAATGTTTTGAAACTACCTTTCATGTAAGCATATTGTATCAGGTATTAATGTCTCAGTTACAGAAATGAGATATTTTAGTTTGTATTTGATATAATTAATGTTATTATTGGTCGCACCACATGATTGGTGGTCGCACCAAATGACTTGAAGACCTTGTATCATTAAAAATCAATTTAAAGAGACCTATGAACAATTAATTTCATGCAAATTTTATATTAAAACCAAATTTTATTAACATTTCAAACATGAACGCGAACATTTTATTTCCCTTTTTTACAAAAATTTAACTCTGTGTGTGTTTGTGTATGTCGTCCAGAGGCCTGTACTACGAAGCTGGATTAACACACCCAGGATAACTCTGCCACAACTCGCTCAACTTCACCAGATCTCCGTAACCCCGATCAGCTGTACTACGAGGCAGGATATCAACTCGCTAACTAAATTCAGTTGTGGTCAATCTAGATCTGTGCGCGCACACGTAAAGGGGGCGGGGTCAGTGCCACCAGACCAATCTCCACAATGAAGAAGGCTGCACGTCATATTTCACAGCCGAGGAACAGAGCATTATTTTACGCTAATACAAGGAGTACTGCAACATTAGAACATTGAGGAGCAGGACAGCCAAAGTCGCTAAAAGCCGGAGGGACTGCCGGCAAAAAAAATCATTGATCATGTAAATTTCATTTGTGCGTTGATAAAGTTATGGCCCCCTAATATGTTGTCATGCAGTGTGTGTGTGATAACCTCCATCATTGACCTCATTATTTCAGATACAACAGCAGTGGGGAAAAGAGTAGGTGGGAGCAAATAAAAATAAATCTAAAAACATCCGTCAAAGTGGTTAGCTGGCTTACTGGAAGATTTTATTTGTACATATTTCAACGCGTAAACAGTGATTTCCTCACACTGCCTTTTTTTCTTTTTTCTCCATCATCTGATGGTCACATGTCATCTGCAGACACATTTGGGGTTAAGAGGAGTTTTCTAATCTGCTTCAATAAATTCTGAATGATGACTGATATGCCACATGAAACTTGAACTTGGAGCTTGGCAAATATTAGTGTATTGCTTCGACTTCATGTTACCTGACTATTGAGGCCGTCCGAGGAAAACCTGTAACGTTCATAGAGAACGTCATCAGGTAAATCAAATGGATTTGAACGATCATGAATATAACGCTCTCTGCGAAGCGCTCCTCTCACCATCCGCGCAACGATGTCAACAATCTTAGCCCAATCTTTGACCAGCCCTGGCATGAACAACATGCTGCAGGGGTCAGAGGTCAGAGGGGTCAGGGTCAGAGTTGACACGCTGCCTATAGCGAGCGCTTTTAACTATGCTCGGCAGTGGCATCTGGTAAAATAAATTAAAATGACTTAAATTGATACATGAAAGTTAATAAATTGCTAACAACGGCATAAATACCTTAAGTGAAATGGCATGCTTTTGATATTTTTTTTTCTTATTTTGTACAGAGATGACCTAACCATTATTTCAGAAATGTTAGCAAAATGACTCATCAAATAACAAAAAAAATTCAAAATAATACTAAAAATTAAGTACTTAGTGTTTATCAATCATCAATTGAATATAAAAAGCGTAAATACTGCCAATCGAGGGCATATATTTATGATGGAAAACCATCTGCAGTGGTCGCACCACATGACATTTCAAATTCAGTCAAATCTTACTGATACAGGATTAGTCACATAAACAAACCTCACTAGCTTCCCACAAAAGGTCATTATGAAATGTATAATTAAAATACTTATTTGTGGAAATAACTTAAATTAATTGTTTTTTTTTGTTCATACCACATGACATCGAAAAGTGCAAACACCATTACAGCAGGTGGAAAAGGTCTTTTTTTCTTAAAGAAATGAGAGAACCACCAACCCTCTTTCTGCTTCCATAGCTCTACGACAAAATGGTGAATGATCCAACATCCTGTCTTTGAGTAGATTTCAGCATAAAAGTGTCAAAAATGGTCATTTTTTGATGGTCGCACCACATGATATTTAATGAAATGGACACGATCGGACAAAATTCATTTGAATATTATGAAAAAAATATAACTGCAAAAGCTTTGCAATTTTGTACAGGAATAAAAAACACTTTCAAAATTATGCCAAATATTGCAGAAACTAAATTGTAATAGATTTAGAGTAATTTCAAAGAAGTTTTCAAAACAGAAGTCATGGCCGGACGGTCGCACCACATGATATTTTGACCCTTTGAAGTTAAAAAAAATTACAAAAAACTCCTGATTTTTGAAAAGTTGAAGTGGCTCCATATATTAGAGAGATACTACAAATAGATAGTATATTTTTTTACATTTAAAACTCTTTGTAACATAAAGAAAATACAGCCGGACAGAATATTGAGGCGTCACGTCATTGACCCATATGCGTACATATATACATACATACATACATACACACATACACATATCAGATAGTAAACATGACAATAACAATAGTAATTAAAAAAAAACAAGAATTATGATAGTAAAGTTAAAATTAAAAATTCTGATGCTTGTCTCTTGGATTCCATGAAGCTCGAGCTGTCAGGGCAAATATAGTTTAGCGGGTAGTTACCTCCTGGTGGACGGGCACATTAGGACGGATGCCACCCTTATCATAGATAAATACTTATGGAGAGATTACTTGTGCTGGTAATCTATCTAGATACTTCAATAGTGGTTTCCAATGTTTGTAAAACCGAGCAGTTGAGCCCCTGAGTGAGAACTTAAAGACCTAAAATGCCATGCCACCAGATTTTGATGGATGGAGGTTGAGGAGATTTCCCTAAGAGTAAGATTCGCTACCGAGCAGTGAGAGAGGAGAATGCAATAATGTTATTTTGAATGACAGAGGTGTAAAGATCCTCTGGTGGTTTACCAAAAATTGCAATGTGTGGTGTTGGACTTATATTAATACGTAAAATATCCGACATTATTTTGAAATATGACTGCCAGAAAGCAGATAATTAAGGGCACGACCAGAACATGTGGCTGAGATTGCAGGGAGTTTGTGAACATCTATTGCACTTCTTATCAACTTTATCTGGATAGAGTCTGGAAAGTTTATCCTTACTGTAGTGTAACCTATTAACGACCTTAAATTGTATCAAAGAAAGCCTTGCACAACTGGCTGACGCTTTAATGGTGCTCAAAGCTCCCTCCCAAAAGGCCTCAGAAAGGTTCAGCTGAAGTTCTGTTTCCTAGCCTGTTTTTATTTTGATTAAAGTGGATTCATTGGTACAGTGCATCCGGAAAGTATTCATACCACTTCACTTTTTCCACATTTTGTTATGTTACAGACTTATTCCACAATGGATTCAATTCCCTTTTACCCTCAAAAATTCTACACAAAATACCCCGTAATTACAAAGTGAAAAACTTTTTTTAGAACATTTTGCAAATTTATTAAAAATAAGAAAACTCAAATGTTGCATATACACAAGTATTCACACCCTTTACTCAATACTTGGTCGAAGCACCTTTGGCAGCGATTACAGCCTCCAGTCTTCTTGTGTATGATGCAACAAGCTTGGCACACCTGGATTTGAGGAGTTTTTCCCACTCCAAGTTGGCGGAACATTTCAAGGCTGATCAGTGGAAACAGGATGCACCTGAGCTCAATTTTGAGTTTTATAGCAAAGGGTGTGAATACTTATGTATGTATGTGGAAAAAGTGAAGTGGTATGAATACTTTCCGGACTGTACTGCACTGTAGGAGACAGTAGCTTTTAGATGTGACCCCTTGGTAGATTTGTGGCCTTCAGGATAAGATCTACCCCACTTGGTGCCGGAATATTTGGGAATGATGTAGCATAAGACTTGGCAAAGTGACACAACTGGAAATAACCCATCTGTGGTTATTTAAAACCCAAAGATTACCTGAACAAACCCGGGTTTAGTTTGAAAAATTTCCCAGGCTTTCATTTAGAACACTCTTCATATGTTTACTCATTTTTGGATTTGTCATATTTGATGAAGTGTGACATAATACCAGACGCCCCCTTCAGAGAACTTATACATCAGCAGAACTGATTGATAAGATTTCCATCAGCACTGATCTGGTTTAGAACCAGAACCAGGACAGACTGGACATTTCTGACACAAGGTCTATCATACTTATAATTTTATATCTCATGCACACATTGTCATAAATGAGACCCTCACGGGACTTCAGAGGCTCCTCATACCCCAAACAAAGAGCTGAGCTATAAGCTTATTCTTCCACATCACGACTCCATTTCCCATCAGCCCCTTCACCTCCTGAAGAGGTCAAACTCTTATGGAGTTTTCTGAAAGTTCCTCTCTCCATCTGACCTCAAAGTGAAGGATGTTTGGCTGCTTCTGCTCTCATTAGGAGGCTCATTTCTTTTTCACCTGTTTGAAATCATTACACTGATGTCTGTAAATGAACACGACGCTCATTTGTCGAGGCTAAACAACCCCGCTGAGCCGCTTTAACGAGCTCAATGTACAGGAAGGAAATCAAATCTCTCTCAACGGTGCAGAAATGCGTATTTATCCTCTCCTCCTGTCCTTGTGTGTGTGTGTGTGTGTGTGTGTGTGTGTGTGTGTGTGTGTGTGTGTGTGTGTGTGTGTGTGCACGCGTGCACGTGCAGCGGTGCTGGTGGCGGTGACAGTGTGGAACCAGAAAGGCAGCCGTAACAAGTTCAGGAAGCGAGGAGTTTATCACATCCCTGCTGAACATGAGAGCTGGGAGGACATCCGAGAAAACATCCTCAACTACAACGAGGAGGGGGGGGGGGAGCAGGACCAGGTACACACACCAAACACACACACACACACATTCTGCCTCTTACATAACAGCTCCCTCTGCAGATATGAGCCAAACACACAGTAGAACCCTGACAGTACCAAATCCAGAACCCTGTCTTTCTTTCTCCCCGCCCTCACAGAACGGATATGACATCACAGAGCTGAAGCGCCCTCTCTGCTCCAGTCTGTCCCAGTCCTCGTCCTGCACCACCGCCCCACTCATCAAGTCCTCCCCAGGCTCCCAGGAGGAGGTCCACCCATCCAGCTCCTCCTGCAGCTCAGGCGCCCCCTACCTCAGCATCCCCCATCACCACCACCACCACCATCAGCACGCCAACAACAGCTATGCCGGAGACTCCACCTACGCCAACTTCACCGCTCCCATGGGCCAGGACGTGGAGCTGAGTGACGCCGGAGGCTATGTGGACGTGTCATCGGCGTCTCGCTCTCACGTGGACTTTAAAAGCTACGTTGCGAGGATCATCTGGGAGGCAGACAACGACAGCGAGGCATTCCCGCTGGATGCATACCATGTGTGGTGCGTGGAGGGCTCGGGTTCATCTGCAGGAAGTCTCAGCTCACTGGGCTCAGGGGCGTCATGTAGGAACATTAGCTCCGCCCCCTGTGAGGAGGAAGAGGAGGAGGACGATGATGAAGCAGGGTTTGTATATAACAGGCTGTCGCAGTGGGGTCCAAAGTTTCAGGCGCTGAGCGAGATGTATGACCGACCTCAGCTGGCGCTCACATACAGGGACGCGGTGGCGTACATCCAGAGGAGCCACAGCCGCGAGCTGCTGCCTCAGCACCACTAGAGGGCGCCATGACAACAACTACATGAACATTACTGCTGAGAGCGGGTTAGAGCTGCGTTCACATCCAGTCAAAACAAAGGAAACGGGAAAATTCAGTTAATATGACAAATCAGATGGTTAAAAAAAAACACAATTATATTTTCTAATTTTATTGAGTTTGACAGGAGAGCATGAGAGGCGGGCAGAAGGAGAAAAAAGATGAGAGAATTTTTTTTATAAAGATAATATAAAGAAAATAAAGATTGACCTTCAATTAGTTTTATAAAAAGGTCAAACAAATTTTTTTTATCTTTGCAGTATTTCAGCACTGCAGCTTTAAAATCAGATGTTTAAAAAAATAAAGTCCCATTTTGACCTGGAGTGTGTAATGTCAATAAACCTATTTGTATAATCAATCACTTTGATTACTCCATGTCAGTAATTATGGACCAAACAGCAGCCGCAGGTCATTAGAAATGAATTCTAAAAACTGCTAAAAGCTAAGCTAAAAACTGCAGTTCTTTGAGTGTCTACTAGAGGCTGGCTGCAAAAACCTCAAAACCACATACACACCCATTGTAAAAAGCAAGCAGCTTAATAAACCAGTTTACAGCCTGAACTGGAGCACCTATAGTTCAAAATAGACTTTAAGAACTGAAATATAATAAGAACCCAGATTAATGTGTAATATTAAAAAAAGGCATCAAAATGACCTCTGACCTGATGTGGCGTGAAGGCAGCAGCTTTGTTCCCTCATTCTTGGTGTTTCTTCACGCAGAGATACAACAGAGTTTCCCCCCTCAAAAAGCACAGGGAGAATTTTTCAAAAATTTAAACGTAGTCTTTTACTCCCTTTATCTCTGCCTTTTACCTGACCTCCTCACATGAACCACAAAAAAAATCCAGAAACTCTCCCAAGGGCAAACTTTGATTTTGCAGTTTTCTCCTCTGTTACACTTTTTCACACCTTTCTTCACTCCTTGTCTCCACCTCACTGTTGCACTAAAAGGAAGATTCAGACTAACCTGTCTGCCAGTAAGAAGATAAAAAAAAATGAATAACACCTTTAAAGCTCGCCAGGTGAAGCACGCTCCCTCTCAGTGTTTCTAACGTGTAAAATAAGATTTGATAGTTTTTAGACGACAGATTATTTTTATACGTTCAGAAGCTGCTCTCCTCTTGGAGCTGTTTGGATGAGGTGTAAATGTGCAGGACGGCTCCAGTTTCACTGTTTCAGACTCATTGTTCTGTTTCTGTTCAGAGAGCGCCATTTGTAAAGACTCCGATCTTTTGTTTTGATTCAGACCTCTGCTGTGGATCAGGATGTGTTTGTTTCTGCAGCGACTTCATCGTTGAGCTGCATCACTTTCAGACGTTTCACTCAAAGCTGGTTAAAGTGATGATGATGAGCTCGATGCTGATCCTTTAAGGTCAAACTGTGAGGAAATTAATGTTCAGGAAACTTCTGCAGGTTCTGATTTAAGAGTGGGATAGGCAACAAAAAAGGTTTGACAAAGAACTATGTCGGCTGTTTCTGCACAATATTTTTTACTTCATACAAAACAAGAAACACGATCGAGACCCAGAAAGTTCACTTAAAGAGTCAGTATAAAACATTTTTACAAACTTTTCAGGATTTGAGGCCCACACATAATTTCAATAGTTAAACACTGTTTAATTCATTAGGGACAACTTTGCATTACAGCAACAGTAAAGAAGGCTGGGGCAGCCCTAAAGAGACAGACTACCTAAAAGTGTTTTAATCTGGGGCCGAAATGAGAGTTTTCAAAAACACCAGCTTCAGATTTTTTTCACTGCAGAGGTGTCAGACAAACAGAATAAAGTCTGAAAAAATGCCATTTTTGAATTTTTTTGTTAAACCTTTCTTTCAGTTCCAAAAGAAATTATATCAGATACATTTTTATATTCTACTGGAGTTAAGGCTGACCTTGTCCCAGAATTTAACAGACTGACAGACCTCAAATGGAAAAATTCATATTTTTTATTTTCTTAAAAACAAAAAAACATTTTTTTCCCCTCAGGTCCCCATTTTCAAAATTTTAACTTTTTCTGCTTGATTATGAATTTAATTTGAATTTAACTCCTGACTTTAAATTTGACTTTTAAGTGTTTCGACTTAAATCAAAACTCTATCCTTAGTTTCATTTTTTGTTTTACTTTAATGATGACAGAAGTCATTTTTTTCTGAATATTCAGACTTTTTTATCAGTTTGCTGCCACATTTTCAGGATTTTCATTACAATTCTAACTATTGTCTGTGTTCTGACTGTCCGTTTTTCAATAGTGTCAATTTTTTTTTTTTTTTTTTAATTCTGACTTGAATGTCTAAAGACTTTTTTTCTCAGCTTTCAAACTTTTGTCCAGTATTATGTTTATTTTAAATTTTACTTAGTTATCTCCATTTTCTGGAATATTTTTAAAATAAAATTCTGATTTTTTTGTCTTATGACTTTTTCCCCCGTTTTTTCTGTATATTCATTTTCTTATCCTTTTTTCTCAGTTATCTGACTTTTTGTTCTTGGTGTTCTGACATTTTTCTGGAATTTTTAAAATTATAATTCTGACCTTTTCCTAACAATGACTTTTCCTCTGAATTATTACTTTTATCTTCAATCTGTTTTTCTTCAGTAATCTCACTTTTTTCTAGAGTTATTTTGGAACTTTCTTTAATTGATTTATCTTTTGCTAGAATTCCCAAATAAGAGTCACTGACTTTTATCTCTTATTCAACATTTAAACTCTGACTTTCTGACCTCAGGATTCTCCATTTAAAGTCCAACTCTCCCCAAAATTAAAAGTTTTAGACCAGAAGTTTTTTTTTTTTCTCTCATTTTATTGGAAAATTATCAGAATTCTTATATTTATTGTTCAGTAGTAAAACACTCTAAAGTCTCTTTACTATCTCTGCAAGCTCTTTTGAATGATCATTTATTTTGCATTTCTATGTATTAAATAGAACATAGGAGGATGAATTAGAGGGTCAAATACATGTCTCATTATCTTTATAATAATGCAGAATCAGGCTTTTTTCCTCTATAACACACTCTTAAACCTGAACTTGTAGATGAATTTGCACTCAAGTTTTTGTTGTTGGCTAATCAACATGTAATTTTTCCTGTTTTCAAAAGCCATGTGATTAACTTACTTAGAGGAGGGATGGGTACAAAGGGGCAAATTTAGGATTGACATTTTATTTTTCACCTTTTGACAAACCAAATGAGTTAAAATGTAACAGAGCAGTTTGATTGGTTGGGTCTGATGGCTGCCCCGCCTACCTCTCTGCTGATATGTTGTTAATACACCGTCTGATGAATGTACTTTTATATGTAGAGAGGAGAAATGTAGAGAGCGAGCAAAGAGTACAATCAGAGAGTTAATTTTGCTGTTTGATGAAAGAGATGAAGAGAGTCAGAGTTTGATTTCCACAGAGGACAGATAGAAATCAGACTGAAGGACTGATCCTCATCAGTGTCACTTTTTCTCTTCTGAGCCCTCACAGAATTGTACTCAAAGCTATGCATCCAAATGAATCTACACAGGTGTCTTTCTGAGCTCCAGGTGTTTGTGTTTGACCTCTGACCCGTGCTGTGTGACACACCTGGAGACGCTGTGTTTTTACAGCTGTTTAATGTGTGTAAACGTGTGTGTGAGTGTGGTGAGTTTGATCCAGCAGCACTCAGTGTGGATCTGTATGATAACATGTAAATATGGACGTTTTGTAGCAGCCGAACATGAATACTCCTTTTGTATTTGACTTTTAATAAAAACAGATTTTTCCCCAAACAGCTCCTCTCTGGTTTTTTATTGCATTTGAGTTTTGGATGCAGGGGTGTGTCCAGAGGGGGGGCAGAGGTGGTGAAACTAGAAGCAGTAACATTAGAGTGAACATGATACATAACTTACTCTGTATAATGATTAGACAATTAAAAGTCCTCCAAAAATACAAGCATCAGAATGAATAAGAATAAGAACTTTGAGAAGAACTTGATTAAGGAGGAGAAATACTAATTACTAATTCAACTACTATTTTAATAATAAATAATATTCAAATTTTTTAATAATAAATACTAATTCAACTACTTTCTCCACCCTGTGATTAAAAAAAGGATCACCTACAGAAGTTTGCAGTAGCACATTCTTTTTATATCAGAGGCAATGCTGCTATCGTGTGGTGAGTTTGGGTATTACAGGACTGAAGGACTTTTTTTTTCTTCAGTCCTGGATGGTCTTTTATTTCAGACTTAATGTAAATAGAAAAGAAAATAGAAAATAAGAAAATAAGATATGGACGTCAAACTTGTCTGATTTAGTTTCTCTCCACGCATAAATTTATCACTTTATTCTTTGCATATTAAAAATGATTGTTAGTGTAAACTCTTTGGATAAACCAAACAGTTGTACTTTCCTTTTTTGTTGTCCTTTCAAACCTATTTTTGTATTTTTTCCACTCTTAAACTGTGAACAGAAATAAGAGACAGCAGCTCATAAATGGACAGAGATAGAGATGAAGTCAACAAAATGAAGTTCTGCTGACATCAGTTTGGATCGCTCTGCTCTGCCCACGGTCTGCAGGTCTTACCCAAGACCATGATTGTGGCCTTTGATCTCTGAGCCCAAACCTTCTCTGGCTGCAGTTCGTCTCACTGTCCTGTCAGAGCGTCTGATTCTGCAGATCAGTATCTCCTCATCGTCAGGGTGGCCCATAAAACTGAACCAGTTCAAATGCAGGAATCATAGGTCACCCTTAAATCTTAATCTGAGACACACTAAACATAACTCAGACTCTAAATGATCTGATTTATTTTGCTGAGTCAGTGGTTGCTGCAGAGATGACCTCCTTTTATCCCAACAGGGCTCATACAGAGTGGTCATTGAGTCGATATTAATAATAATAATAATAATAATACATTTTATTTGTAGAGCGCTTTTCAAAAAACACAAAGACGCTGTACAGAGTTAAGCAATAAAAACACACATCAATAAGTAATAAAATTTATGGCAATATAATAAAAACATGTAGAATCGGGTAAAATCCAAATAACAATAAAACATGCATCAATAAGTAATAAAAATTTACGACAATGTCAATAAAAACATGTAGAATCAGGTAAAATCCAATGGGGGGGGGGGCTAGGAAGGATGAAAGGCAGTGCGGAAGAGGTGGGTTTTGAGAAGGGTCTTGAATCTGGTGAGGTCGGTGCAGTTTCTGAGTTCGAGTGGGAGTGAGTTCCAGAGGGTGGGGGCGGCGACTGAGAAGGCTCTGTCCCCCCAGGTTCGGTGCTTGGTCAGGGGAACTGTGAGGAGGTTGGCATTGGCGGAGCGGAGGGTGCGGGAGGGGATGTAGGGGTGGAGAAGATCCTGTAGGTAGGGGGGGGCGAGGTTGTGGAGTGCTTTGTGGGTGAGGAGGAGGATTTTGTATTGAATGCGATGGGGTATGGGGAGCCAGTGAAGGTTTTGGAGGACGGGGGTGATGTGTTGATGGGAGCGTGTGTGGGTGAGGAGGCGGGCGGCTGAGTTCTGGATAAGCTGAAGTTTGTTGAGGAGAGTGGAGGTGGTGCCATAAAAGAGACTGTTACAGTAATCTAGACGAGATGAAAAGAATGCATGTATAAGGGTTTCAGCTGCAGGGTAGGAGAGGGAGGGGCGGAGGCGGGCGATGTTTTTGAGGTGGAAGTAGGCTGTTTTAGTGATTTGCTTTATGTGGTGGGTGAAGGAGAGGTTGCTGTCGAGGAAAATGCCAAGGTTGCGACAGTGGGAGGAGGGGGAGAGGATGGAGTTGTCGATGGAGAGATGAAAGTTTGTGACTGTGGAGGTGAGGGAGTTTGGGCCGATGATGATGAGATCTGTTTTGTCATAATTGAGCTTGAGAAGATTGCTGTCCATCCAGTGTTTTATGTCAGAGAGGCAGTTTGAGAGGGAGCGTTGGGTCTGGGGGGTGATGGAGTTGGAAGAGATATATAATTGAATGTCATCAGCGTAGCAGTGGAAGTGGAGGTTGTGTTGACGGAGGATGTGGCCAAGAGGGAGGAGGTAGATGATGAAGAGGAGGGGACCAAGCACCGAGCCCTGGGGGACACCTTGGGACACAGGGGCAGTTGTGAAGGAGCAGTTGTTAATATGGATGAAGTGATTGCGGTCTGTGAGGTAAGAGTGGATCCAGTTAAGAGCGGTGTCTGTGATATTGAGGAGGGAGTGTAGGCGGGACAGAAGGATGGCATGGTTGATGGTGTCGAAAGCAGCGGAGAGGTCGAGGAGGATGAGGATGGAGAGTTGTCCAGAATCAGCAGAGATGAGGAGGTCATTTGTCACTTTTATGAGGGCAGTTTTGTGCTGTGATGGGTGCGGAATCCTGATTGAAACTGTTCGTATAGGTTGTTATTGTTGAGGTGGGTTTTGATTTGTGATGCGATGACACGTTCGAGGATTTTTGACAGGAAAGGGAGGTTAGAGATGGGCCGGAAGTTACTGATGTCATCAGGGTTGAGTCCAGGTTTTTTGAGGATGGGGGTGACAGCAGCCAGTTTGAGTGACGGGGGAACAGTGGCGGAGTTGAGGGAGGAGTTGATGATCTGTGTTATGATGGGGGAGATGACAGGGAGGCAGTGCTTGATGAGGGAGGATGGGATGGGATCCAGGATACAGGTGGATGAAGACATGGAGCAGATGATATTAGTCACGTCGGTTGAGGAGACAGGTGAGAAGCAGGAGAGTGCTGATGGGATGAGGGGAGGAGGGGAGCAGCAGGGAATGGAGGGTGGGGGAAGGGAGTTATAGATTGCGTTGATTTTGGTTTGAAAAGAGGAGAGGAATGTGTTGCATTTTTCCGGGGTGAAGGTGATGGAGGTACTGTCTATGGGGTGGAGCAGTTTTTTGACGGTGGAGAAAAGAGCCTTTTGGTTACTGGAGCCGGAGTTGATGAGGTTGGAGTAATAGGATGAGCGGGCGGATTTGAGGGCTGTTCTGTATAGGTGGAGGTGGTCGGTGTAGGCTTGGAGATGGACAGTGAGGCCGGTTTTGCGGTGTAGACGTTCCAGTTGGCGTTTATGGGATTTCATTTTGTGTAGTTCTGAAGTGTACCAGGGGGCAGAGTGTCTGAATGAAACTGTTTTTGTTTTGAGAGGTGCGAGCTGGTCCAGGCAGGAGGATAGAGTGTTGTTGTAGTAGTTGAGTAGGTCAGGAAGTTTAGCAGATGGTGAGGGAGGGGATGCAGTGAGGGTGGCAGATAGGGAAGCGGAGAGGTCCTGTGGTGAGATGGATTTGAGGTTTCTGAAGGTAATTTGTCGTTTTTCACTGTGAGGCAGAGGGGGGGGGTCGACGTTGAAAGTGACAGCCAGGTGATCAGAGATATAGAGGTTGGTGGTGGAGAGATGGTGGATGGAGATGCCGGTGGAGCAGACGAGGTTGAGGTTGAGGGTGTGGCCATGGGAGTGGGTGGGGGAGTGCACATGCTGGGTGAGATTGAGGGTGTCAAGCAGATCCAGGAAATCAGATGCTTGTTTGCAGGTGGGGTTGTCAATGTGAAAGTTGAAGTCTCCAAGCAGCAGGACAGAGGATGAAATGGTGTTTAGGTGGGTGACAAAGTCAGAGAAATCAGAGAGGAATGATGGGTGGGGCTTTGGGGGGCGGTAGATAGTAACAATGACCAGAGGGGAGGGACCGGGGAGTTTGACAGAGATATTTTCGAATGAGTGGACGGACAGGGTGGGGGCGGGGATGGTCTTGAGGGTTTGTTTGTGAATAACTGCGACGCCTCCGCCTCGTCCAGTCAGGCGGGGTTGGTGTAGGTAGGAGTAACCGGGGGGGGTGGCTTGGTTGAGTGGAAAGAGGTCGAGATGGTTGTGCCAGGTTTCGGTTAGATAGAGGAAGTCCAGGTTATTGTCTGTTGTGAAGTCAGCTAGGATGTGTCCTTTGTTATTGAGGGAGCGGGTGTTTTGAAGGCCCATCTTCAGGGGAGGGGGCTGTGCGGTGGGCAGTGAGGCAGGGGGAGGGCAGCGGAGGTTTGTTAGATTTCTTGTCCTTCTTTTTGGATGCATGGGATTTGAACGGGAGGGTCCAGTAGTTGTAATTGTTTTAATTGTTTGTAATTGTTTGCATGGAGAGTCTATGGTTGAAGGGTGTAGTGGCTGTTTGGACCAGGAGGGGGAGCTTGATGTGGTGGGGGCGATGGGGTTGGTGTGCAGTACCAGCTGGGGCCTGTTGGGGGAGCCGGTGGTGAGGGCGAGGGTTCCGGAGAGGGGCCTCTGGGGGGCGCTGTTTCCAGGTGGGGTAGTGGGAGAGGATGACAGGGAGTATGTAAACTCTGGCTGTGTCTCATTTCAGAGACCGCATCGACCTAAGTGCCCTTCTGCACCGTCGAACGGTGCATTTGAAGTGTGCATGACGTCACGACGGTGCGAACGGTGTCCCGTTTGGCACGAGATGCTAAAAAATGCTAAGCGCGCTTAGCATGTTTTCAAGCGTGCATTTATCCACGCTTTCGTGCCGTCGGTATCCCAGAATCCTTTGCGTGCCGCTGCACAGCTGCGCATTTCAGGTGAGAGGCTGGACTCGCTTGGAGACGCAGCGCGTCTTCAAAGAAATTACAAGCAATCCAAAAACAGCAGACAGTCAGCTCAGGCTGTATGAGAGCATGATCTCTGAACTCACTAAACTCTGTTAACCAAACATTATAGATTTAGAGACGAACTGATCCGCTCTGCTTCAACAATCAAAAACATTAGAAATAAGAAAGCTGACAAAACTACAGCAGAGTATCAGGACAACATTGAGGTTTTTTTCTTTTAAGATTTAGAGATTAAAGTTGTAAATTTAGGAGAATAAAGTCATAAAGTAAATAAAGTCATAAAGCTGCTTTTGTGGAGGGGGAAATGACTGAAGCTGGTCATCTGCAGGGTTATCTGTGGATGTATCAGCGGGTCATTCAGAGAGATTTTGTGGTTTCTGAAGAAACAATCAAACTTATGATGATCAACATTTGTGATCCAGAGGGAGTCGAGCTCCGACGAGCACCACGTCTCTGACACCGGCCGTAGCCTACACCTGCAGCGACACCAACACCTTATTATGGTATATGGATTCATATCATAAACTAAAGCTCAATGTCATTCAAGGATATTTACGGCTGCATTGACAGATATATCCTCAGCATATTCATTTCTGCCTCCACAAAAGCAGCGATTTCCTTCAAGTACACCAGTTTTTTTCCCCGTGGAAAAGACGTATTTCTCATATATTCTTTTTTTAAAGTCTTTATACTTATGACAATGTGATGCTGATGGCCAGGAGTTTAGGCTGAGGAGGCGGCTAAAACGATCGATGCTACGTGTCAGTGTTGGAAGAGGGCCACTTATAAAAACAGTTTTGCCGCTGCACTGAAGGCTATCGAGAAGTGTCCTGAAGTCTTTTTTAGTCTGTTCAGACTGTTGGTGAGCCGTGTCATTGGAGCCAACGTGGACAATAATGCGGTGGATAGAGGCAGGAAGTGATTGGAGAAGACCGGGGAGTTTTGCTGTGATGTCGGCGACAGTTGCACCGGGGAAAGAGCGAGTGATGGCGTTAAAATAACGAATACCTCGTATGATGCTGTCACCGATGATCAAGGTGGTGGGGGGAAACAGCGGCGGGGGGTGCATGGCTGGTGCGAAGCAGGGCTGGTGGCCGGGGTACGGGGACTCAGCGGTGCGGTGGATGCCAGCGGCTGCGGGGCAGCTGAAGCGGGCCCGGCTGAGTTCCGTCGGACTGCCTCCCGGAGAAACCTCCTGCGGGCGGCCGAGGACGCGGGCCGGCTCTCCGAGCGGTGGTCAAGGCGGGTTCCGGGACACCGCGCGTGACCAGGGACCGACGGAGAAGGGTCCCCTCCGCCAGTGCCAGGCCACACGGGAATCCCACTGTACGCCGGTTCTTAGCACCAGCGACCGGTGACTCCCGGGAGCTGGTCGCCAGAAGAGCGGAGGCAACCCGGTCCTCGAGCCGGCACGCAGCGAGGGCACCGGAGGACGTGGACGAAGGCCCGGGGGCTCCGCCGGGTGGCCGTGTAGGAGCCCTGGGAGCTCCGGCAGCCGCTGTAGAGGACGCCACCACGTCATCGCCGAGAAGGGACTGGTCCATGCTGGTGTTTGCAGGCTCAGGAGGATTCATACTTTGACATTTTTTATCATACTATACTTTCCCTTTTTATCACACAATAAATTGATCCTTTTTATAATACTACAGTATGAAATTTTTTATCATTGTATACTATGACATTTTTGAACAAACTAGCCTATGACCTTATCATCATACTATACTATATATATTTTCACATTCTATCTATTACATTTTTTCATACTATACTATAAAAAATTTTATCATAGTATACTATCAAATATTTTTCATACTATACTATGTAATTTTTTATCACATTATACTATGACAATTTTTAATACACTATACTCTGACCTTTTTATCATACAATTCTGATGTTTTTATTATCCTTTTAGTTTATTATCCTTTTTTAATGTAAGAATACTATGACATTTCATATCATTTTTATAAAACAATACTTACTATATACTTATATTTTTTATCATATATATACAATGACATATATGACGTATATAATGACATGTATTAACAAACTATCCTATGACTTTTTTCATACTATACTATAACAATACTTGTCATAGTATATAAAAAAAAATTCATACCATACCATGTCATTTTTATCACTTTATACCATGACAATTTTTAAATTTTAATTTTTCTTTCATATTATGACTTTTCTTACATACTATACTTTGACATTTTTTATCATAATATACTATAAAAAAAATTCATACTATACTTTGTCATTTTTCATCACCATCTTCTATGACAATGCTAACAATTTTATGACAATTTTATGATACTATGACATCTATACTATCATACTATACTATGCCTTTTTTGTCATACTTTACTATGACAATTCTATCATACTATGACATGACATTTTTAATCATAGTATACTATGACATTTTTAAACATACTATCCTATGACCTTTTTTATCACACTTTACTATGACAATTTTGAATATACTATACTAGGCCTTTTTTATTCATACTATATTACAACGTTTTTGTTGACATTTTAATTATTTCATTATTGGCCTTTTCATCATACTATACTATGACTTTTTTGTCATATTTTGACAATTTTGATCATACTATATGAAGACATTCTGGCCCGAGCCAGCTGCAAAGCAGCCGGGCGTAGGCCCTATTGTTTTTCAAAAATTCTTCTTTCTTGTTGTTTCTTTCTTTCTTTCTTATTATTTTTCCTCCCCTTTAAAGGGGAAAATGGCCCACTTCCCACTGGCGAAAACTCATGAAATTTGGCAGGAAGACCAGGCCAGGGGCCTCATGCATCAACGCTGGCGGCGCCAGAAAACCTTGCGTCCACCAAGATCAGCGCACACGTCCAGATTTATCATTGCGACACGAGCGTTGGTTCCAGCGCTAATCAACGCAAAGTGAGGAGGTGGTGTAGAAGTTGGCGTTGAGCCGATACTTGCATTGACGGCACTTTGGCGACGCTGTGTGGCGGTGTTTGGTGACTCACCATGTGACAAGCGTGCACCACATCCCCGTGGCCGAGCAGCACGTCGCCCCACATGACGAACCAGCAGCAGACGGAGGGATGCGAGCTGATCCCTGCCGGGCCGCCGTCCTCGCGCGGGAGAATCTCATCGCCACAGTGTGAATGGGTAAGAAGTGAATACACAGTTCAATGAGCCAAATTAATTTATTTTCGCCACCAGACGCTCGAGGACATTTACGAACCGGTCCAGGACCCTTCCACTGCGTCCGGGTGGTCCAGCGGAAGCGCCGCAGCTGGTGGACGCTCCACCGCTTGTCGGCGCGCTGGTGCTGATGCTGGTGCTGGGGCCAAGGGGGCCGGGGTGGCCCGAATGCCGCTGGTCCTGGCCGACGACTCCGAGCCGGCGGACAGGCTGCGGCGGGCCGGGGTTCCGCAAGCCGGCGACACGGCCGACACATTGATTTCTGTGACACAATAAAAATATTGGTTCATTTCAATTCCTGCTTCTGTGTATCTGTTGTATCTGCTATTTACATCTCTCTCCACAGTATCATAGGTAATGTAAACCAGTATTTAGAGGTCAGTTATGCACATTACAGTTGTTTATTGCATAAAATGTTACCGAAAAATGAGGTTAAGGGGGAAGTATAAATCACGTCTAAAAATAGACTGAATCCCGAAGTTGAAATGAAGTATAAACTTAGACTAGACGTCTGATATACGTCTTTTGCTCAGTGAGATGGCAAAGCATGTGGACATTTGTGTGACACGCCACTTACCCTATAATAATAATCGCCACCACCCGCTGCTCAAACGGCGTGAGGGTCTCCTCCCCCGGAACCCCACCTGTCTGGCCGGTACTCCTCCGGAGGGCAGCTGTACGCCGCTTGACCTCCACCTTGAGGTCCGACCACTTTTTTTTAATCTCCGCGGGGGTGCGTGTCTCGGAACCCACCGCGTTCACCCTCTCGCAAACTTTCTCCCACTCCAAGCGTTTTCGTTTTGCACTGACGCCACTGGACAGGCTGCCAAACAAAACACGCTGTCGCTCCTCCACCTCCGCCACCAGCACCTCCACCTCACAAGCTGTAAATGTAGTTTTTCTTGTCATTTTGTCTGCGTGCGAGGACAAGGAGACTCAATTTAAATAAATCTGCATATTTATAGGAGGGCGTAACGGGGGCGGGCCCGGTCACTCCGACATCTGCGCTCAATTCCAAGCTGATTGGGATTTATCAAGGAAACACACGTGGATTTCGGCGCCCGCACACATTGATACATACGGATTTTTTTCAGCGTGACGGACCTTGCGTGCGCTTGTTTCTGGTATGAGTCCCACGCAAGTGTTGATACATGAGGCCCCTGGTGAAATATTCGATATTCTGAAGTCGCACAAACAATAAAATGCAAAATGGCTCCATAGCGCTCCCTAATGTGAAAATTCACATTATTTAGTGTCACACCTGTACGCTTTGTCATTCTGACACAAAATTTGACAATCAAGTGTATCTCAATAAGATCTACGAAAAAGTCAGTGCGCGCATATCTGTCAAATGTACGGTTAAAGGGCTATTTCGCATTTTTTGCCGATTCGCACACATTGGAATGTGGCTAAGTCCTCCTAAGGCTTTCGTCCCATCGGCACCAAATTTGCTCAGGCCAATCTAAACCCCATGGCCATTCAAAGTTATACAAATCATGACGCTGCAACCCATGGTTTAGGTTCAAGGGGGCGCCAAAGATGACCCAAATATCCACATTCTTACAGAAGCAAACGGACATGTTCCGACTGGCAGTTAAAATCATGAACAAGAAAATGAAAGTCAGAAGGAGGAAAATAGGCACGTCTATTATCATTATCATTATTATTATCATTCAATCGGTTTCATCCTTCAAACATTCCTGATGAAGAGGTGCAATGCTTGGTGATTGTTCTTCAGGCTTCTGTTTCAGATTCTGGGATGTTTGGTTGTTTCGAGGAACTTTTTCTCCAAGAGGGATCTCCATCGGTTTCTGTAGAAGAGAAATTTACGTCGGTTAAACTCTCAGATATTCTCACCAGTTTATGTAAACAGAAAAGTCCATTCCTGAGGAGAAAATTTCAGTTTATGCAGACTGATCTGACCCTATATCTTAAGATTCTGGCATATCTCACCTTCAGTAGTCTTGCATGGTAAGCGTTATCGTCCTCGTTCTCTCCTCTCTGCTTGTCCACCTGGTATCGATCACAGACTAGGGTCAGCTCTGGCAGGTCGTAGAGCAGCGCCGGGTCCAGGGGTGAGTGTTTATCAGGCTGACCAGGTACTCTTTGTAGTGCTTCCTGCAGAAACAAACAGGGTTTTTGTTAAAGACGTAAGGGATGTAGGCCTTACCTGATAAAGATGCCGGCTTTTAAAGACCAGCAGTACCCTACATGAGATACTTTACACTTTGGCCACAGGGGGCACTAAAGTCCACCCACACTAAGTCATTCCCAGCTGCTGACGCTAAAAGCTAAAAGGAGGATTGCACAGATGTTTTTCCTGGATGTTCTTTGTTTTGAATCTGCAGATCGTCTTACATTAGATTTAAGGTCATTCAAAAGTGTTAAAAAATCAAAGATACTTCAATAAAATGTGTCTTCTTCATTCTCCTAAACAGCTGTCAGAAAAAGAGCTGTGACCCAAATCCCACACACAGATTGTCCTCAGATGCTCCTCAGATGACCTAACAGAGAAAAAATTTGTTTTTTTTTCCAGAGGCATGGCCGACTCCAGACCCCCCTCAAAGAGAAAATGACTCTGCAGGCAGAGAGGAAAAGTTTAGGACCCTCAGGAGCGAGGGCTCTCCTTCCTTTTCTGCTTCAAAATCATTAAACCGCAGAGATTTTATTGATTTATTTTGGTGGTTTGTAGACTCTGATTCATTCAGCACACAGACTTTACTGTCCAAACAGGCTGAAAAAAAGTCTTGCAGGTAAATAAAGTTCAGCTGTTTGACTAAAATATTTTTGTTAAGTAGAGACATGATAGTTTGGATTCTGATCAATAAAAGCTTGGTAACTTTGAAAAACAAAAAAGTTCTCACAGCAGGACTTTTAAAAAAAGACAGTTCTTTATCTTACCTGGGAACTGTTTGGATAAAAGTGAGCAGTTTGGTTATGATGCCAAAGTTAAAGCACTTTTCCCCTGTAAAAAATCTTGAGACACTTTTTATTTATTTTGAGTGTTGTGTGTTTTATAATTTGCGATCTTGTTTACGAGGTCTAGTCCTTTTTCAACAGACTCACATCATTTCAGGCAAACTCTAATGTATAAGGCTTGTTTTAATTCAGTAATCTCTTCAATGTGAACGACACAGCGTGAGAGATAAGTAGGACCTAACTTTGCTAACTTCAAAACAAATCACCTGGTTTTCATATTTCATCAGATCTCTAAAAGTAGGTCAATGGCTCTAGAGTTCCCGGTCAAAAACAGACAAACACTCACTCGCAGAGTCCGGCCTGTCCCGGCTGTGTTTAGATCCCACAAGGTGAATTGATCTGCTGACCCGCTTCGTCTTTCTGTTCCATCACACAGCAGGACTTTTAAAAAAAGACAGTTCTTTATCTTACCTGGGAACTGTTTGGATAAAAGTGAGCAGTTTGGTTATGATGCCAAAGTTAAAGCACTTTTCCCCTGTAAAAAATCTTGAGACACTTTTTATTTATTTTGAGTGTTGTGTGTTTTATAATTTGCGATCTTGTTTACGAGGTCTAGTCCTTTTTCAACAGACTCACATCATTTCAGGCAAACTCTAATGTATAAGGCTTGTTTTAATTCAGTAATCTCTTCAATGTGAACGACACAGCGTGAGAGATAAGTAGGACCTAACTTTGCTAACTTCAAAACAAATCACCTGGTTTTCATATTTCATCAGATCTCTAAAAGTAGGTCAATGGCTCAAGAGTTCCCGGTCAAAAACAGACAAACACTCACTCGCAGAGTCCGGCCTGTCCCGGCTGTGTTTGGATCCCACAAGGTGAATCGATCTGCTGACCTGCTTCGTCTTTCTGTTCCATCACACAGCAGGCGTCTGAATCACAGAGCAGGACACAAAGTCAGAAATTCAGCTCATATCTTCTTTTTCTTTATCGATGAATTCATCAAAAACAGGCCTTTAGGAACTGAAGACAAGGAGGTTGAGTATGTTTAAAGTTTCTCAAAAAAGAGGCTCACAAAACTTTTATAAACCAGTTTATAAAATTGGATCTAACTCAAGTTTTGTATTCAAGCTGTTCCAGGATTTCAAGGACATCCTTGAGCCTTGACAAAACAAAATACAGGTATGAATATGAATGTGGTCAATCAGTTACTTTACTCCC
Organism: Xyrichtys novacula; assembly: GCA_962446985.1. Taxonomy (NCBI): domain Eukaryota; kingdom Metazoa; phylum Chordata; class Actinopteri; order Labriformes; family Labridae; genus Xyrichtys; species Xyrichtys novacula. The sequence continues at coordinate 2,445,112 of OY660871.1, read as the reverse complement.
TGAACGTAATAAAAACAGAGGTAGATGAGGAGTATCAGCTGATAGATAAGAGTCAGTTTTACCTGTTTGAGCTCCGTCTGATGGATCTATGTTGAACTCCACACGGCTCCTCTGAGAAGACAGAAATATAACCCATAAATAAAAATATGCTTTTAGTTTAAATCCCTGTTTAATTTAAGCTTCTAACAAAGAGCTCATCAGGTAATATTACTAATATTGGTACCCTAGTCCAATGAAGGGCATGTTCTGTTAAAACACAGTAAGAGCTCCACATACAGACACTCAGACTTGCACGTACATAGCTTTGCATCATGCTGCAGGCTCTAATGCTACACATGAGAGTGTCTTTACCTGCAGCAGGGCCTGCAGCCTGGCCGGCTCCCAGTCTCTGAGGTAGAAGAGACAGTCTCTGGGGTGATGAGCATGCAAACCCTTAAATTTACACTGAGGCGTCTTACAAACAGTCTGCAAAAAACACAAAACAAAGACATAAAATAACAGCAAGGGGCAGCTGGTGGTAAAACTCAGCCACCTGTTGGTTAATGCTAAAGTAAAGTTAGCTGTTGTTTATAAAAATCAGCATCAACAGGGGATTTTTTTTCTGCATCCTAATAATTTTTCCGTTCGACTCTAGAAAAACGGTGTGCTTTTTTGAATGCCACATATTCCTGGAGGCAGCAGAATAAAATCATGCAATTTGGTCATTTAGAAAAAAAACACTGTGCCCTTCCTCGTGTCATATGTATAAGTAAGTCTTTCACCTAGTGGTAGGGGTTGTTGCAGCCGCTGCAGAACTGGTATCTGCACTGAGAGCAGCTGAAGTGCATGCAGCCTCCTTTAGTCAGAGCGTACTGGAACCGGCAGTGAGGACAGGCTGCGAGACCACAACACAAACTGAGAAATCTACTCACTTCAGACAAAAACATCTTGAATACATTTATTTGATGCAAGAAAATAAATGAGGCCTTAATCTTAATAGACGTGTGTTTTCAAGATTGTTTTTGAGGCCTTGTGAATCAGCTGATTACAAAACTGTGAAATGGGAGATGACTAAATGTGTTTTTGTTGGAGTGGTGACATTAGAAAGTAAAACAAAGCTTGTTTAATTTAATTTATTCATTTCAGTAGCGAGGGAGTGAAGTTTTTGTCCTCACTGATGCCGTTGTCTCGGAGGTATCCAGCCAAACCCTGCCTCTGGTACTCTGGGTCGTTCTCCCTCTTCCACTGCTGGAACTGCTCACAGGACAGATCCTGGTGCTGAGGCTCCCACTGACAGGAAAGGAGGAGAGGAAGGGAGGATTATAGGATGCAAACTCCCTCTCAGGGAGGAGATAGAACTTCAAGGCAGAATTCTTGAGATTCAGTAAATCCTACAGCATCTAAAAGATGGTGAAATAGATGAAAATGGGTCTTTAAACTCACGGGTTTCTTACACTGAGCACAGAAACTCTTCTGACAGGACAGACAGGTGACTTTCAGCTGGTCTCCTTCATTGATGGAAGAAAACTCCATCATTAGTTTTTTAAATCAGAACTGTAGATTAATTTCAAGCCATTTTTGTCTCTGGTTTACTGTATACATTACGTTTTTTCTCCTCATTTACAAGCTCTAATGCGCACAGGCTCATGATGACGGTTAGACTACTGGTGTTATGATGTTAACGGTGATCCAGCATACTGGCGACTTCCTGCTGAATTACGATATCCCCAGTTTACAGCGTCACATATTCAACCGTAACACTGTGCGCTTCTTAACATCGTATTGTTAAGGTGACCATACGTCCTCTTTTAAACAGACATGTCCTTTTTTGGGGGGTTATCTGGCCTATCAGTGGGAAGTTTATAAAATCCTTCAAATGTCCGTTTTTTTTATGAAAGTTTTGAGTTTGTGTAGTGTAGATTAATTGATTTAGAAGCATGTAAAAAAAAAACACTTGACCGACCTGAAAAACACTCAAAATTTTGTGCCCAACTCCGCCCTGTGTATCAGTGTCCTCCTTTTGGGGATTCAGAATAAGGTCATCCTATTTAACTGATAACGTCGGCTTATCATTGCAGTCCTAGTTTTTTAGTCTGATCAGTTTATTATCCACCAGCCTGCCTGTTGGTCAAAATGTCCATGAGGATCCTGACCATCTCTGCCCTCCTGTTCTCAGTGTTTATCTGGTCCTCTGTACAGGCTATGGTCATACAAGGTAAGTACAAATTTATCCCCATAACATATTACAACGGATTCAACTGCATTACATGATTACTGCAGTTTTCATCGAGTTGTTCATCGAGTTGTGACAAACTTTTGTCATAAGATTTTTATCCCTAAACATTGGGACAGTGTCACCATTTTAATTAACACCACCTCGGAGGTTTTGAAATGACTATATCTTGTGCTATCAAATGCTAAAATTTAATAAAGATGAATAAAGAAGAGTTATTTTACCGTTTTTTAAAGAATGAAAAACAGGAACTGAAATTTCGTCACTTTTTGTTGTTTTTACTGGTTTGGGAAATCATCACACCTCTTTATAACTTTTGTTTTTTCATTCTTTTGTCATTGTTTTTCTTTTATCTTTTGGTTGTTTTTTGTCACATTTAACTCATTTTATTCCTCTTTCCTCTTATTCCTCAAATATTTTGGCAGTCTAACTTTTTTAATTTCCTTCCCGTTTCTGTCATTTCACCTTTTTTGACTATCTAATCATTCATTTCTAATATCTGTCTTGCTGTTGAATCACCAGTTATTTTTAAAGTTTTAGATCTTTAGTCTTAGTTTCCTCACAGTTTTTCATTTTCTTCACTTTGTTTAATTTTTGGAGCACTTTGTAACCCTATTTTGGAAAACAAAAGTGTATTATTATTATTATTATTATTATTATTATTATTATTATCACTACTAGAGGTTCAGGCTGATCTGTCTTATTCACATGAGGACAACACTTAAAATGAATAAAATAAAGTCCAGAACCTCAGTGACCATTCCACCTGACATGAACACCTTGTAGGAAGCAGTTCTTTAAAATTATGGCAGAATGTTGATCCTTCAGCAGCAAACATTTGGAGATATTTAGAAGCTTACTGATGTCACTGAATCATATCTGAGTTTTACTCTCAAGGTTTGGAAAAGTCAATCATGTTTTGATCTCCTTTAGCAGCAGCTGCTGCGTTCCTAAAGATGTTGTAACATCACTGCCTCTGTGTGTTTGTCACTATACAGATCAATGCTGTATCGAACCTGACCCTGATATACCTCTCAGGATTACAGAGTGCATCAAACAGAGACGGTTTGAGTGCGAGTATACTCACTTTATGTAAGTACAGCATGCTTTACCCATGTTAATCAAAGTCAAGTCAAAGTCATTTGATCTGCTAAAACACAAGCTAACGACTCATATTTAATGACAGGAATTAAAGACATTGCTTAAAGCCAATTTTAAAATCATGTTCAATGTGAGAGGACAATAACTTCTTAAGTAAAATGTACAAAATACATTGAATCTGACCATGAAGGTGTTTTTCTTGAGCAAACTGCCCTGATCAAAGCTGAATTATGACCCTTAAGGAGTCTATAACCAGGTTTCACATGTCCAACAAGTCTGTCCTTCATTGAAACCTGATAGAAGATTTTTGGGGGTTTTATCCCTCACAGAAGTAAATGTTTTGCTGACTAAACACTAAGTTAAGCGAGTACACTCTTCAACTGAATCCCTGATTGCTTCTGACTCCAATCTGATAACAGGTGATCTATGTGACACAGCTCATATGTGATTAAAAATGCTTGACTGTTTGAAATCATCAACAGAAGAAAACTGATCTTCAGGAGTGAGCCTATCGAGGATCAATGAACAAAGATGTTGTAAAGTTTTATTCTTTCTGTCTGCTTTCAGAGTTAAGGATGAGGGTGGCAGATGGTTCTGTATTGACTCTGAGTCAAAGTGGATGAAACAGCAAGTACGGGAGGTAAGAATCAGTCTTTCAGCCTCTCTTTTAGCCACATTAGTTACTCTGTCATACCCTACCTGGGCAGTCAATCATGTCTGAAGCAGTTCATCAACATGCTTTGTCATTTGTGTTACAACAGCAGACTGTGTAAAAGCAGACAAGCTCCAGCAAAGGGAAGCAAAAACATCTAGCACTTCCTCTACTGGCTGGCTGCAGTTTAGGTCAATCCCCTAAAACATACTTTGTCATTACAGGCAGCTCTCATTCTGTTTATATGTCCATGTAGGGTTTTACAAAACAGACTTTGAACTTAAATATGATTCTAGTGAAAAGAAAATTATGTCAATTCTGTTTTTTTAATGTCATGGCAACAAAAATCAACTCCTGGGCATTCAGGGTTGCTTAATTTCGTCATTTTGGATTTCCAACCCACACACTGTGTTTGTTCAGAAGAGTTCTTTTAACAAATCTCTACATTAAATATGATTAAAAAAAAATTACTGTAAGACAAAATGAATAATGCTCTCATTCCTCCTGACTCCACAGGGAACTGTAACCTGCATTGGATTCAGTTGATGTGGAGAAGTGAAAACAATGAGGACTACTCTGCTGATGAAGCAAATAAAGAAAATATGAAATATGACTAAGTCCTGATTTTGTACAAGTTCACTGCAGTCGTACAGCGTTATGCTGGTACTGTGTGGATGAGTATTTCTGTGCTGAGTACACTGAACACCTTAAAACATTGAGGTTACTGTGAGTGAAGCTCTAACATTTAAACTCAATAAGGAAATAACATCACAACTACACAAGTGATAAAATAGGATGACCATACGTCCTCTTTTACTCGGACATGTCCTCTTTTTGGGGTCTGTCCGGCCTGTCCAAGAGGAGTTTATAAAATCCTTCATATGTCCGGCATTTCGTATGAAGTTTTGAGTTTGTGGAGTGTGGACTTACTGAGTTAGAAGCACGTAAAAAACACTCAAACTGACCCGGAAAACCCTCAAAATTTTTCGTGCAACTCCGCCCCGCTTCGTGTGTCTCCTTGTTTAGGATTCAGAATAAGACCACCCTCGTATTGTTGACTAGCAGACGTAATTTAAACACAGATGCCAACATAAATATGAATACTTTCAAAGAACTTAACTATCAAGTTATCAATGTGATGGTTCAAACATTTTTCTTACCCCGTCGTATCTGAGATTTTTAAACTCTAATGTTTAACAAATGCAGGCTGTCAAATGTAAAGGAATTAGTTAGGGTTCGGTCTATTATCTGGCTTTTTCGTAGCTTTTGCCTTTTTTATTATCATTTTAACCTTTTTCCAACTGCTAAACTATAAATAATCTGTTTCTTAATTTGCCATACAAATAAAGGTATTAGTTTTGCCATTATGAGTTATTTAAATAAGTATAAATCTACTTTTCTGCTCTTCTTTTGTGTGTGTTCTTCTTTTAATCTTCTTTAATTACTCTGTAAAGCACCCCTAATTACCTGAGAGTGTGGTATGTACAAACAAAGCCGCCCTGCCCTGTCCGCAAATATCGTCGTCATCATTGTTGTTAATAAGGGTGTTGCCAGGAGAGACTAATTAACAGGATTATGATCACATTAATCTCCTTTCAAAGATTATATATTAACTTAAAAGTACAAAAGAACAGTTAATGGAATGTCAAAACAGAAAAAGGGCCTCATTTAAACAGACTTTGTGAATAATTATGCTAATAAATGTTTAGATTTATTTGAAAAATATTAAAATCACCTGTTTTTTTTCCCTGAGGGTTTGCGTATGTGGCATGTCGTGTCACTTTTGCAAGAACTGCATTACACTTTTACGCTTCAGCTGAAGAATTCAGATTTATGAGAGCTGATAAAGGGAGAAGGAACGATCTGGTAGACAGTTTTATGACGCTGAGAAGCACTCACATGATAACACCAGAGGAACTTTGGGTCCTTCATTAGAGCCTGCTCTGTCAGCTTCTTGTGAAACAGGTCATACACGTCAGACTCCAGGCAGATCCGCAGCTGCAGAAAAAAGATATTTGACATATTACTTATTCCAACTCATAATCAATATTTACTCTCAGTACACAAAGTCTTTATTCATACCTGTATGTCCATAGTGGAGAAGTAGCTGTCCATCAGTTCCGGGTCGTTGATGTCCGGCCCGCTGCAGACGGGACACACCATGTCCCTGATGTGTTTGTCTCTCACTGCGATGGTGAAGTGCTGCCTGAAGCAGTCGTGACACACGGAGCACTGACAGGAAGTCAGAGACTGCATCTAAAAACAAGAAGAAGAAGAAGAAATTAAGAAGAAATGCGGATTAATCTGAAGGTACTGTGTTGTAATGATGTCAAATACTTCGGTGTTAGCCACACAAGGCTTTAAAGGCCCCCCTCTCTGACCCACCTTGCTGCGGGGGAATATGCACAGGCAGCAGGGACACTCGTTGTTGAGGAGACGTCTGATGAAATCTTTGTCCAGAGACTCTTTCACAGCTTGCACCACAACCTCCAGGGAATATGAGACGTCTGGCTCCTGAAGCAGTGCAAGGACAAGCTCACAGCGCCCCCAGCTGGGCAGGTCGTACAGTGCCAGCAGCCGTCTGCACATCCTCTGTGACAAAGCACATAAAGAGTTACACACCTGTTATCAAAACACCACAACTGAGCAAACACAAACAGCCTCGATGTGATCTCAGTTGAGATCTAACCTGTTTGTCCGGTTGTTTGGGATCGATCGGTGGCTCCTGCTGGTCAGCCCAGATGCGCTGGTGGAATTGCTCCAGGAGGGGGCGCTGCAGCAGAGACAGAGCTCCCCTCACCTCTCCTCCGCTCTGACACAGGGCCTCCTCGCACTGCAGCACGTCTCTGAAGCCCAGAGAGTGCAGCTCCTTCATCTGTACACACACACACACACACACACACACACATACGCACACATACAGAGTTATCGGTCTATCTACAAAACTGTACAATGACTGGAACTCATAAAAGGAGTTTTGTTTGGAGTCAAATTCCTCCTGACAACCCTGACCTCTGAAGAAGGATCACACGTCAGACTCCAGCAGAAACCCTCCTGTCCCGGCTTTCCCTCTCTCTCTCTTCAAGATGTTGCTGCATGGATCAAAGTCAGTTATCCTGACTTTCCTCCTAACCTACTGCAGACATCAATCCACCTGGATGGACCCTGGTGTCAGATGTGGTGTAAACGCAATGAATCCTCAAAGAGGAAACCTGCAGCAACTGAGTACCAGATCTTCTAGGAGACTTATCTTTTACCCACCGTTCAGTTTCTTTGTTCTCTCGCTGTAGTTTCTAAATCAAACTAATAAACCGGGTCAAAAGGGTCAAATGGCACTCCTACGTTTCCCTCACAGACCCTCTTTGTTCTGAGTTATCTTTCAAGGTCAAAAAAACAGGAGGTATAAGCGTGACTCCCTGATCTCTTAGCGTCTTACTTCATCTGTAGGACGCTGCAGGAGTTTATTGGTATCACTTAAAAGGTCACTCAGGGGAGCAAATAGACCATGAATTTCTGTGTGTCTGATGAGAATGAACTTTGTTTGGCAGGAAAATGTGTTTCTCGGTCGGGTTTAGCTCTTCTCTCTTCCTTGTTCTTACCTTCAGCTGTCTGTCCCTCAGCAGCTGCCTCACGGCTCTCTCCGTGTCTCCTCCAGCAGCTAACCACGCCAGCTTGGCCTCGGCTCTCGACAGCTTCTCCCCTCCGCCTGTGAGGTTCAGTGTGCCCTGCTCAGCTTCCCCTCCGTCTTTCTCCACCTCAGGTTGTATCCCAGAGCCCCCTGCTTTGTAGTTCAGCTGGACAGAGGCCACCATAGCGCAGATTTCATCCAGCAGGTGAGGCAGCTCCGAGGTCAGCCAATCACAAGGGTTGCTGCCGCCGCACATGCAGATGGCGGCATACACCTCCTCGGGACTGACGCCGCGTTTTTCTGCTTCCTGTGAGGAGATACAGGATGAGTTTTTAACAAGTTCTCTTCCAGGTCGAGGTGAACTAAACTTATCAAACCTGACATCTAGATTTGACGCTTTTTGGTCGTGTACTTATAGTTTTAATATTTTTGTGATGTGTTGGTCCAACAGTTTCTGGAATTAGACCTCAGACTTTTTCAGACATGATCTACTCTGATCTGGCCGATGAGATTCAGGCCTTCATCCCTCATCATCTTCTGTGTCCTCATCTCCAGGTTGATTCTGGGTTTCGGTTGGGGTTTGATCCCCCGCTGAGGCTGATCTTTAATGCTGGGTGTCGGGGTCTGCTGCAGAGACTGGGGCAGAGAAACTCCAGCACTGTCTCTGCACGGCTGGTTACACATCTCACAGACCAGAGCGGGATTTGTGTTCTCGAAGGTTCAGAACTGACACATCCACTACCAAAAGGGAAAAAAAATGCAAAATTACACATTTTAGGAAAGAAAGAAGACAGAAGTTCATGGAAAATTCTTGAGTCAGGCTGTGAAGATTCATAGGAAAAAAATCACTCTTATAGCTCTGTTTTCAGTCTGCACCAACTCTTCGAGGAAACATCTGACGCTTATGAAGCTCAGTCCTCTGATTTATACCTCTGCAGTTTCCTGAGAGCTTATTTCAGAGTTTTAAAGATTTTTCCCTCTGTAAAAAAGCTGTGAAAAACCAAGCAGTGAAGTTGTTGCTACTTTAAGAAAACATAAAAATCTGATTCAGGTTTTAATTTGAAAGAAACTGGCTAAATACTGTCTTTATAGCCTGAAATAATTTCAAATTGAGAGATTTATCTGCAGCAGTGAGACAGACCTTTGCTCCAGACTCAGACAGAGATCCCAGACTGGACAGGAGTGATGCAGCAGGCGGACAGGTGGCCAGACGAGGGCGCTCACACACCTCACAGAGGATGCTGCTGCCTTGATTTACCACCGTGCAGCTCTTACACTGCCACTCTGAGGGATCAAACACAGATATTCACATACTAGAAAGACACGTCACTTCTTTACTTCCAAAAGCAGACATATGAGGCTTATTGCTGTCAAATATAATGCAGGAAAATCAAAATTTTGCATATTTTTTAAAAAACTATATTTTTCCTGGTTTTATTTGTTTGATTTGCTAAATTATCACTTTTTACCCTTGTACTCTTTATCTTTGTTGCTAAAGGTGCTGCTTAAAATGAATTTATCTTGAGATAAACTTGAGTCAGACCTGTGTTGGGTGATGTAGAAACTGAAATGAGGCTCTCTTGAACGTTGGAGGCAGCTGTGGCGAGTCGAGGTCGTTCACAGGTTGTGCAGAGGACGGCTCGCATCTCGTTGACTGTGGTGCCGTGAGCGCACTCCTAGGGGGACAGAGATGGACTGACAGGGACAGAAAAGCAGAAAATTTACTCCAATGACAACAGTTTCGTTTTTTTGCTTTGGCCCTTTGTGCACCAAGAACGATAGAAAGCAGTGAGACAAATCTAAAGAAACACCGTTAAATTAAAAAAAGACTAAATTTAAGAACGAATGGGACATAAAACTCAAAGAAAAGTTGAACTAAAGTCTAATTTACACTTTTTGCAGAAAATGTATTTGACTTAAAATCTATATTTTAAGACCAAAAATTGTAAAATATGTGAAAGAAATTAGGTATAGAGAATCTTTGTGCAGCAAAAAATATTTAAAATCTTGGTAATTACACAAAAATAATCATTGCATGTTACTTCAGACAAAAGATACAGCTTGATTGCTTCACAAAGACTGAATATCTGAGAATAAAAACAAGGATCAAACGCCACAATAATGAGATAGACGGTACAAACCACATAAGAGTTGAAATTCACAATATCAGACTAGAAATTTGATTAATTTGATGAAAACTCAGTCACCATTTGACCTTCTTCTTCCTCTCTGTTGTCAACCCACATGAATTAACTGACAGTGAATCATTTCCGAGTTCCTGTTTCTCCTCACCTGGACGTTTTAGCCGCCGTGATGATGTTCCTGTTGTGATCTCTGCGGTCGGGGTGGGAGTGGAAAAGCTTGTCACAGTTCAGACACAGCCCCTGAGCACAGGTGAAGCACTGAGCGTACAAGGGAGAAATCCCACAGATGCTGCAGGTCTCTGCGGGAAACAAGTCCATGAAAATTCCAATCCGTGGCTCATAGAGTCACTAAAACTGTCTGAGAACCAGGTCTAAAAAAGAGAAGTGCAACTGTGTTTTAATGTGTCGTACCTTGTTTTGTTTTCTGTAGTTTGTCTCTCTTGTGATTGGCTCTTGCAGGATGACGGTGAAAGAAGTCATCGCATGCATCACAAAAAGGCTTCTTGTCACAAGACGGGCAAACCAGGGATGACGGTCCACCACACAAGTTACACTCCCCCACGGTAAGAGAGCCTGCAGGAAATAAAGACTGTGACCTGTGCATCAGTCAGAGCTACTTCAGACAGCAGGAAAGGTTATTAAGACAAGACTCAGAGGAGCAGGAGGAGCTGTAGGACCTGTTGGTGGTGTCTGAGGTCGTTGACCTCCGGTGCTCTGGGTGAGTGAGGGCGTCAGAACCTGTGGGACGTCCCTCTTTGGGAGATCCTCTTCAGACAGGATGGGCACAGCGTCAGCTACAAGCGTATCCTAAACAAACCAGAATCACAGTCAACACTTCAGGACACCATCATTTAGAGAGAGAGAGAAAACCCATGACGGCTACTCTGGTCTGTCTCAAGTTTGCAGTTAAACAGCCTGTAAAAATGTACACACCTTTTGGATGATGGATGGGGTGATATCTTTGAAGTGCTCTGGATGAGGATGGGTGCCCTAAAACGAAGACATGTACAAGTTTCTATCAAGACTTTGGCTCACTCCACATGTTTAAGGTCATTACCTGCAGGAGCATGTCCACCTCAGCGCGTAAGGTCATGACCTCAAACGTCAGCACAGCTACTTTTTCAGAGTCTGGTTCAGCGACCTCATCCGGGAAACTGAGGCCGTCGATCTGCTGGTTGGTGTAAACATACAGTTACAATACTCTTCGACCGCCCTAAAGAGGGAAAACTTTGATTAAAATCGAGTTTTTAAATCATCTCAGAGTCGGTTTAAAGCTCTGCCAAATCCACCCTGAAGGATTTTCTGATGTGTCACCTTGATCGAATCCACTGTCCTTTTGAAGGTGGGGTTGTTAGGGCCCGAGCCAGCTGTAGAGCAGCCGGGCGAAGCCCTCTTGTAATTCGACAATTCTTCTTTCTTCTTAGGGCCCGAGCCCAGGCTGCAAAGCAGCGGGGCGAAGCCCTATTGTTTTTCGAAGGGTTCTTCTTTCTTTCGTTAGGGCCCAAGCCTAGCTGCAAAGCAGCGGCAAGAGCCCTATTGTAATTCGAAAATTCTTCTTTCTTTCTTTCTTTCTTATTATTAGGGCCCGAGCCTAGCTGCAAAGCAGCAGCGAGAGCCCTATTGTATTTCGATTGGTTCTTCTTTCTTTCTTTTTAGGGCCCGAGCGTAGCTGCAAAACAGCAGCGAGAGCCCTATTGTAATTCGAAAATTCTTCTTTAGGGCCCGAGCCAGCTGCAAAGCATCAGCGAGAGCCCTATTGTAACTCGATGGGTTTTTCTTTCTTCTTTCGCATTAGGGCCCGAGCCTAGCTGCAAAGCAGCAGCGAGAGCCCTATTGTAATTCGATGGGTTTTTCTTTCTTCTTTCGCATTAGGGCCTGAGCCAGCTGCAAAGCAGCCGGGCGAAGCCCTATTGTAATTCGATGGGTTCTTCCTTCTTTCTTCTTTTTAGGGCCCGAGCCTAGCTGCAAAGCAGCAGCGAGAGCCGGTAAGACCGGGCCTGGTGAAGCAGCGAGAGCCCTATTGTAATTCGATGGGTTCATCTTTAGGGCCCGAGCCTAGCTGCAAAGCAGCAGCGAGAGCTCTATCGTAATTCGATGGGATTTTCTTTCTTCTTTCTTATTATTAGGGTCCGAGCCTAGCTGCAAAGCAGCAGCGAGAGCCGGTAAGACCGGGCCTGGTTAAAATTTGATATTCTGAAGTCGCACAAACAATAAAATGCAAAATGGCTCTATAGCGCCCCCTAATGTGAAAATTCACATTTTTGAGTGTCACGCCTGTACGCTTTGTCATATTGACACAAAAATTGACACACATGTGTATCTCAATAAGATCTACGAAAAAGTCAGTGCGGGCATATCTGTCAAATGTACGGTTAAAGGGCTATTTCGCATTTTTTGCCGATTCACACACATTGGAATGTGGCTAACTCCTCCTAAGGCTTTCGTCCCACCGGCACCAAATTTGCTCAGGCCAATCTACACCCCATGGCCATTCAAAGTTGTACAAATCATGACGCTGCAGCCCACGGTTTACGTTCTAGGGGGCGCCAAAGATGACCGAAATATCCACATTTTTAAAAGTCTTATAACTTTTTATTTTTGTCCTCACTGGCCTCCAAGTTTTCTAGGATGATGCAATGTCCAGCCATCAACACATTTGTGAAGGAATTTTTTCTCCCCAAAAGAGCGCCCCCCCATGGCAGGAGAAAAAGTCAAGTTTTTCCTGCCCATCACTCAATGGCTCAAACGCATCGCTCTCCCGGCAAAAGGGGGAGCAACTTGCCATTTGGATATATCCTAGCTGTGTTTGTGCCCTCACTCATGGTCCAGACTTTTTTCAAATAGGACATGTAGTTTGTCTGCAGCGAGCGTTTTGGTAGAAACTGCGCCTCCCATTCATTATAATGGGAAATGACCAAAGACAGGTGCGCACACCATCTTTGGACCTTGACTGTGACGTTACAGTTTGAGATACAAATGTTATTTGACCTCTGACCTTTGGTGGAGACCCTACCCTTTCAACCCGCAAAAACAGCGTTTCAATAGCTCTTACGGCTTTCCTACAAATACACTTTGTTCGGCTGCTCCTACTGTCTTTCCAGCTCTGCTTCACAGATCATCAAAGAGTGTGCACGTGTGTAATGAGCGCATATTGAATGTTAATTATGTTAACTATGTTAATTATTAGAAGAAATAACAACAACAGTCTTTTTGGACAAAATTTCTTTTTATTACAGAATTAGAATAATGGAAGCATAGTACAATGAAACCATTCAAGTGATGTCATACCTCATAATTTATTAAGATGTTGGCAAGTCTGGGGATTTCTTCATTCATCAGGTTTCCTGCATGCATACAAACAGAGCACATCAGTAACAGTGAATGATAAGTATGAGTGTGTCATTGTGTAAGAAAAGAAAGTGGTTTACTTACACATCCATAGAAAATAGGTGGTTGAGCACAGCACGCAAACAAAGCTTTGCCACGACGGTGAAACTTCCCAAGTAGCCGATACCAAGGTCACACAATCATGGTGAGCAAAGGTCAAACCAGGCCAGGCACTCACCAGGCTGGCTGTGGCAAGTGTAAGTGAAAGCGACACGCACTGGCAAACGCAGATGAAGGAAAAGGGTCTTTGCAGTGATGGGCGTTACCAGAGAGGGCGATGGCCAAAGGACGCGAATGGGACGGGGAGGCGATCGCGTTGGGGGCGGCGCGACACGGCGAGGGCCCGACAGTGCCCCAACGGGGCCCTAGTTATATCATTGGCCTTTTTATCATACCATACTTTGACTTTTTGTTATACTTTACTCTGACAATTTTTATCATATTACACTGTGACATTTTTAATCAAAGTATATTATGACATTTTTAAACAAACTAACTTATGACCTTTTTATAATACTATACAATGACAATTTTTAACATACTATACGGTGCCTTTGTTTCATACTATCCTATGACATTTTTGTCAAAGTATATAAAGATAAAAAAAAATTCATACTATACTATGTCAATTTTATTATTATTATTATTTTTACTATGTTATGACTTTTTTGTCATACTTTACCACGACAGTTTTTATCATACAAAAATATGACATTTTTATCATAGTATACTATGTCATTTATAAACATACTATCATATGACTTTTTTATCGTACTATACTATGACATTTTAATTATTTATACGATCACATTTTTTCATTATACTATACTATGACATTTTATATCATTTTATATTTGGCCTTTTTATGATACAATACTTTTATTTATTTTATCAACTATATTATTACTTTTTTGTCATACTTTACTCTAATTCTCAATTTTATCATGCTTTTCTATGTCATTTTTATAATAGTTTACATTGACATTTTTTAACAAACTATCCCATGACCTTTGATCAAACTATGCTATCACAATTATTAACACACTATACTGTGACTATTTTTTCATACTATACTATGACATTTTTGGTCATAGTATACATTAAAAAAAATTTCATACTATACTATTTTATTTTTCATCACCTTCTTCTTTTACAATGCTTACATACTATCATATGACATTTTAATCATACTATACTAAAACTTTTTTATCATACTATACTATGACAATTATAAACGTACTATACTGTGACTTTTTTTCATACTTAACTATGACGTTTTCATTATTCATGCAATCACATTTTTCATCAAACTAGACTTTGATACTATTTATATAATTATATACTTGGCCTTTTTATTATACAATACTTTGATATTCTTTATCATACTATCCTATGACTTTTTTGTTATATTTTACTCTGACAATTTTTTATCAAACTATACCATGAAATGTATTTATCATAGTATACTATGACATTTTTAATACACTATCCTATGACCTTTTATCATATTTTATGATGTCATTTTTATCACTTTATATTATGACACTTTTTAATAAACTATACTATGACTTTTTTATCATGACATACTATGCCGTTATTATTATATAAACAATGACATTTTTTCGTTATACTATACCTAAACATTTTATATCATTTTTTTACTTGGCCTTTTTATCATACAATACTTTGATAAATTTCATCATACTTTAACATGACAATTTTTAACATTCTATACTGTGACTTATTTTCATACTACACTATGATGTTATTATTATTCATACGTTCACATTTTCCATTATACTATACTATGACATTTTATATCATTTTATAATTGGCCTTTTTATCTTACTATACTATGACTTTTTTGTCATACCTTTCTCTGCCAATTTTGATCATACTATACTATGACAATTTTTATCATAGTTTACTATGGCATTTTTAAACATACTATCCTATGACCTTTTATCATACTATACTATGACAATTTTGAACATACTATACTGTGACTTTTTTCATACTGTACTATGACATTTTTTGTCATATTATACTATAAAAAAAATGTCATACTATACTCTGTCATTTTTTTTATCACATTTTACTATGACAGTTTTTTACATACTTTACTATGACTTTTTTTCATACAATACTATGACGTTTTTATTATCCTATACAGTCACATTTTTTTTTTATTTTGTACTACAACATTTTATATCATTTTATACTTGGCTTTTTTATCATAAAATACTATACTATAACATTTTATATCATTATTTACTTTACTTTTTTACTTTTTACTTTTTATCATACAATACTTTGATATATTTTATCATACTATACTATGACAATTTTTAACATACTATACTGTGACTTTTTTTCATACTATGAAATTTTTTGTCATATTGGCTGGTTGCTGTAAAGTTGCTACAGTGTTCTGGTTGGTGCAGTACAACATGAAAGGTCAAAGCCACAAACTTGTAGTCAATCAGAACGCAGTATTCCCAGGACAATAACTCCTCGTGTTTTTCTTTCACTCAGATCTTTACAGAGGCTGTTCCTCAGAGTCTCTCATTACACTTTACAGAAGCCTCATTCACCTGACAGGCCCAGATATCCAACTTTATACCAGGATGGAATCAGTAACTATAGCTGATAGTGCAGAAGTGCGGTGGTCTTCATATGTTTCTAAAAATGAGTCTCATGTGTTGTTTCATGAACCTCTGAGGAAAAAAATGCTCTCTCTGCGCTGTCAGACATTTTTATTTCTGTATATCCTTCTCCGTAAAATCCGGAACTCAAGTCACACCTGTGTGCCAGGCTGAAGTGTAATGTTTCAAGTGTACCCCTGCTTTAAAACTCCCAGAGAATCCACCAAATCAACAATGTGCAATTTTTGTGTGACCGTGTAGCTCTGTCTAGTATCACCTGCTTCTAGCGTAGCTGAGCTCAGCTGAAGGCGGCTTTAAGTTGAGAGGTACACTCCTCTGTTCTGCAGTTAAACGCCTCTTTAAGTATTTTTGAGGGATTTTTGTATTTTAACAGAACTTGGTTATTCTGAAAGGTCTAGAAATGAGAAGTACCAAATCCTGCTGAGACTAAGGAACGTTCCTAGCATCACCTGTAGCCTCTGTGTGTGGCGCTGGCTCTAGCTACTAGACTAAAGCAGCGCCATGGCACAAGTGCGTCTTAAACACTAAATTATTATTTTTTTTAGTGTAAGAACGAGTAACTTCTGTCTTTGTCAGGTAAATGTGGCTCCTGTAAATTTAAGGAGACAATAAAAATAAAAAGTCTACCTCGTACGTGAAGTATTTAAAGTGTTTGTTTCAGGACACATTAGAGTTTGACTCTAAAACTTAAAAGCTGAGACTTAAGAGCTGAACAAACCCAGTCTTTTTTTCTTCAGGTTTATTTTCACTGACATAGCAGGAGCATTTGAACTGCAACAGAGCATAATAATAAATAAATTAATAATTTACATGAAACAGATTCATTTAATTTTGAATCAGCTGCAAATCATAAATGTACAATCCCTGGATTTTCTCTCAGTTTTTATCACTCTCTGTAAGGTGGTGTGAATGAAGCTTCTCGTGTCTGTTTGAAGTTGCACAGTTAACAGTGATAAACAAGAGAGCTCGGATAAAATCCCCTTTAAAAAAGCACAAAACCTTTTCTAGATTTACTGACATTTTTGGTGTTGAAGATCCTGATGACTATTTTTGATATTCAAATCCTCCCATACGCTGCTGGCATGTCCAGACTGGCTCTGTGAAATAGTTCATGGAGGACAGTTCAGCTGTTATTGATTATTTACAGCATGATTCTGAACTGTCTTTGAGACCATTTAGACAGATTTCAGTCAAATCAATCAATAAATGTGTAAATAAATACATAGAGTCCACATAAATATTCAATAGAAGACGTGGTGTTGACCATGCATGTCTGCATGCCTCTGATTGGTGGAGGAAAATAAGACGACAGAAGCTCAGACTGCAGGGAGGGTTTGAGTTCAATTTCTGAGGCAGAGGTATAAAGTTCAATGGTGTTGCCAATCTTTAAAATGCCATATTGATCAGTTCTGTTTTATTTGTTGTTCATGTCTTTGCTGCCCTCTGGTGGTTCGTATTTATAAAATGTGCTGTTGAGACCTGGTGACCTTCACAGGACAATATTTCTCACTGAATCTTAAAAAATGGAGACAGAGGGTTTTAAAATGTCAGCATCATGTAGAAACTTTCTGGTTTCTATTATCCAGTGTCTGTTTCAGTCTTTCAAATTGTACAGCTCATCGTGCTTCTAATGTCAAGTTTGTCTTAAAGGTGTGGTAGGCGGGGATCCATTAAAGAAGCATCTTTTTTTGTGGTGTATTTACAAAAAAGCTTTTAATATCAGTCAATATTTATTAGTAATTGATGACATTTAGTAACATCACAATATCTCTATGTTCTCTTATGTCTGTGTAGTCAACATTTTAATATTTCAGAGCTCTCCGCTCGTTCTGACTGTAAACAAAGCCATTCCCCGCCTCCCCCAACTAGATTGGTGGTGAGGCAGACGCTGCTCCCCCGTGTTGTTCACAAGCCCAAACAAAGTTAGCGTGCTACAATATCGGACAGTAGAAACCAACCAGAAAGTACGGAAAATTGTCTGAATCCTCCTTTGGCCATGACCGCCAACACAAGCAAAAAATGAAGTAAATACCGGAGACTCTGACGGAATAACGCTCAAAATCGAGGTAGACCAGACAAGAGCTAAAAAGCTAGCCTGGCTGGGCCGTCTAGTTGCGTGAACCACTTGCTGTTCCCTTCCTTCTCCTTCTGTTGTGGGAAGGAACGGCAAGTGATTCATGCAACTGGATGGCCCAGCCAGGCTACTAAAAAGCTGGGTCAACATAAACAATGGGGGACGCTTCGCGATCTTCGTGACCCACTTTAACCTTTCTGCTGGACAGGTAAACCACTTTAACAAAGTAAGCCAAGTGTCTGTAACAGAAGTGTTTCTTGTCAAACGGCACCTGCTGTAGCGTGTTGTAGCGCCACTAAACTGTTGACCTCAGGTCCTGGACTGTCACTTTATCCTAGTTGTAGAAGTCCTGCAAACATTGTGTTTGCTGGTAGTCTGTTGGCATCTACAGTAGCACCAATGCCTTTTACTTTAACATTGACTGGGCCCCATTTGTAATTATCTGAAGTATTTATCTGCATTATATCTGAATTTAATTGGAACGATCCGAGCGAGCAGAAGCGTCTGTTTGTGGGCGGGGCTTGCTGGAGCAGAGAGGGAGGGGAGAGGAGGAGCTGAGGGGAAAACTGGTTGGGAGGGATAGAGTTCACATTCAAGATTTTTACCAAAAACTGGAACTTCCTCAGATCCTGACTACCCCACCTTTGATTGTAAAATACTGTTGTAGTTAATTTAAGGAGAGCAGAGCCGGCCCAAGACATAAGCGAACTAAGCACCTGCTTAGGGCCCCGAGGCCAGTAGGGGGCCCCCAAGAGCAATCAAAAAATGTTTTAAATATTTTTTATTTTTTGCATGTATGAGTGATGCTTTCTGTCTGATCAAATATATATTGTTGTAAAAATATAATAAAGTAAAAACATTTTAGTACTGCTGCTGATGTAGGCCTATGATTCTTACTGCCGATATGTCAAAGCTCCGCCCACCATTATGTTCCTCCTGCTGTGTAATGTGCACTGAGCATCCAAAGAGCAGATAGTTGTGGGACAAAACAATGTCGCAAAAAAGGACATATCCTTCAGGAGCAGAGAAAAGAAAGAGGAAGAAGAGAAAAAACGCCAAGATAAAGGTATGTTTGCATGTCAGGGAATGTTAAAGAGATTTGTGAAGGAGTGTGTACATGATCAACAATCAATATTGGCAGAAATGGAGGGCCCCAAAATCAAATTTTGCTCAGGGCCCCATTGAGGCTTGGAGCGGCTCTGAAGGAGAGGATAACTTTTGTATTTCTGAGCTCAGATGTTCATGAATAATTAAAACAGAAATTCTAATATGACGTATTTGTTATGTGTGTTGTTTTTTCTTTTTTTTCGCGGTCTTTTTCAGCCTGAAGTTCAGACAGTGAAATCACCCTCTGTAATCTGGACCGGGTTCGAGTTAGCTCTGGAGAGATGAAATGACTTCCTTTTAGGCTTACAGAGAGATGTGAACATCAGGTGGAGATGTTGTTTTTTTCTTCTGTTTCCCTCAAATCAACCTGTTCACCTCTTAATGTGGGAGGACAGTCTGTCAAAGTCTGGTTTTTCCAAATCCCTCTGCAGTCAGGAGTTAAAGCGTGGATACAGGCCACTGAGGCTGCAGGTCCTGGTTTACAGTTTTCACCTGACTTTGACCTTACAGCCTGCATCCTCTCGTCCTGGTAAGGTGTTTAGGTTTTTCCTCAGACAGGCAAGAGGGCACGAGTTGTCTCGTTGACTGGTTTATGTCACTGACCTCACAGCACAGGACAAAGAGTCAAGTCTCTCTCTACCACAGGGGGGCGCCAGAATGCAAAACCCCCTGAAACCTGTCCTCTCCGTGTCGCCATGAGGTCCGCTGTCATCTCAGCCGAAGGCGTTCCCGTTTCGCGCCCCCTGAGAGCAGAGTCGGTTCTGGCTGCGGACGGGTCGGTCTCGGCTGAAGATGGTGTCCTGGTCGCTGTCCAGCTCCGACTCGGACATCATGAGGCTGGAGTTGTGCTCTGTGCTGCGGTGTTTGATACCTGCAGACAGGTAGAGGGTCATTTATCCTGGTGTCTTTAATTCTCTGAACATGTGTTGATTAATTATCGTGATAAAACATTTTTAATTAATGTCAGAACTCCAGATGACCTTAAAGCTCTGTAGAAACACAAGTTTTTACTGAGCAGTCATGTTCCAAATCAGAACGTTCCCCTGCTCACCCCTCCTCCTGTGGAGTGATGGTGGTCTCTGCCTTGGTTTGATACATACAGTCAAGCCCAAAATAATTCATACCCCTGGCAAATTTTGACTTAAAGTTACTTTTATTCAACCAGTAAGTTTTTTATTAACTGGAAATGACACAGGCATCTCCCAGAAGATAATAAGATGATGTACAAGAGGCATCATTGTGGAAAGAAATATTTCAAAGCTTTTATTTACATTTGAACAAAAAGTGGAGGGCCTCCTTGCCATCACCCTGATCTTAAGCTCCCTCCGCAGATTCTCTATTGGATTAAAGTCAGGACTCTGGCTGGGCCACTGCAAAACGTTCATGTTTTTGTCTGCTAACCATTTCTTTACAACTTTTGCTGTGTGTTTTGGGTTGTTGTCGTGCTGAAATGTCCACTGGTGCCCAAGGCCAAGTTTCTCTGCAGACTGCTTGATGTTGTTGTTGAGAATCTTGATGTATTGTTCTTTTTTCATGGTGCCATTTACTGTGGCTGAAAAACACTCCCAAAGCATTAGGTTCCCACCATCATGTTTGACAGTGGGGATTGTGTTCTCAAGCCGCGTTCAGACCAAACGCGACTTGAAGCGACCTAGTCGCGTTGGTCGTCCACGTCGCGTCGCGCCCTGGTGTGTTCACACCGGGTCCAAAGCTGCAGTCGCAGGACGCGTCTGGTCGCCACTGACCCGCTTCTCCCACCTTCCTTCTCCCTCCTTTTCTCCCTCATATATACATCCCGCAGCCCCTTCCAGCACTTGCGGCACACATCCACTGAAAAGACACACACACACACACACACACACGTTGAAACATGTAGCCTAGCAAGCAGGGGAAGTTTGCTATGTTTTCAGAAAATAGTCTGCTCACTGAAATAAATAAACAAACAAACTTACCAGAGAGCCCGACATCATGGGCCACCTTCGCCCATGCCTCCTCCTTTGAGGTGTGGTCCCGGTAGAACGCGCACCCCACGTCATACAGGACCGGGTGATAACTCACGGCAGTGATAAGCTGCTCCTCCATTGTGATTCTTGTTCTCCTCCTCCTTGCTTCGCCGGTT
This sequence comes from Xyrichtys novacula, assembly GCA_962446985.1. NCBI lineage: Eukaryota > Metazoa > Chordata > Actinopteri > Labriformes > Labridae > Xyrichtys > Xyrichtys novacula. The sequence goes on along the minus strand of OY660871.1, from coordinate 2,424,022 downwards.
TGTTGAAGTCAGTAGAGCCCTGATTGGCTGTCGCGGCACGGAGTCGCGGAAAGTCGCTCCCATAGTTCAAATATTTGAACTTTGGGAGCAACGCGACTTGGTGTCCTGCGACTTCAGGCGACGCGACCTCAGCGACCATGCGTGACCTGGTCGAGTAGGTTGCTCACATCGCATCGCCGGCAGCCGGCGGTGGCCAAGTCATGTCAGGTCGCGGCTGTACATTGACTTTGCATTGGAAGTCGTTGCTCAGGTCGCCGAGGTCGCATTTGGTCTGAACGCGGCTTTAGGTTTGAAGGCTTCTCCTTTTTTACACCAAATAAAGACTACATCATTGTGGCCAAACAAGTCAATTTTTGTTTCATCTGACCACAAAACAGAAGACCAGAAGTCTTCTTCTTTGTCCAGATGAGCTTTTGCAAAGGCCAAGTGGGCTTTTGTGTGCCTTATTTGGAGAAGTGGCGTCCTCCTTGGTGTGCATCCGTGGAACCCAGCAGTGTGCAGTGTCCGTTGGACTGTCTGCCTTAAGATGTTGCCACCAGCAGAGCTCAGATTCACCAAGATGGTTTTGGCGGTGATCCTTGGATTCTTTTTCACCTCTCTCACTATCCTCCTGGCCAGCACAGGTGTCACTTTAGGCTTCCCACCACGTCCTCTGAGATTTTCCACAGTGCAGAATGTCTTGGATTTTTTAGTAACACTTTGCACTGTAGCCACTGGAACTTGAAAACATTTAGATATGGCCTTATAGGCCTTCCATGACTTGTGAGCAGCCACAATGCACAGCCGCAGTCCTTGATGAGCTCCTTTGTCTTAGTCATGACTGTCCAAAACCCAACTGCAGAGAACAGCTGTTTTTCACGTGTTGAGTTGATTAAAACAGCTGTTCCCAATGAATCAGGGTCATTAGGATGCTTTAGAACAGCTTGGACTATTTGGAATGGTATAGAACTTTGGATTCTCCTATAGACTGTGACAGCTTGCAAAGGGTATGAATAATTTTGGACATGCCACTTTTCGTTCAAATGTAAATAAAAGCTTTGAAATATTTCTTTCCACAATGATGCCTCTTGTACATCATCTTATTTTCTTCTGAGAGATGCCTGTGTCATTTCCAGTTAATAAAAAACTTGCTGGTTGAATAAAAGTAACTTTAAGTCAAAATTTGCCAGGGGTATTAATTATTTTGAGCTTGACTGTATAAACAATATAAACATGAAACAGAAGGAAGGTGGTCTCTAACCACCTTGGGACAGAGACAGACCCCCAAACCGAACCCCTGGCTAACAGACGTGTTGTCTTTAACAAAGGGACCATCAGAAGAACTGGACTGCTGCTAAGGTTCTGAGACAGACCCTATAGAGATCTACAGGACTCACTGAATTTGGGTCGGAGCTCCACCCTCTCCTGCTCGTCCATGTTGTCTAGGATGGTGTACTTGGTTTTCTTCCTCACCTTTGTCTGTTTCCTCCTGCACACAGTCCACAAACACAGGTCAACACAGGGAACAGGTCTGGGGTTCAGAGTCCAGCTTGGTGGTTGTTCAGAAGGTTCAATGGTGATCAGAATGATCTGAATTAGGAGGTCTACTTTTTTCAGGTAATCCACCTCACTTTTGTCCCGGTCTAAAGGTTAGATCAACCTGATCCAGATTCAGTCTCGGGATGGGAATTGAGAACCAGTTCCAGCTAATTTGAGCCATCAACATAATTGGCATTTTACTTTGGCAGTTCCCTCATTGACTCCCTTCACTTCCTGTCAAATCCACCAGCCCTGTGAGACCGGCAGCCTTCAGGTGATCAACTGTTTCTGTAAGAATCTGTCTGACCGAGAAAACCAAACCCTCAAACATTCACACAGTCTGCTATGAGTCATGACCAATCAGCCAATCAGAGGCTGTGTCTATGATCAGCTGACCTCTAAAGGCCCAATCAGGAGCCAGGCCTCCTCGTTTCATCAGAGCAGTAAAGGCAATAAAACCTGAAATAGTAAACAGAAGATTTTAACAAGATTACCAACAGCTTGTTACCAGAACCAAAAAAAAATAATTCTCTGTGTGTCCAGAGGGGGCACCAAAGTGTTAGCTCCTTACAGCTGATGCAGTTTGATATCTCCTGTTTGACCCTGCTGCTGTTTACTGAGAGACTTCACATAGACTAAAGCCTTTTTCCTTTTTTCTCACAGCTCTGAGTCTGACCTGATCCCCTCTGACCTCGGCCTGTTTCCTCTGAATCTCCAGACTTCAAGATCCAGGGGTCAGTGTTTCGTTTGTGCTCACCTCTTGCAGCAGCAGATGAAGGTCCAGCTGACCGACAGGATGAAGATCATGAGTATGAAGCTGGTCAGGATGACGTACAGAACCCTCCACTCTGACCCAGAGAAAGAACAGATAACACACACACACGTGCAACAACATCACTAATCTCTGCTGATTCTTCTGAAGGCGGTTATTAAACTCCAGGTTCTTGTTGGTTATCAGTGACTCAGTAGAGGAGAGTGGGGTAAGATGAGCCATTTTTTAAAATCTATGCATTGGTTACCTGTGTTTTTTAGAGTAGAAATTAAGGTTCTTTTATTAGTTTTTTAAGCTCTTAATGGTCTTGGTTCTTCTTATATATCTAATTTGTTCTTACCGTATGAGCCTAGTAGAGCCCTCAGATCTTCAGGTAGTGGTCTTTCAATTGTTCTCAAAGTTAAAACTAACAAATACAGTGAATCATCGTCACAACATTACGGTCCCCATCTGTAAAACAGCCTACCTGCAGACCTGAGAGCAACACCTACTGTTCATATTTTTAAAAGTAAACACAAGACCTACCGTTTTAGGCTGGCTTTTAGTTAAATTTTGTTTTAATCTTTTAATCTGCATTATGTGATTTTACCCTATTTTAGTTGTAGAGTAACTATTTTGTGTTTTATTACCTCTTTTTTAATTTACTTTCTTTTATTGTTTGATTCTTTGACCGTTTTATTTAATTAACCTTTAATGCTTTATCACCATTATTATGTTTTATTATGGTTTTATCCTTTTAGTCCTAGATCCAGTGTTTCCTCATCTTTTTTCAGTCAAGATAGCGTTTCCTCTGTCATCTGTGGCAAGTTGAAGAGTCCTCACCTGGTCTTTTGTGTGTTCATCTGTGTGTGTGAGTGCTGTATGTGTTGAATGGGGGTTGGGAGGGTGGGTGGGGTTTGGTATTTGTATTTTTATTTATTTTATTTCATTGTTTTTAATATCCTGCTTGAATGGACAGCACTTTGTGCTACATTAAACTTATGAAAAGTGCTTTAAAAATAAAGTCTGATTGATTGATTTTTCATATTTGGGATCACTCCATCAAGTCGATTCTAGTTTTGTCTCTAACTAGTGTATCTGCAGATATTTCAGGATGTTGTTCATCCCTGCAAACCAACAGAATGAGTGTAAACAGAACTGTAATCTTGATCATATAGCATGCCAACAAAAAAGTGGTCTCCTATGGTCAATTTACCCAGAGTATGGGGTAAGAGCGGGATAAGTTGAGCTGTATCCCTACCCCCCCAGGCCTGCCTCACCTTCTCTCTCCCTAAATAACAGTCACTTCTTCACATTCATGTGTATTTTTATCTATTACACACTATTCAACTGGTACAATAATTCTTTTTATTATTATTGGTGCTACGATTAAAAATACCATAATTATTGGTATTGAAATTAATAGAGTAAGGGAAACTAAGTTTTTGGGTATCATGCTGGATGAGAATTTGTCACATATCCATTATACAAAGGCAAAAATAGTAAAAACAATAGCTCTGTTTTACAAAGTAAAGGATTCACTGGATAACAAGGCCTTGTACATTTTATATAACACCGTGATTGTTTCATATCTGACCTACTGCATTGAAGTATGAGGAAATGCCTGTAAAACATATACTCAGTCAATTTTCATTTTGCACAAAAGAGCAATAAGAATTATCAGTAGAAAACGATATAGAGATCCAACAAATCCATTAAAATTGTTGAGAATTCATGACTTTGTAGATTATAGTATCCTGCAAATTATGCTGAAAGCTCATTAAAAAATGTTGCCAATCAACATTCAGAAAAGATTTGAAAAAAAGAGAAAACGAGTATACTTTATAAGGAACACAGATCTTTAAAAAAACATGATTCAGGACTAAATTGATGGAACGTTGTATTTCTGTTACAGAAATCAGTTTATGGAACAATCTGAACAAAGACATCAAAGAATCCAAGTCAAACATTACATTTAAGAGAATAATTAAAGCCAGTATGTTAAGGAAATATAAGGAAATATGTTAGTTATATCTGATTGTCATACCATTGTAATTTTGTTGTTGTTTGAGTGGCATTAACTGAATTGTAACTTGGGAACTAAATGGTATATGACTGTCTGTAGTGGCCAGCAGCTATATTTTTATTTTATTTTATTTTTGTTGTGTTTTGTTTATGTTGTTGTTGCTTTTTTTAAATTTTATTGTATTATTTTAAGTTTGTTCTTTGTAGATTGATTTCTGGGGATAAAGGGGCAGATAAAATAAGATGAGTCTTTTTTCTGCTCCCCTTAATACTAAATAGGAGAATGTTTGTATTTAAATTAAATTGTTTCTTTTTATCTTTAAATGAATGAAATAAAGAATAAATAAATAAATAAAATTGCATGTAACTGCTAAAAATCTGTTTTATATATAAAAAAAAAAATTTGAACATGAGAATGTCTTTAAGTGATTCAGAACATTCACAGCTGTATTTTTGAAAAGAAAAAGTCAAACATTTCAACAATCTGAACTGAAACGCTGATCCTCTCATCAGACTCCTTTACTTTCTCAGTTACCCCATAACTACTATGATGACTTTGTTAGTCCTTTAAGGCAGTGGTTCTCAACTGGTGGGTCCTGACCCATAAGTGGGTCGTGGATGAGTTCTGGATGGGAACAGCTGGTCAAGTAAATATTTAATGCGCATCTGATGTTTGACATGTCTTTTATTTTGAAAAATATCTTATTTTGCAAGGTATGGGTTATGTTGTGGTCCTCCTCAGTTTCTTATTAATGTGGCCTGGATGCAGTAAAATACATGTTTTTTATGGTCTTTATTTTGTGCAATTTGATTTTTATTCACTTTGGTCCTCCTCAGGTTCTTCTGAATATGCTCTGAATGCAGAGATGCAAATAAGTCAAATTTCTCATTTTGCTGGTCTCCATTTTGTGCAATTTGATATTTGATATTTTCTGTATATGTAACTTCAGTAGTTGTCATCATCAGTTCATGTGCTCTGATGCAATTTATTTGATAAAACGGATGTATTTATGTTAAAGATTTAAATTTTATAAAAGTGGGACACTACTTAAGGACTATGAGAAAATGTGGGTCCCAGAGTGAGACCAGTTGAGAACCACTGATCTAAGCTAAAATGGTGGACTTTTATGTTGGGTTTTTGACCTCATGTTGTAGCTCATAGATACCACAATTGATGTATAAAATCATTTTAAAATGATCTTTTTTAGTCTGAACCTAATTCTAATCAAACTTATGACAGACTAAATTCACTTTACAGAGTGAAAAATGTTTTTTTGGAAATAGATGTCTAGCCCCTTCACCCATGTGCTTCAAACCTTCACAGACTCCATATGTTACTCACCACAGTTACTCTCTCCATCACCGAGGTACCGACGAATCGGATTCTCCGTCCAGAAAGGGTCACAGAGACAATCCTTTGTGATTGGGTCACACTGGCCCCGCCCCGAGCATTGAAGCAGACACACTGACCAAAATAGAGGCAGACATGTCACTTCACCTTTGAACCCTAGTCTAACCAGGTCAGTGGTTTCTTCTCAGTCATGAATGTACTCACAGAGGGTGTCCACTCTCAACACTCTGAACAGCAGGTAGTCACTCCTCTCTCTGAGCAGCTGGTTCCTCAGTAGACCCACAATCCTGGAGCCAGAGACCGGACCTGAGGGGCCCCTCACCGAGAACCATAACACAGTGCTGCACAGACGCACACAGCAGAAAAACACAACTGTTCAGATTCAGAGAAAACATTCAAAGGAGTCTACATCAGAGGGTTCGAGGACCAGCAGGTACCTAAGGTGGGAGTGTCCCTGCAGTCCTCGGACCTGGATGTCTCCGTCCAGGACGTGAAGCAGAGCGGCGAGCTGTCGGACTACTGTGTCCCTCTGAGACACACTGACCTGGGACACTGACACCAACATCTCTAGCTCCACCTCCTCCCCTCCACCCGGCTCTACGGAGACACAGCAGGGACACACTTGACTGCATGAAGCGGACCCACACCAGAGGGGAGAACCCACTGCAGAAACAGGAACTGTCCTACCACCGTCCTACCTGGTCGCACCTCCACGGTTGCCATGGCAGTGCAGGTTCGTCCCTGAGCGTCGCTCACCCTCAGCTGGAACAGGTAGGTTCCTTCGACCAGGTTAGCCAGGTAGAGAGACGGCTGAGTGTCTGAGCCGTACAGCACATCCTACAAAAACAGACGTCAGTGAGTCTGTGGAAGAATATCAACATGATCGGACCCTCCTGATTAAACCTTTCCTACTGACCCCAGCAGCAGGACTCTGGCTGTCCCTGACCCACAGAAAGTGGACCTCAGTCTGGTCTCCATCAGTCACAGAGCCCCGGAGGACCAGAGAGTTGTTGGGCAGAGTGAGAGTGTGGCTGCCGCTAGCGTGAGCGACAGGAGGAAGACTTCTGGCTGTGAGAGAGACGGGGCGACAGAGAAACTGTAAAGGGCGTGTGAAATAGAAGCTGAAACTGAAAGAGGTTTTCTTTACGGACCAGGAACAAAGTCCAGCTGTGTCAGGTCTGTCCTCCAGAGGAGAAAAAAACTACTCAAACATGCAGTTGTCCAGCTACTTTAAAAAAACAGAATCTAGATCCTTCAGCCCTCAACAATTATAGACCCACATCCAAACTACCCTTTCTTTCCAAAATACTTGAAAAAGTCGTTTTTAACCAATTGTTGTCCCACCTGGCTCAAAACTGCATTTTTGAAAAGTTCCAGTCTGGTTTCAGAGCTCTTCACAGTACTGAGTCTGCATTACTGAGAATAACTAATGACCTCCTTGTAGCTGCTGACTCAGGTAACTGCCCCATCCTCCTGCTCCTCAATCTAACTGCAGCCTTTGACACAGTAGATCATTCAATTCTCATTCACAGACTAACCCAATGGGCAGGAGTCTGGTTCTGCCTTAAAGTGGTTTTCATCGTATTTATCTAAGAGATCATTCAGTGTCTCCATTAGAAACTCCTCTTCTTCCTCAGCCCCCATCTCCTGTGGGGTCCCCCAAGGTTCCATACTTGGTCCAATTCTCTTCTCCATCTATTTGCTTCCCCTTGGTCACATTATTAAAAAGCATAACATATCTTTTCACTGTTATGCAGACGACGCACAGATCTACCTCCCCCTTGAGCCTAATAACTACAGCAAACGAAGTGACCTTAATAACTGTCTTCATGACATCAAATCCTGGATGGCTGCAAACTTTCTCCAGCTCAATGACAACAAAACTGAAGTTATTCTATTTGGACCACAGCATTTGACCAACATTATCGCCCCTCTACTTGGCCTTTTGGCCCCCTCTGTCAAATCACATGTTAAAAATCTTGGTGTCATCTTTGACAAACAAATAAATCAGGTTGTAAAATCAAGCTTCATGCAGCTCCGCATCGTCTCAAAAATTAGATAATTTCCTACTACTTCTGACCTGGAGAAAGTCATTCATGCCTTCATATCCTCCCGCCTCGACTATTGTAATGCATTATATTTTGGTATCACTCAGTCTTGTTTATCTCGTCTCCAACTAATTCAAAATGCGGCAGCCAGAGTTTTAACCAGAACTAAGAAGAGGGAACACATTACTCCCATTCTTGCCTCCCTTCACTGGCTGCCTGTTAGCTACAGGATCAAGTTTACCCTGATGTTTGTTTACAAAGTGTTGAATGGTCTTGCCCCCTCTTACGTCACAGAACTCTTGTCCCCATATCACACAATGAGAGAACTAAGATCGTCTGACCAAAGACTTCTGTCAGTCCCACGATCCAGGACTAAGTGTTATGGGGACAGAGCTTTCTCTATCGCTGCCCCAAAACTGTGGAATTTTCTTCCTCCCACTATCAGATTCCCCCCCCACCATTGAGATTTTTAAGACTCATCTTAAAATCCACTTTTACTCCCTTGCTATTAACTGTCCCCTAATTTTTAGAGCTCAGCCATTTCCCATGTAGGCATTTTTACAGTTATCTGTAATATTTAAATCGTGTTCAGGTATAAAGTTGGAGCTCAGACCTTCCTGGATCCTGATGGTCAGTGAAGCACTGTCTGTTGCCCCCTCCTGGTCAGAAACGGTGAGTCTGAAGGTGTAGTGTCCCAGCCGGAGTCCCGAAACTGTGGCTACTGCTCGGTCTCCTCCCTCCAGCTTTAGTCCTGGAGGTCCGCTGAGACAACAAAATGGAAAAAACAAACAAACAGACTTTAAATCTCCTGTGAGGAACTTTCAATTTGTGGTAGTTTTGGTGCCCTCATGTGGGCAAATATTTAAACTACATCACTTTGCTGATCTTGTCCTGAACATAAACAGTTTTTCCTGAAAAAAATGTCATCCTGCTGTTTCAGAGGCTCGCCGATCTGCTGGTTTCCTACCTGACGGCGTCCCAGCGGTAGCTGACGATACCTCGGTCGTCTGTGCTCCGGCTGCCATCGAGCGTCAGGCTGTTTATTGGGAGGGACAGCTTCATGTCAGGACCAACCATGGCCACCGGACCACAGTTTGAGCCCCCTGCTGCTGAGACTGAAGGAAGAGAGAGGATGTGACTCTGCTCCAGAGCCCGTTTCACTTAGATCGCTCACTTGTTCATCTGGACTCACCAGACTCTGCAGCCGTTGCAGTAGATGATGTGGTGGTGGGTGGAGAGATTAAACTGGCGGGGGATGATGTGAAGTTGGTGGGGTCAGAGGTCTCAGCTGTACTCGAGGCCTGGGTGAACAACTTCAACACATCTGTGGGGTCACAATAAAGTCCTTATTATCACATAAACCCTGAAAATCCTGATCCCTGTGGTTCAGGATCTGTTTTTTTTTCTTGTATTAATGCGCCGAGGAAAACTCGCTCAAGTTACATTCAACCAGAGTGACATGTTCCCAGAGTGTCCCAGAGTGACATGTTAGAGGAACGACCAAACAGGGAAACACGTCAGCTAAGGTACAGTAGATCTGTCATCTAAAAACTCTACAGGGTGAGTCTAGATCCTGATGTGAAGCTGTCTGAGTGAGAAGTACCAGTCATGGGTTCAGAAGACGCTGCAGCACCAAGTGTAACTGTGAACCACAGCGGGGTCTGGTCTACAGGGTTTCCAAGGGACTCTGTCAGGGGCGGATCTGCAGCTCCAGGAGAAAGGAAAAAAACAAAACATTCATTGAATTTACTGGGAACCTCCCCACTCTCCTCCAGCTAACCTCTGTGTGTTTAGTTTTCAGTCATCCCTCCACTAGTGGGCGCCAAACTTCACATGGCTGCTTTCACATAACTCACTAATACAGAACTGAATGTAGACGTTGATAAAGCAGCACTGATATTTTAGTCAGTGCGAAAGTTTCACTCGCATTTGCAATTAAAATAGATGTGAGTGAATTGTAAAATTGAAATAAAAAAAATTAAAATTACTGGTTGATGCTCTCAGAAAAGGCTGTTTTACTTCAATAGCTTCCATGTCATGTGACCAATTGACCTAAAATTGATTTCAATTAATAGTTCTAAGGTCGATCAATAAGACACACCTCTTATTTTCCTAATTTGTCCTCTAAAAATTTTTGTGTTTCATTTAAAGGCCAATTTTGAACATTTCCTTCAATAGCTTCCATGTCATGTGACCAAAAGACCTAAAATTGATTTCAAATAACAGTGCTTATGTCGATCAATAAGACATCATTATTTGATCAATTTTTATTGTGCCCCTAAAGTTCTTTGTGTGCTCCTAAGTTGAAAAAAGTTAGTGTCAAGCCCTGTTAGTCCTACCTGGCTGTGCAGAGGTGCTGATTGGCTTAGGAGGTGAGACGGTTGTTGGAAGGGAAGTCCTTATATGGTCGTGTTGGGTGGAGTCACTTGTTGGTTCTTGTTGTGGTGCTGATGAATCGTTGCTGGTCTGTGTGTTGGTCTGTAAAAAACACATCAGCTGATTAGAAGATGTCGATCTGTCAATCACTGACTGTCCATAGACTGGGAGTTTTGTCGTCTTTTCTGGAGGTCTGTTGGTCAACACGAACACTGAGCAGTGATGCTGCTGCAGCTTTTTAAAGGGATATTATTGGCGTAAAATTAATTTAGGGTCAAACACACTGTAACACCGAGTTAGACACCCCCTCCAGAGATGAATGTTGCCGACCGCTTGCTTCTGTAGTTATACCAACTTTAGTAACGTCTGCAAGATAGCAATACACAGCGGTCTGAGGAGCCATTAACAAACCTCAAACAAAACGCCACTCTATAGCCACAAATAATGCTAAGAACAGCACCTAACTTCATCAACAGTACATATAGGGTCCCAGCCATAGTACTAGCCACCAAACTTCTTTTTAACTTAATTTCTTTAGCAAAGAGACTAAACACAACTCACCTACTCTCTTCCAAATTAGTCAAGGTTAAAAAGATGTTTGGTGGCTAGTACTATGGCTAGGACCCTATATGTACTGTTGATGAAGTTAGGTGCTGTTCTGAGCATTATTTGTGGCTATAGAGTGGCGTTTTGGTTGAGGTTTGTTTATGGCTTCTCAGACCGCTGTGTATTGCTATCATGCGATCGTTACTAAAGTTGGTATAACTAGAGAAGCAAGCGGTCGACAACATTCATCTCTGGAGGGGGCGTCTAACTCGGTGTTACTGTGTGTTTGACTTATTTTTACGCCGGAATATCCCTTTAACCTGATTAACTCCATCACTCACCGTTTCCTCAGCAGCAGTTGATTTAGTCGGTCTCCCTGTCCTTCCTTCTTCTTCTCCCTGGTTCAAGTCCCCCCCAGAGGAGGCTCTATTCTGGGCCACACTGCTTTCCATCATCCCTCCCTCTGGACCTTTCTCTGTCTCTGATTGGTTAAACCCATCTGGTCCTTTCAAAGATGTCTGATCTGTCCCCATCTCCACCTCTGAGCCTCGCTCCTCCTGGTTCCTCTCTGGATACTCAAAATCTGGGACCCCGGGGACAGAAAAGTCCCGCCGGGCCTCATCGAATAAAGCGAGGTCCTTCAGAGCCTGTATGTCACCCGGGGCCTCTGAGGACCGGGACGACGGTCTCCAGCGACCTCCATACGGCTCTCCTCTAACCAGAGACTGCAGCACCAGTGTCTGGGGTGATGCTCTGCGGACAAAGGCGAGGATGGATTTCGCTCCTGGTCGCTCTTGAGGCGAGCAGTTCTCCCTCTGCTGGCAGCTCAGGACGTAGCAGTGGCCCTCGAACAGCCACGCCAGATCATAACCCGGCAGGTCACAGCATGCAGCCACACACTGGGACAGAGACGACACACTGGGTACACGCAGAATACCACTGCTCTCCACGGCTGGGGACACAACAGCCTGGGAGAAGGTCGCCCCCTGCCAGCACTGAGACGCCACTACAGCTGCAAGGACGAAATACAAAGATAAAGCGTTGAACTTAATGACTTTTTCTGTTGTTGTCATTCACTGTCATTGTGAGTGTGTGTAGTTCAAAATGCACAAAATAAACTTTGGATCATTGTTATTAGATATATATTTTGATGATAGATGTGCCCTTTTGTACTAGATATGGAGATTTGTTCATTAAATATGTCTGTTTTTAACTTACAATGTAAACTTATCTCCTAAAAAAGTATTTACATTCTGATTTATTTATAATCGATTCACTATGTTATGGATTTCTTTTCTGGACATGTAGGTATTACTTTAGATTGATGTCACACAAAGTGTTTTGTTGTTTATTTGCTGTCTCTTTTGTTAAATTACCCGATGATGATTTTGCCCCTCTGTGTTTACGCGTGAGAATGGGATTGGTCATGGAGAAACGACCACTCCCTATTTAAGATGGCTTCTCTTGAACAAAAAACTGTTTGCCCGATGAAGGTCTAGTACCGAAACGTTGCAAATAAATGATTGATTGCAAGTTTTTTTTTGATTGTAAGTGTGCAGGAATCCCTTTGCTACATTTTGGTCTTTTTTCTCCAGCACACCTGTCTTGTTTTATAGCTGTGTGAAGTGCTTCCTGAGTTTGTCATTTTAAAAACACTTAAGTTGTGATCATAAAAATTCAACAAAAATGAGAAACAAAATTTACCTTCCACACAGTAAAGAAGCACCAGGAATGATTTCTCCCACATCTCCTCTCAGTCTGACAATCTAAACGAGAGAAACAATAAAGGAAAAACAATAAGACCATTAAGTTTTATGCAAAGGTTAACATAAACAAGCGCTCAGAGTGTGTCTCTACATTTAAATCAGTTCAAACTAATTACAAGGTTCAATTTAGCCCGTGGTTAACGTGATGAAAACAAAACAAACATCCTTATTAACAGGCGTTTTGATAACAAGGAGAAACACCAGGAACAGTTTCAGCACCACGTTTTTCGGACAGCGACACCGGGAGCCCCGCCCAGCGACAGCACAGACCCTGCTGCTCGGAAAGCAAAAATAAACGCACCTTCATCCCTCTGACGACGCAAAATACGATATTTTAACAGAATTTGAAAACAACTTAAAGAGTTAAAATTCGTAAACTTACACGAGAACACCACGAAATAGTCTGAAATTATCGTGTAATGTCATATCTACTCCAAAGATGCAAAGAATAATCTTAGCAGGCTTAGGCTCCAAACCCTGTTAAAAAAAAATACTTATTTAAGATTGTGTTAAATTTTGTTAACATCATGTACAATGTCTAGATTAATTTAAAACTGTTCCAGCATCTTTATGAAACACTTTTTAATTCGGCCTGTGTTCTTTACCATAATTGACAAGTTTTTCACTTAAACTTCTAACTTTTAAAGCTGTTTTAAACCTGCGTTGCCTTGACTGCCAACTCCTCCATTATCCGGTTCTTAAACTGGTTTAACACCTCGGTTTGAAATGAAAACTGGTTTGATTATCTCTAACTTAAACATGATAATATACAGCGATATTAAACATCCACTAAAACATTATTGAAACGCTGTATTTAATTGTTTTACTCCTTATTTTGAGCCTAGGGGAAGACGTAAAGTTAGACGGTTTGTAAACGAAGTCTGGTTTAGGTGACGTGGGCTAACAACGGAAGAGGCGGCTAGCTAATAGATGTCAACAACGCCGTCTTATTGTTAATTTGATCTCCATTGTGATTTTAAAAGGTGATAAAGTGTCCGCAGCTACAACAGCTTCGATCCTCAAGCCTTTCTGTGAATCCAAATATTGAAACACCTGAGCGCTCGTGAGGGCTGAAGCAAACCCACCTGGCTGCGACTCGAGTTCTCCCAGCGGCTCCTTACTGGTGCTCCAGAATAAACCCAGTCACCCCTACTGGTTCCATACTGGAGTCTCTGTGGGTGGGGTTCGATCGGCTTCAAGTTGATGCTGAATCAGTATCGAGAAACCACGGCCAGCGTCCATTCAGCGGGACGCTAATTTTTGATATCCGGTCGTTACTTTCAAAACAAAAGCTCAATTTAGGGGCCAACACGCCACAGCAGTAACATCTGAGGGTAAAGATTTTTTAGGTCATTCCATGAAATCGGTGCCTTTTCAGCTTAGAAAATTTAAAATTGAAACTATATTTAAATGTAAATTTTTAAGTACCCAGGAATCAAGGAATGTTTAAAATAACAGGAAATGATATTGTGCCATCTCAGGCTGTATTATTTTATATTTTATAACTGTTTTTCTCCAGGCTGCTTTGCTTATCTTGTCAACCCTGTCACCGACATAAACTTAACAAAAAACAATATTTATAATTAGAAATATGCAATATATGGTACATATATTAGCAGTACTTTAATCTCTTTTTCCATTGAGATTATTTAATTTTGTGGATTTTTTTCTCCAATTAGATATTTGTCATTCAGAGAATCAAATATACCCTAATTTTGCATGGCGATCACGTCTCAACATACATCAGATATTTTTTAGAAGAGAAATGTTGAAACATGGCCCAATCTAAGATATAATGTAATTTAAATTATAATGGTGAGTGTTGAAAGCCCATTTGAGTTGTCATTTTTTACATTTTTATCAAATTAATGACAACAACAGGATTGATGTTATGGTAACAGGGCTGACAAGAGTAAAAGTGAGTGGACACTCAGTAACTGGCTCTCCACCAGTGTATCAATCAATCAATCAATTACAAAAATAATTATTAGCTCAATAATGTTCACTTAATGACCTAAAAATGTTTTAATTTTAAAAGGTTAACCTTTAAAGAGAGAACAACGAGGGTAAACACTATTCTATGTCATCGCTGTTACTCACATGTCAAATCTTATTACTGTGGAAAAGTAACAGCGTTGACAGTAACAGGGTTGACAATTTTAAGCTAATATGCCTGTGGCTTAAATAAGTGGTAGCTAAAGTCGCTCGCACAATATCAATCACAATATCAATCAATCAATTAAATTTTATTTATATAGCGCCAATTCATAACAGTCGTCATCCCAAGATGCTTTACAAAGAAAAAGAGCAGGTCTAGACCACGCTCATTGTTTGATGAATTATCAAGACCTGACCTAAAATGGGATTTGGCTCATCTGATCTAACATGAGTGACAGTGGCAAGGAAGAACTTCCTTTTAATAGGCAGAAACCTTGAACAGGACCAGACTCATGTTAGACAGACACCAAGCTGCTGCTGGGTTGGGGGTCAATATGAAGTTGAACTGAAACTAACACTACACCGGCATCCCCCAGATCGACTTCATATGGACTCAGGCACTACATGGCCTAACCACATGACACATAGAAAAGTTTACTAAGCAAAATTAAACAATAACCTTTCCACTAACTTCTTTGCTCGTCTTCTCGCCGTCGTCGTTTGCATCCTTTTTTTTGCGTCCTTAACTTCCGTTGTGGCTTTTTTTAATCAGCACCGTATCGTTTTTTTTTTTTTTTGCAGCAGCAGCAGGCTTCGGTTTCTTTTTCTTTCTTTTTTTTGCATAATTAATTACTGTTGTGGCATTTTTTTAATCTGCACTGTTTCTTTTTTTATTTTATTTTTTTTGCAGCAGGCTTTGGTTCCTTTTTTTTGCATCACCACTTTTTTTTGGGTCGAACCAGAGCAGTGGATTAAACAGAGTGGAGACACTCCAATAGGCATACGCTGTACAGCCCGGCGGACCCCACTTCCGGGTTATGGAACTCTCAATAGTTCCAACATGACCGCCTGTCACGTTGGACGCCATTCGCTTCTATGGCCACAAGGCAAGCACTCACCGAGGTTAAATGATAAAATATCAACAAGTTTAATGCCAATACGTGTGCAAATGGTATCGAGGGACCCCTTTATATGTAAAATGATTTTAATTTTAGTATGCTCAAATTGTAATTACAAATGCAATTCCGTTTTTTTTAGTTAGGAATTGGGATCGATTTTTTAGCCACGGCCTGCTAGTTGGACGCATAGACTGTATATAGAATGTATGTATTTTTAGATTAGCCTATATTTCATATTCTGTCAAATCTCTTTTTCAGCCAAACATCTTTTATTATTTATGCCGATTTAGAAAGATTTTTCAAGTTAATAAAAGCATGTGATGACTTCAATCTATGTGTGAATTAGTATAAAGTACCATCACATGAAAATAGTCCTCTTTTTACTTAAGTGAAAGGGTCTTTTGGCTCAGAGCTGATGTGATATTTTTAATTTTTAAAGTTCAAAATTCGATATCTTTATGGCTTTTTTGATGCCTTATAATGGGCTTTGTCAAATAACAATGATCAACTTTAAGTGTTTTTTAAAACAAGGGTGACAAAGTGCTTTACAGATCTAGTTACTGCTCTAAAAAATTGATATGATAGGAGTATATATAGACTATTTTTAGTAGCCTTCTAAAGAAAAATGACTGAATTTAATTGAAGTAAAGGCTTCAGTGGAATTTATAATGATACATAAAGCAGGGCTCTCAAGTCTCACGCATTCCCACCCGTTCACACGCCACACATTGTATTTCTCACGCATTTAAATGAACATGGTGATGTCCACCAAGTTGCGCCTCTTTAACTATGGAACAGGTAGGAATCAACTGAGTTCCTCCGAGAGTTCAGAAGCTGCGTGCCACGCGCAAGCCAATCAAATAAAGTATATCTACTGAAGAGCCAATAAAAAAGCAGCATTGCTGTATCCGGGTAGATTTTGATATCTTACGGTTTGACTACAGAAGAAGACAGACACTCGCCGTAATAGAGCATGTTTTTATAAGGACGAGATAGACCCGATGATTACAGTAAGTCAGTAACCTACACATGCAGAGACCTCAACACCTCATGGCATATAAACTCATATGATAAACTAAAGCCCTATGCTATTGCTATTAACAGCTGTATTGACGGATTTAGCCTCTGTACAACCATTTCCAGCCATTTTGCCCTCCACAAAAGCAGCATTTCTCATATATCTCAAATATAAGTTCTGATACTCATGACAGTGTAATGCTCATGTACCAAAAGATTAAGTATCTCCATGTTTGTGAAACCTATACTTAAGTAGAATTCATCTAAATGCTCCACAGTGCTGATTTTAACATCTCTCATTCACAACAGGTAACTTTACGACTTAATACTGATATTAATGACTTTATTCTCCCAAATAATAACTTTATTCTTTAAGATTTCAAAAAGTTTTTTTTCTAATTGTGCCCCCTATACTCCGTTGTATTTAAGAGATAATTATACTAATAATTATCTTCAATCACGAAAAATAACCTCCACTTTACTTCGAGAGATATTTATATTCCATTGAGATTAAAGTAAATTAAAGATAATATCAAACTTTTAGATATAACCTACCAGTGTAAGGGTTTTCTAAAGTAAACAGCATTTTAAATCTCCATGGTAACCTGTAACGATGTAAAAACTTTAAATCATTACAAGCAAAAGAGAGCGGTCATTTCTGAAGATCAAATCTGAAGAGAACAGCACGAAAAACTTAAGCGGCTCACGAACTTACAAGTTTTGACGGCTTCATCGTAAATAAAACCTCACCAGACGACTAAGGACTCCGACAAACACCTCTAACCAACACCTGAACAGAGAAGACAACATCTACGACATGGAGACCGTAAGATTTCATGACAATATTAGCATACAAACTTGTGTTACTGTCGAGACTTTCGTGATGGTTAAGCGATGCATCGACA
Source organism: Xyrichtys novacula (assembly GCA_962446985.1). NCBI lineage: Eukaryota > Metazoa > Chordata > Actinopteri > Labriformes > Labridae > Xyrichtys > Xyrichtys novacula. Next base: position 2,406,663 of record OY660871.1, on the reverse strand, counting down.
AGGATTAAATGTGTGCATGGATATTTACAGTGTTTATGACTTAAATGTGACAGGCATTATCAAAACTAGAAAAAATTGCATTTCCTTGCAGAAAATGCGTGGAAATGCTGAGTGCTGAAACCTGAAAAAGCAATGCTAAACTGCTAAAAAAAAAAAAATGGAGGAAGGTTTAAATGTAAAATTGGTTAAAGAGCTGGAGAAAGAAAAGTAGAAGTTAGATGAAAGTGAAAATTGCTGAAGTACAAATAGTATGAATGTGCTTCATAAATTAAAATTGCATTCATGCTAAATAAGGCTAGAAAAACTGTCTGAAATTGCAAAAAAAATTGTATAAGGAAGAAAATTACCTTAAAACACAGAAAAGTAAGAAGCGGCATAAGTTTAAGTTGAAGTACTAGAAGAAGTATGATAATAGGTAGTTGTACTAGTGATATTAGTAGTCATGTAAGCAGTAGAAGTAGTTTTAGAATAGAAGAAGTAGAAGTCAAAGCAGTAGAGCTCGTGGTAGAAGTAAAAAAAATATTTAGAGAAGCAAGAGCAGTGGAGGTAGAAGTGAAGATACAAGTTAAAGTGATATAAGTAGTAATTGTAGTGGTAGAACTGGGATTTTGTTTGAAGAATTAAAACATACATAAATAATGGGAATGATTTTGAAGTGGGAAAAATTTTTAATAATTAGAAGTCCTAAAGTGTTAAACAGGTTTGAAGTATCAGAAAGGTTTGAATCAGTTTGAATGAGTTTGGATTTGTCTGACGAATTTAATAATGCATGAATAATGAGAATAATTTTAAAGTGGGGAAAAGTTAAATGACTAAAATCCTGAGTACACCCCATAATGTCCTCAATGAGCTGAATTTTTGAAGCCCAGAATGGTTTCTGTAGCTCAAAGTTTGTGGGTGGAGATAGGTAGTGATGCAGACACATATTAACTGTGTGTACATGCAGGTCTTTTAGACACAGACACAGACACACGCACACACATTGCCAGACTCTGTGTGTGTGTGTCTCGTTAATGATTGCATCCTAAACAGCTGTGAGATCAAAGGCATTAACTGACCTACTGTTTGAATGAGAAGCTGCCTCTGGACTTCTTCACATAGCGTGATTTCCTTATATCCCAGAATGAAAATAAGAACATTGTACGAATCCTCCGCCCTTCATGAACACAATGAATGTGGCCACAACAGCAAGTTAAAAGTCCAGACGTTCGGATGGTTATCTTAAAAGTGATGCATTGACATCACATGAAAGTCCTGCCCACCATGTCAAAGACTCTTCGTGCTTAAGAGCAGAAAAGCTCATGTTATTGTGAGAAATCTCTATAAGAGATTTTTTTATGTCTTCTGGGCTATTTAAAGCCGTCAGTCTGAAACTTGTTTGACAGTTTCTTTTATACTAACCAATGCTTTCTTATTTCTTCTTTAAATCTGCACAGAAGAGTCAACCCTTTCCTGTAAAAGGAGAAGCTCCGAGAATTGTGTGCTCGAGCTTCAACAGGAGGTAAGAAACACATTTAACTTATGATGACAGTAAAATGCAAACTCAAATTTATAGGGGTGTGATATTAAAGAGTAGTTTACCAATGTGTCTCTAAAACAATCTTTTACCTCTTTTGCATTTAATATGCAGAGTGTAACATTTGAAACATGACAGAGACCTCCCAGCAGATTATAATCTGAGACAGTTCAGAGTTAAATCTGTGACAGTGCCAGCAAAAATCTAAAGATTCGCAAATTTAGGATTTGATTTTGGACTTACACTGTGTTGTGTTTCATACTCAAAAACTAGTAAAGTCAGGTATGATAGATAAGATACTCCTTTATTAGTCCCACAAGGGGAAATTCCCAGTAAGGGAAACAAAGACCATTTTAATTTACTGTGTTTGAAATTGAAGGAAAAACATGTTTTGTATGAGGCCTTTCCCGGATAATATGCATTAAAAAAGCTTTGCTTTAAAAACGCTGTGTCACCTTAAAGAGATTCAGTACTTAGGTTTTTAATGAATAAGTGTGAACAAAGAGGGGGTTCATTTATCAATAACAACAACACAAAAACAGGGAATAACCTTCAGGTATTTTAAACCACTGTGAGTGTGCTGTATTATTTTTGATACATAAAGACACTTTTTCAGTTTGACTCTGATACTTCCTCAAAGACCATCCAGTGCGTGTTTATTGTATTTTATCGTCTGAATATCACCATGGTTTGAGTCTGTGTGACTGTCATGTGTCTCTGCAGATATTTCTGTTTATAGATTTGTTTTGTTCATTAAAATAACCAACCTGTGTTTCTGTGTTGACCAGTGACACTGCGTCAGAGGCTTCTAACGCAGAAAACTGCTGCCCAACGACCTTTTGGCTGCACAGGCTGTTTGGTCAACCTCTGGTATGTTTCAGAGCTGTTAAAATAAGATCATTTTATAAGTGTGACATTTAAAATCAGACACTACAAATATTTGATACAGTGGGTTTTCATTTTTATATTTGTTGTTACTCCACAGAGAAAAGTCAGAAGTCTAATCAGCCTTCAGCGCAGGTGAGTAAACTGCTCCAACAATCAGCTGTTTATTTGTGCAGCCACAAAAGCTTCTGATAAATGTTGACTAGTCACTGCAGACTCCTTTAAAACATCACTACAGGTTGTTAAAACAAATGTCACCACACGGTAATGGTGTGTGCTTGTGTCTGCAGAGAAACCGAAGGAGAAGAAATGGAGTTGTTCTTGGTTTTTGAAGTGCTGTAGTGTAAGTAAAGCATAGGAATACCAGTCTGGACTTCAGTGTTGTTATAAGCATTAGTTTTGGTTTATCTTTCAGTTGATTCTGTTACTGACAAATCAAAATTATTTTTACTCCATTAGAGAGAAAAGCGTGTGTCTCCTCTCTCTGATCATAAAGATCAGCAAAAGCCTCCTCGGGAACTCCAGAGAAGGTAACAAACTCATTTTGTTCACAGGATGAATCAATTTTGGTGTCACCTGATGAGTTAAATCATCACGTGACACAAATCAGGTGTTATCAATTCTTTCTTAAAGCTCCCGTGAGTAATTTTTGGTTTGTGTTGCTTCTTATGCTTCTTTTCATAACCTCTCTTTCAAATTGTGTTAAGTCTTGTTTTCAAACAAAAAATCTCCCTGCTCAATTTTAAAAGTCATTGGTCATCTTCACCTGAGATATTTTTGAAAAAGCCTTTTTAAGAAGCTTCAATTTAGCTAAATCATCTGACACCTACACCCCTGACAACAGTTTCTAACCTCACAAATAACTTTGTAGAGATGAACAAACCCTTCAAAGGTGGTCTGATTTGCTTTTTAAGGCCACACAGAGGCATCCCTATCAATATCAGTCAGTTATAATCGGCTGAAAATTCCCCACAGTTGCTTTAACATGAAGTCACTTGTACATGAAAATCAGTATATCTGTTAAAAAGGCCCGGCCCCTTTTTTTTTTCCCCCTTGAAACACACTCACAGTCTGTTCCTCAGTCTTTGAATCATTTATTTATATATTAAGAAGCGCTGTAATGCTGTAGAATAGCCAACTTGATTTTTTGACTTTAAATTTAAATGAAAAGAGCAGTTGAATACACACTTTCTGTACCAGATTTAATGTGGAGGTTGATATCTCAATAAAGAAAGTTATGGTTTGAGTTAGCTTGAGGTTATCGCTTTCATCCCCTTTTTAACTTTATGTTCTTACTTGGGACATGTTTTGATTGGCATTGAAAGTCAATAAGGATTATTGGCAGTGCTGGTAATGTGAATTAAAAATTCTTGAGTGTTGTGTTGGTCAAATCTCGTCTCCTTAAATTCAATCCCACTTCGATCTCAGTACTGATTTTTGCTAAAATAACCTTCTTTTCCACGTTTGAGGTCAACTGTAAAATAGGATTCAGTACAAGTAGATTACTAGCCCCACACACTTGTAGCTCTTTGCTGTTCATTGTTATTAAGTGGAAATGCTGATTAAGCATTTCCACTTATTGTTCTTCCCGTCGGCCATTTTGTTTATTATTATTATTATTAATATTATTCCGCCAATTTTCGTCCGCTTCTAACTCCTTCCTACTTTGTGCTATTTAAACCATTCAAACTTTAAACTGTTCCACTCCTTCAGGACATGAGGGCTCGTACTTTTTACCTTTCTACTTTTTATACTTTTTTTTTTTTTTTTTTTACTTTTTGTGCCAAAATTTTAACATTGAAGTTAATGGGGAAATCTTCCAATTCTTCCTTTTCTTCTTCCACCTTCTAAACCTTACAACTTCAGTATACTTTCACCTAGAGACCTCATTTTTGCTTTAAAATGTTCATTCACTTGTCGACTATTAAACGTGTGTTCCATTTTTTGATATCTTTTACAGTTTTTCCACAATTTAGCACTCAGGGTTTTCAGCAAATTTCAGACTTTATAATGGAAGAGCTAGAGTGATGATGTCATCGCTAGAGTGGAGACCCCCTCTCTGATCGACAAAACCTCGCTTGAATATATCGCTCCTGCGGCCACAAATTTCACAGCCATAAAAAAATAATCAAAATGGAGGTATATGTGTCCTGTTTCTCACAAAAGAGGTTTCAAATTATTAAATCGTACCCCTCGGCCAGCAGGTGACCAACTGTCCAAATAGCCGAAGATCTCTCCCATTGGCCCTAATGTGATTTTTCTCCAAGAAAATCCTGAAAATCGCTCAGGCTCAGACCTATTTAACTCGCTGTTGTGGCCACATTTTTCAGAGTACAGACATGAAAAACACATCATTGTGTTCATGAGGGGCGGAGGATTCGTACAATGTTCTTATTTTCATTCTGGGATTTAAGGAAATCACGCTATGGGAAGAAGTTCAGAGGCCCTAAATTTGATGAAGTTAGGCAGCTTCTCATTCAAACAGTACGTCAGTTAATGCCTTTGATGTCTGACACCTGTTAAGATGCATTAATTGAAACAAACACACACACACACACCTTCTTGTACTTGCTGCTTTTGTAATAACCTAGTTATAACCTGTGACTTTACCTAGTACTAACCTGGTTATAACCTGGTTATAACCTGAAACATTACCTGGTAATAACCTGGTTATAACCTGAGACATTACCTGGTAATAACCTGGTTATAACCTGAGACAATACTCAACTCAACATTACCTGGTTAAAACCTGGTTATAACCTGAGACATTACCTGGATATGACCTGTTTATAACCTGGTTATAACCTGAGACATTACCTGGTTATAACCTGGTTAAAACCTGGTTATTACCTGAGACATTACCTGGTTATAGCCTGGTTTTAACCTGGTCTTTACCTGGTTATAACCTGAGGCATTACCTGGTTATAATCTGGTTATAACCTAAGACATTACCTGGTTATAAACTGGCTATAACCTGGTTATAACCTGAGACATTAACTGGTTATAGCCTGGTTTTAACCTGGTCATTACCTGGTTATAACCTGAGACATTACCTGGTTATAATCTGGTTATAACCTAAGACATTACCTGGTTATAAACTGGTTATAACCTGGTTATAACCTGAGACATTAACTGGTTATAACCTGGTTATAACCTGAGACATTACCTGGTTATAACCTAGTTATAACCTGGTCATAACCTGAGACATTACCTGGTTAAAACCTGGTTATAACCTGAGACATAACCTGGTTAAAACCTGGTTATAACCTGAGACATTACCTGGATATGACCTGTTTATAACCTGGTTATAACCTGAGACATTACCTGGTTATAACCTGGTTATAACCTGAGACATTACCTGGTTAGAACCCGGTTAGAACCTGAGACATTACCAGGTAATAACCTGGTTATAACCTGGTTACTACCTGGTTGTAACCTGAGAAATTACCTGGTTATAACCTGAGACATGGCCCTGTTATAACCTGGTTATAACCTGAGACATTACATGGCAGTAACCTGGATATAACCTGGTTATAACCTGATACATTACCTGGTTATAACCTGGTTATAACCTGAGACATTACCTGGTTATAACCTGGTTATAACCTGATACATTACCTGGTTATAACCTGGTAATAACCTGAGACATTACCTGGTTAAAACCTGGTTATAACCTGAGACATTACCTGGATATGACCTGTTTATAACCTGGATATAACCTGAGACATTACCTGGTTATAACCTGGTTATAAACTGAGACATTACCTGGTTAGAACCCGGTTAGAACCTGAGACATTACCTGGTAATAACCTGGTTATAACCTGGTTACTACCTGGTTGTAACCTGAGACATTACCTGGTTATTACCTGGTTATAACCTGAGACATTACATGGCAGTAACCTGGATATAACCTGGTTATAACCTGATACATTACCTGGTTATAACCTGGATATAACCTGAGACATTACCTGGTTATATCCTGGTTATAACCTGATACATTACCTGGTTATAACCTGGTTATAACCTGAGACATTACCTGGTTATAACCTGGTCTTTACCTGGTTATAACCTGAGACATTACCTGGTTATACTCTGGTTATAACCTAAGACATAACCTGGTTATAAACTGGTTATAACCCAAGACATTACCCTGTTATAACCTGGATATAACCTGAGACATTACATGGCAGTAACCTGGATATAACCTGGTTATAACCTGATACATTACCTGGTTATAACCTGGATATAACCTGAGACATTACTTGGTTATAACCTGGTTATAACCTGATACATTACCTGGTTACAACCTGGTTATAACCTGAGACATTACCTGGTTATAACCTAGTTAAAACCTGGTAATAACCTGAGACATTACCTGGTTATAACCTGGTTATAACCTGGGACATTACCTGGTTATAACCTGGTTATGAGCTGGTTATAACCTGAGACATTACCTGGTTATAACCTAGTTATAACCTGGTTATAACCTGAGACATTACCTGGTTAAAACCTGGTTATAACCTGAGACATTACCTGGATATGACCTGTTTATAACCTAGTTATAACCTGAGACATTACCTGGTTATAACCTGGTTATAACCTGAGACATTACCTGGTTATAACCTGGTTATAACCTGAGACATTACCTGGTTAGAACCCGGTTAGAACCTGAGACATTACCTGGTAATAACCTGGTTATAACCTGAGACATTACCTGGTTATAACCTGAGACATTACCCTGTTATAACCTGGTTATAACCTGAGACATTACATGGCAGTAACCTGGATATAACCTGGTTATAACCTGATACATTACCTGGTTATAACCTGGATATAGCCTGAGACATTACCTGGTTATAACCTGGTTATAACCTGATACATTACCTGGTTATAACCCGGTTATAACCTGAGACATTACCTGGTTATAACCTGGTCTTTACCTGGTTATAACCTGAGACATTACCTGGTTATAATCTGGTTATAACCTAAGACATTACCTGGTTATAAACTGGTTATTAACTGGTTATAACCTGAGACATTACCTGGTTATAACCTGGTTATTACCCAAGACATTACTTTGTTATAACCTGGTTATAAGCTGAGACATTACCTGGTTATAACCTAGTTAAAACCTGGGAATAACCTGAGACATTACCTGGTTATAACCTGGTTATAACCTGGGACATTACACTGTTATTACCTGGTTATAAGCTGGTTATAACCTGAGACATTACCTGGTTATAACCTAGTTATAACCTGGTTATAACCTGAGACATTACCTGGTTAAAACCTGGTTATAACTTGAGACATTACCTGGATATGACCTGTTTATAACCTGCTGATAACCTGAGACATTACCTGTTTATAACCTGGTTATAACCTGAGACATTACCTGGTTAGAACCCGGTTAGAACCTGAGACATTACCTGGTTATAAACTGAGACATTACCCTGTTGTAACCTGGTTATAACCTGAGACATTACCCGGCAATAACCTGGATATAAACTGATTATAACCTGATACATTACCTGGTTATAACCTGGTGATAACCTGAGACATTACTTGGTTATAACCTGGTAATAACCAGAGACATTACCTGGTTATAACCTGGTTATTACCTGGTTATAACCTGAGACATTACCCTGTTGTAACCTGGTTAAAACCTGGTTATAACCTGAGACATTTCTTGGATATGACCTGTTTATAACCTGGTTATAACCTGAGACATTACCTGGCTAGAACCCGGTTATAACCTGAGACATTACCTGGTAATAACCTGGTTATTACCTGGTTACTACCTGGTCGTAACCTGAGACATTACCTGGTTATAACCCGAGACGTTACCTGGTTTTAACCTGAGACATTACCCTGTTATTACCTGGTTAAAACATGAGACATTACATGGCAGTAACCTGGATCTAACCTGATACATTACCTGGTTCTAAGCTGGTTATATCCTGAGACATTTCCTGGTGATAACCTGGTTATAACCTGATACATAATCTGGTTATAACCTGGAAATAACCTGAGACATTACCCGGTTATAACCTGGTTATTACCTGGTTATAACCTGAGACATTACCCTGTTATAACCTGGTTATAAGCTGGTTATTACCTGAGACATTACCTGGTTATAACCTAGTTATAACCTGGTTATAACCTGGTTATAACCTGAGACATTGCCTGGTTTAAACCTGGTTATAACCTGAGACAATACCTGGATATGACCTGTTTATAACCTGGTTATAACCTGAGGCATTACCTGGTTATAACCTAGTTATTGCCCTTAGACATTACCTGGTTAGAACCCGGTTAGAACCTGAGACATTACCTGGTAATAACCTGGTTATATCCTGGTTACTACCTGGTTGTAACCTGAGACATTACCTGGTTATAACCTGGTTCTAACCTGAGACATTACCCTGTTATAACCTGGTTATAACCTGAGACATTACATGGCAGTAACCTGGATATAACCTGGTTATAACCTGATACATTACCTGGTTATAACCCGGTTATAACCTGAGACATTACCTGGTTATAACCTGGTTATAACCTGATACATTACCTGGTTATAACATGGTTATAACCTGAGACATTACCTGGTTATAACCTGGTCTTTACCTGGTTATAACCTGAGACATTACCTGGTTATAATCTGGTTAAACCTGAGACATTACCTGGTTATAACCTGGTTATAACCCAAGACATTACCTGGATGTAACCTGGTTATAACCTGGTTATATCCTGAGACATTACCTGGTTATAACCTGGTTATTAGCTGAGACATTACCGGGTTAGAACCTAGTTATAACCTGGTAATAACCTGAGACATTACCTGGTTATAACCTGGTTATAACCTGGGACATTACCTGGTTATAACCTGAGACATTACCTGGTTATAACGTGGTTATAGCCTGAGACATTACCTGGTTATAACCTGGTTATAACCTGAGACATTACCTGGTTATACACTTGTCATATCCTGAGACATAACCTGGTTATAACCTGGTTATAACCTGAGACATTACCTGGATGTAACCTGGTTATAACCTGGTTATATCCTGAGACATTACCTGGTTATAACCTGGTTATAAACTGAGACATTACCTGGTTATAACCTGCTTAAAACCTGGTTATATCCTGAGACATTACCTGGTTATAACCTGGTTATATCCTGAGACATTACCTGGATATAACCTAGTTATCTCCTGAGACATTTCCTGGTTTTTACTTGGTTATATCCTGAGACATTACCTGGATATAACCTAGTTATCTCCTGAGACATTTCCTGGTTTTAACTTGGTTATATCCTGAGACATTACCTGGATATAACCAGGTTATAACCTGGTTATAACCTGAGACATTACCTGGTTATAACCTGGTTATATCCTGAGACATTACCTGGTTATAACCTGGTTATATCCTGAGACATTACCTGGTTATAACCTAGTTATATCCTGAGACATTACCTGGTTATTACCTGGTTTTAACCTGAGACATTACCTGGTTCTAACCTGGTTATATCCTGAGACATTATCTGGCTATTACTTGGTCATAACGTGGTTATAACCTGGTTGTATCCTGAAACATTACCTTACCTGGTAATAACCAGGTCATAACCTGGTTATTACCTGGTTCTAACCTGAGAATTTACCTGGTTATAACCTGGTTGTATCCTGAGACCTTACCTGGTAATAACCTGTTTATATCCTGAGATAGTACCTGGTTATGACCTAGTTATATCCTGAGATATCACCTGGTTACAACCTGGTTATAACCTGGTTATATCCTGAGACATTACCTGGTTATAACCTAGTTATATCCTGAGACATTGCCTGGTTATAACCTGTTTATAACCTGGTTAGATCCTGAGACATTACCTGGTTATAACCTGGTTAAATCTTGCGACACTACCTGGTTATAACCTGGTTATGTCCTGAGACATTACCTGGTTAGAAACCTGTTAGAACCTGAGACATTTCCTGGTTATAACTTGGTTATAACCTGGTTGTATGCTGAGACATTACTTGGTTATGACCTGGTTCTACCCTGAGACATTACCTGGTTATAACCTAGTTATATCCTGAGACATTCCTAGCTTTTATCCTGGTTATAACCTGGTTATATCCTGAGACATTACCTGGTTATAACCTGGTTATAACCTAAGACATTACCTGGATATAACCAAGTTATAACCTGGTTATAACCTGAGACATTACCAGGTTATAACCAGGTTATATCCTCAGACATTACCTGGTTATAACCTGGTTATATCCTGAGACATTTCCTGGTTATAAGCTATTTATATCCTGAGACATTACCTGGTTATAACCTGGTTATAACCTGAGACATTACCTGGTTCTAACCTGGTTTTATCCTGAGACATTACCTGGCTATTACTTGGTTATAACCTGAGACATTACTTGGTCATAACGTGGTTATAACCTGGTTGTATCCTGAGACATTACCTTTCCTGGTAATAACCAGGTTATAACCTGGTTATTACCTGGTTATAACCTGAGAATTTACCTGGTTATATCCTGGTTATATCCTGAGACCTTACCTGGTTTTATAGCCTAGTTATATCCTGAGACATTACCTGGTTATAACCTGGGACATTACCTGGTTATAACCTGGTTATATCTTGTGACATTCCCTGGTTATAACCTGGTTATAACCTGGTTATATCCTGAGACATTACCTGGTTATAACCTGGTTATAACCTGAGACATTACCTGGTTATAACCTGGTTATAACCTGAGACATTACTTGGTTATAACCTGGTTGTATCCTGAGAGATTACCTGGTCATAATCTGGTTATAACCTGAATATATCCTGAGACATGACCTGGTTACAAACTGTTTATAACCTAAGACATTATCTGAGACATTACCTTTTTATAACCTGGTTATATCCTGAGACATTATCTGGTTATAACCTGGTTATATCTTGCGAGATTACCTGGTTATAGCCTAGTTATATCCTCAGACATTACCTGATTATAACCTGGTTATATCCTGAGACATTACCTGGTTATATCTTATGACAATACCTGGTTATAACCTGGTTATAACGTGGTTATATCCTGAGACATTACCTGGTTATAATCTGGTCATAACCTGAGACATTACCTGGTTATAACCTGTTTATAACCTAAGACATTACCTGAGACATTACCTGTTTAAAACCTGGTTATATCCTGAGATATTATCTGGTTATAACCTGGTTATAACCTGAGACATTACCTGGTAATAACATGGTTATATCCTGAGACATTCCCTGGATATAACCAGGTTATAACCTGAGACATTACCTGGTTATAACCTGGTTATATCTTGTGACATTACCTGGTTATGACCTGGTTATAACCTGGTTATATCCTAAGACATTACCTGGTTATAACCTGGTTATAACCTGGTTATATCCTGAGACATTACTTGGTTATAACCTGGTTATCTCCTGAGAGATTACCCGGTTATCACCTAGTTATATCCTGAGACATTACCTGGTCATAACCTGGTTATAACCTGGTTATATCCTGAGACATTACCTGGTTATAACCTGTTTATAACCTAAGACATTACCTGAGACATTACCTGTTTATAACCTGGTTATATCCTGAGACATTATCTGGTTATAACCTGGTTATATCTTGCGAGATTACCCGGTTATAGCCTAGTTATATCCTGAGACATTACCTGGTTATAACCTGGTTATATCCTGTGACATTACCTGGTTATAACCTTGTTATAACCTGGTTATATCCTGAGACATTTCCTGGTTATAACCTGGTCATAACCTGAGACATTACCTGGTTATAACCTGGTTACAACCTGGTTATATCCTGAGACTTTACCTGGTTATAACCTGCTTATAACCTAAGACATTACCTGAGACATTACCTTTTTATAACCTGGTTATATCCTGAGACATTATCTGGTTATAACCTGGTTATAACCTGAGACATTACCTGGTAATACCATGGTTATATCCTGAGACATTACCTGGTTATAACCTGGTTATAACCTGGTCATAACCTGAGACATTACCTGGTTATAACCTGGTTATAACCTGGTTATATCCTGAGACTTTACCTGGTTATAACCTGCTTATAACCTAAGACATTACCTGAGACATTACCTTTTTATAACCTGGTTATATCCTGAGACATTATCTGGTTATAACCTGGTTATAACCTGAGACATTACCTGGTAATACCATGGTTTTATCCTGAGACATTACTTGTTTATAACCTGGTTATATCCTGAGACATTAGCTGGTTATAACCAGGTTATAACCTGGTTATAACCTGAGACACTACCTGGTTATAACCTGGTTATCACTTGAGACATTACCTGGTTATAACGTGGTCATAACCTGAGAGCCTGATAACCTGATAACCAGGTTATAACCAGGTTATAACCTGGTTATTACCTGGTTATAACCTGAGACATTACCTGGTTATAACCTGTTTCTATCCTGAGACATTACCTGGTTATAACTTGGTTATAACCTGAGACATTACCTGGTTATAACCTAGTTATATCCTGAGACATTACCTGGTTATAACCTGGTTATATCCTGAGACATTACTTGGTTACAACCTGGTTATAACCTGGTTATAACCTGAGACACTACCTGGTTATAACCTGGTTATCACTTGAGACATTACCTGGTTATAATGTGGTCATAACCTGAGAGCCTGATAACCTGATAACCAGGTTATAACCAGGTTATAACCTGGTTATTACCAGGTTATAACCAGGTTATAACCTGGTTATTACCTGGTTATAACCTGAGACATTACCTGGTTATAACCTGTTTCTATCCTGAGACATTACCTGGTTATAACTTGGTTATAACCTGAGACATTACCTGGTTATAACCTAGTTATATCCTTAGACATTACCTGGTTATAATCAGGTTATAACCTGGTTATAACCTGAGACATTACCTGTTTATAACCTGGTTATATCTTGAGACATTACCTGGTTATAACCTGGTTATATCTTGCGAGATTACCTGGTTATAGCCTAGTTATATCCTGAGACATTACCTGGTTATAACCTGGTTATAGCCTAGTTATATCCTGAGACATTACCTGGTTATAACCTGGTTATATCCTGAGACATTACCTGGTTATAACCTGGTTATAACCTGAGACATTACCTGGTTATAACGTGGTCATAACCTGAGAGCTTACCTGGTAATAACCAGGTTATAACCTGGTTATTACCTGGTTATAACCTGAGACATTACCTGGTTATAACCTGTTTCTATCCTGAGACATTACCTGGTTATAACTTGGTTATATCCTGAGACATTACCTGGTTATAACCTAGTTATATCCTGAGACATTACCTGGTTATAACCTGGTTATATCCTGAGACATTACCTGGTTATAACCTGGTTATAACCTAAGACATTACCTGGATATAACCAGGTTTTAAGCTGGTTATAACCTGAGACATTACCTGGTTATAACCTGGTTAGACATTTTTCCCCCCGGAAAATTTTTCAGTTAATTCTGAAATATAATTCTTGTTAATTTAGGAAACAAGAGCAGTTTTACCCTCAAATAAATGCAGTACACCTTTGTTTTGAGAAACTCTACATTTCTGTCAAACATTAATCTCAAATATACCTCAAGGTAGGATTAAAAAAAACATGTTTAAAATAACTTTGACTGCATTAATCAGGTCAAAAGTTGAGATTTTATGGCGTTTCCGGGTTAAAATTATGTAATTTCCTGTGGTTTTAATCAACATCAAAGCAGAGCAGTGGATTAGCTCTGGTGTTAGCCACACGAGTGTACCCGAATGTAATGGCGTTTACTATGGCTATGTGCTATTCGAGACTCAAATGTTTCAGAGAATAGAATAGAATAGAATATTCCTTTATTGATCCCCCATGGGGGAAATTTTTTTGTCACAGCAGCATCACAGACAAGACAGAAAGTGCAAAATGCAGTTATAACAATAAGGGTCCTAATATTAAGAACTTAATAAATGTAATAATTAAGAAAAAAAAAATTGAAAAAGAGAAAAGGGAGAAGAAAAAATAAAGCTTTCTGCAATATACACAATTTAAATGCCATAAAAAAAGTGGTGGTGTAAATCCAGTTTTGTTACTGTTCATTGTAAAGTCTTATTGCAGAGGGGAGGAATGATCTGCGGTAGCGCTCCGTCCTGCAGGGTGGGAGTCTCAGTCTGCTGCTGAAGGAGCTGCCTAAAGCCCCCACAGTCTGGTGCAGTGGGTGAGAGGGATTGTCCATGATGGATATAAGCTTTGTTAACATCCTCCTCTCACCCACCTCCTCCAGGGAGTCCAAAGAGCAGTCCAGGACAGAACCGGCCCTCCTGACCAGTCTATTCAGTCTCTTCCTGTCCCTCTCGGTGCTCCCTGCCCCCCAGCAGACCACTGCATAGAAAAGTGCAGATGCTACCACAGAGTCATAGAAAGTCCTGAGCAGAGTCCTGCACACTCCAAAGGACCTCAGTCTCCTCAGCAGGTGGAGACGACTTTGGCCCTTCTTGTACAAGACGTCTGTGTTTGTTGACCAGTCCACTTTGTTGTTGAGGTGGACACCCAGGAATCTGTAGGACTCCACCATCTCGATGTCCAGACCCTGTATGTTCACTGGAACTGTTTGAGGTGTCCCCCTCCTGCGGAAATCCACAACCATCTCCTTTGTCTTACTGGCGTTGAGCTGGAGGTGGTTTGTGCCACACCAGTTGACAAAGTCAGTGATGACAGTCCTGTATTCCCGCTCGTCCCCTGACGATACACATCCGACGATGGTTGTGTCATCAGAGAACTTCTGGAGGTGACAGCTCCCAGAGTTGTAGCTGAAGTCTGAGGTGTACAGGGTGAAGAGGAAGGGGGAGAGCACTGTCCCCTGTGGAGCCCCCGTGCTGCAGACCACCATGTCCGATACACAGTTCTGAAGCCTCACAAACTGTGGTCTGTCGGTGAGGTAGTCCACGGTCCATGCGGCTAGGTGACAGTCCACTCCCGCCCGCTCGAGCTTCCCCTGAGCAGTGAAGGCTGGATGGTGTTGAACGCACTGGAGAAGTCAAAAAACATGACCCTCACAGTGCTGCCAGTGTTCTCCAGGTGAGCCATGGACCTCTGCAGCAGGTAGATGACTGCGTCATCCACCCGATGTTCGGCTGGTACGCAAACTGCAGAGGATCCAGATGAGAGCTCACCAGGGGGCGGAGGTTCCTCAGCACGATCCTCTCCAGAGTCTTCATCAGGTGAGAAGTGAGGGCCACAGGTCTGAAGTGGTTGGGCTCCCTAGGGTGCGCTGTCTTGGGGACAGGAATCACGCAGGAAGTCTTCCACAGTGTTGGGACCCTCTCCAGACTCAGGCTCAAGCTGAAGATGTGCAGTAGCACCTCACAGAGCTGGTCTGCACAGTCTTTCAGGAGTCTGGGGCTGATGCCGTCAGGACCCGTGGCTTTCCTTGGCTTCATCTTCCTCAGCTCACTTCTCACCTGGTCAGCTGTTATGGAGAGGCTGGGGGTGGTGCTGGAGGGGGTGGTGGAGGATGAGTGGAGGGGGGTTGATGGTGTCGGTGCCATGGGACTGAGGTGGTGTGAATAAGAATAAGAAGAAGGAGGAGCAGCAGACGGGTCGTTGGTTAGATGAGTCGGGGGAGGAGTGGGAGTAGAGTCAAATCTATTGAAGAACAGATTCAGCTCGTTGGCCCACTCCCTGTCTCCTGCTTCAGATCCCCTCTCATGGCCCCTGCTATGACCTGAGATGGATTTTAGGCCTCTCCAGACCTCCCTTGCGTTGTTCTGTTGCAAAAGGTTTTCCATCTTGGTCTTGTAGCTGGCCTTTCCCTCTCTGATCTTCTTCTTCAACTCCTTCTGCACCCTCCTCAGCTCCTCCTTGTCCCCAGATTTAAAGACCCTCCTCTTCTCCTTCAGGAGGACTTTCAGTTCCGGGGTCACCCAGGGTTTGCTGTTGGAGAAACACCGTACTTTCCTGGTGGGTACGGTGTTCTCAACACAGAAGTTAATATAGTCCGTGATGCAGTCAGTCATGGTGTCGATGTCATCACCATGTGGGCCGCACAGTACATCCCAGTCTGTGGTCTCAAAACAGTCCTGCAGCGCCTCAGTGGCCTCCTCAGACCACCTCTTAACATACCTGATGGTGGGGGGTTGTTTCTTCACCATAGGTATGTAAATGGGCTGCAGTCTCACCAGGTTGTGATCTGAGCAGCCCAGCGGGGGAAGGGGGGAGGAGGTGTATGCATCCTTGGTGTTTGCATACAGTAAGTCCAGAGTTTTATTGTCTCTTGTTGGGCAGTTTACATACTGGCTGAAGGTAGGGAGAGTGGAGGAGAGCGATGCATGATTAAAGTCTCCAGAGATGATGATCAGAGACTGAGGGTGTGATGTCTGTAGCTTGGACACTTCATTATGGAGGAGTTCACAGGCTGCAGCAGCCTCAGCCGAGGGGGGGATGTAAACAGTTAACGCGATGACGTGCGAAAATTCCCTCGGCAGGTAATAAGGCCGCAAACTCACAGCCAGCAGCTCAATGTCCTTAGAGCAGAGCTGCTCTTTAACACTGACGTGCCCAGCAT
The DNA here is from genome assembly GCA_962446985.1 of Xyrichtys novacula. Classification (NCBI taxonomy): domain Eukaryota; kingdom Metazoa; phylum Chordata; class Actinopteri; order Labriformes; family Labridae; genus Xyrichtys; species Xyrichtys novacula. Next base: position 2,389,656 of record OY660871.1, on the reverse strand, counting down.
TACACCATCTCTCATTCACATACACCGCTATCCCGCCTCCTTTCTTCTTACCACTCTCCCTCACGCTCCGGTCCGCTCTGACGAGGTGAAATCCGTCCAAAGTTACGAGCGGGTCCGGAGTGAGTTCGTTCAGCCATGACTCCGTGAACATCATGAGGCTACATTCCCTATACTCCCACTGCAGCCGAGTTAGCGCTGTGAGCTCTTCCATCTTGTTGGGGAGAGACCTCACGTTTCCCATGATGATGGACGGGACAGTTGGTTTGTAACGCCTCCGCTTTGCCCGATGCTGAACTCCAGCCCTGCATCCTCTCCTTCTCCTGCGGAGCTTAGCGGGGATGTCCGGTCTCTCCCACGAAGGTGGCCGGGCTTGGCGCAGCGCCAACAGCTGTTCACAGCTGTAAACAATGCGGCCGCTGAATGGGTCGCCGGTCGCGGACTTAAAAACTCCGAAAAATAAAAGAAAACAAAGTGCTAGAGTCATGAACTGCACATCCATGGCTGGAATATGCAGACACGACACTGCTGAATGAAGAGAAAGATAAAAAGGTGCAAAAAACAACAATAAGAACGCAAAAACGTGAAGTCGTTGAGGAGCTGCTGTGACTTGCTGCCACTCTCAGGGCGCCCGAGTCACAGTCGCCATATCTACTATTTTCAAAACATGTCTGTTTCTCACGCATTTAAATGAACATGGTGATGTCCACCAAGTTGCACCTCTTTAACTATGGAACAGGTAGGAATCAACTGAGTTCCTCCGAGAGTTCAGAAGTTGCGTGCCACGCGCAAGCCAATCAAATAAATTCTATCTACTGAACAGCCAATAAAAAAGCAGCATTGCTGTATCCGGGTAGATTTTGATATCTTACGGTTTGACTACAGAAGAAGACAGACACTCGCCGTAATAGAGCAGGTTTTTATAAGGACGAGATAGACCCGATGATTACAGTAAGTTAGTAACCTACACATGCAGAGACCTCAACACCTCATGGCATATAAACTCATATGATAAACTAAAGCCCTATGCTATTGCTATTAACAGCTGTATTGACAGATTTAGCCTCTGTACAGCCATTTCCAGCCATTTTCCCCTCCACAAAAGCAGCATTTCTCATATATCTCAAATATAAGTTCTGATACTCATGACAGTGTAATGCTCATGTACCAAAGGATTAAGTATCTCCATGTTTGTGAAACCTATACTAAAGTACAATTCATCTAAATGCTCCACAGTGCTGATTTTAGCAACTCTCCTTCACAACAGGTAACTTTACGACTTAATACTGATATTAATGACTTTATTCTGTTTTTTTTCTAATTGTGTCCCTTATACTCCGTTGTATTTAAGAGATAATTATACTAATAATTATCTTCAATCAGGATTCCGACAAACACCTTCGACCAACACCTGAACAAAGAGGACAATATCTCCGACATGGAGACCGTAAGATTTCATGACAATATTATCATACAAACTTGTGTTACTGTCGAGACTTTGGTGAAGGTTAAGCGATGCATCGACAAGGATTAAATGTGTGCATGGATATTTACAGTGTTTATGACTTTAATGTGACAGGCATGATCAAAATTAACTGAAAATAAGTGAACATTAGCGTTTTTTTGTGTGTGTTACTGTCAAGACGTTCGGATGGTTTTCATAAAAGTGATGCATTGACATCGTATGAAAGTCCTGCCCACCATGTCAAAGACTCTATGTGCTTAAGAGCAGAAAAGCTCATGTGAGAAATCTCTTTCAGACATTTTTTATGTCTTCTGGGCTATTTAAAGCCGTCAGCCTGAAACTTATTTCACAGTTTATTTTATACTAACCTATGCTATCAGGTGAAAACTATAAACACAAGCTATTTTCACTCTTATTACAGCTAAAGAGGTGCATTCACTGAAATGTAGTGTTAAAATAAGGGACACCATAACTTTAAAGAACTTTCAGTCATCATAAAATTCAACAAAATAAACTAAAAAGGCATAATAGTTAGACCTATTTTTAAGTGCTCTAATAGGCCTGAGTAACCAAAAAAATCCTATGAATTATATTTGAACCTATTTAAAAAGTTACAAAAAAAAGTTGAAATAAACTAAAAAGACATAATACTTAGACCTATTTATAAGTGCTCTAATAGGCCTAAGTAACCAAAAAAATCGTATGAATTACATTTGAACCTATTATATATAATATAATAAGTATAATATAATATATATAAGTTACATAAACAGACGAGATGAAGTTAAAAGAAATGTCTTATGTACAACCTTTAAAATGAAGAGTTCAATAATGTTCCACTGAAATATGTTTTCATGTTGTTTCATCAAGTGTGTGTTTTCTATCACAATATTTAAAATTTCATAATAGTTTTGACAGGGAAAAATTCACAAAGTGTAATCGAAACACTGTCCTTTTGTGGAAGTCAGTTTTTTTATCAAACTGAAAACAGAGGATTTTCTTATTTAATCCTGAAAAAGTCTTTTCCCCAATAAAATAAAATGACTGAAATAGACATACCAAAAATATAAATTCTTAATGGGGGGTGTTGTATTGATGTTAATCTATTTCTGTTGCACAATTAACCTGCTGATTAGAGACTAAATTAAAATTAAAATGTATTGACTGTCTCTTCTTGATGATACTGATGTTACAGATGCTTCCTTCATGACCTTGACACCACAGTCAAATGTTATAGCTTGTTTAATTTAAATGTCTGCATTGTTTCTGTCTTCAGACCAGCCGACGCTTCACCCCGGTCCTTGTGGACAGCCCTGATTGGTTCTGTCCCAGGCTGATCTTGAAGAGGGTCGCGGCAACACCCATGTCCCGTTCCAAGCCTCGCTGTGTAAGTAGGAAACCACACTGACAACATAGATAGGCCATTAGCATGCCTTCAAAACAACATACAAAACTTTTATTGTCTGAATGATTTTAATTACAGAAATGTGTTCATGAATTTGTCTTTTTTAATTTTAATTTTCTTTAACTGAATTGTATTCATTTATTTATTTCAAAGATGTGAAAACTTCCCCTGGAAAAATCCTTTCTGCAGACTTCAGATTTTATAATTTGTTGGTTTTTCTGTCTCAGGTCCCAGTGGAGCAGTACAGCCTCGTCCAGAACCAGGATGAGTCCACTCCTAGGCTGTTACTGAGGAAGGTCCCACCGATGGACGGCCCTCCACGTTTCTCCTCCCCCAAGCTCAACCAGGTCACTCACTCTCACTCCTCTTCTGTCTCTCCCTCTTTCTCTTTCTCTTTCCCCTTTCTCTCCTACTTTCTCTCCCTCTTTTTCTCCCTCTTTCTCTCCCTTTCCTCCTTTCTCTCCTCCTGTCTCTCCCCCTTTCTCTCCTACTTTCTCTCCTTCTAGCTCTTCTCCTTCCTCCCCCTCTTCTGGTTGTTGCTCTGGTACTGGTTGCCCCTCTCTGTGCTCTTCTCCAGCCAGGTCACCGGGACCTACCCGCAGCCCCTCACCCTGCCTCCCCCCTCTGATGTCAGAGGAGGAGCAGTGGCCAGGCTTGGAGCCCGAGGACCCAGAGGAGCTCTCCAGACCAAGGAGACGGTGGATGGCCCCACTGAGGACCACTCAGGAAGAACCTGCGCCCCTTTCATTCATCCACCAAGCTCATCTCCACCGGTCCTGAGCCCAGGTGGAAGAAGAATCCTCAGCGCCTCATGAAGATCAGGTTCCAGCGGTCTAACGTGACTCACAAGAGGCCTGCTGGATGGATGAAAAACAACCGTCCAAGCAAGAGTCCTTTTGGGGGTCACGTTGTGCTGTAGTTTAATTTAGTTATTAAGCTGTAGCACAGTAATGGATAATTTTAGTTGTTTGCCAAGTTAGATAAGTTAAGTTAGAAGAAGTTAAGTTGTTCAGTTATGGTAAGTTAAGTTAGAGTAAGTTAAGTTGTTTAGTTATGATAAGTTAAGTTAGAGTAAGTTAAGTTGTTTAGTTATGGTAAGTTAAGTTAGAATAAGTTAAGTTGTTTAGTTATGATAAGTTAAGTTAGAGTAAGTTAAGTTGTTCAGTTATGGTAAGTTAAGTTAGAGTAAGTTAAGTTGTTTAGTTATGATAAGTTAAGTTAGAATAAGTTAAGTTGTTTAGTTATGATAAGTTAAGTTAGAGTAAGTTAAGTTGTTTAGTTATGGTAAGTTAAGTTAGAATAAGTTAAGTTGTTTAGTTATGATAAGTTAAGTTAGAGTAAGTTAAGTTGTTTAGTTATGGTAAGTTAAGTTAGAATAAGTTAAGTTGTTTAGTTATGATAAGTTAAGTTAGAGTACGTTAAGTTGTTCAGTTATGGTAAGTTAAGTTAGAGTAAGTTAAGTTGTTTAGTTATGATAAGTTAAGTTACAATAAGTTAAGTTGTTTAATTATGATAAGTTAAGTTAGAGTAAGTTAAGTTGTTTAGTTATGGTAAGTTAAGTTAGAATAAGTTAAGTTGTTTAGTTATGATAAGTTAAGTTAGAGTACGTTAAGTTGTTCAGTTATGGTAAGTTAAGTTAGAGTAAGTTAAGTTGTTTAGTTATGATAAGTTAAGTTACAATAAGTTAAGTTGTTTAATTAAGATAAGTTAAAATAAGTTAAGTTGTTTAATTAAGATAAGTTAGAGTAAGTTAAGTTTAAGTTAAGATAAGTAACAACAAGTTAAGTTGTTTAGTTATGATAATTCAAGTTAAGTTAGAATAAGTAAATATACTGGCTCTTCCACCTGCTCTTTTCCAGCTCCACCCTCTCCTCTAAATTTGGCTGAAGTTAAATTATTAGGAATATTGGGCTGTTTGTTAATTCTGCATTAGTTAGTCTCCAGCTCCTCAGCAGCATCTCCTCTCCTCCTCTAATAAAAGCCTCCGGCATCCTGCTCTGCATTTAAGTCAATGACAACAAATCCCTCGCTCTGCTCCAGCTCCTCCTCTCGCACTGGCGACTAAAAAGAACAAAAAAGCTTCAATTAAAGGCAGAAAAAAGGACTTCACCTTGGACTTTTTGGGCAGAACTTCAAAAGTCCTTGGTTGTGTTGTGTGGTTATTTATTTTGATGTTATGTGTTGGGATGTTTTGTGTAGTGGCGTAGTTTTAGTATAGTGTCTTGTGATGTGTTGTTTTCTTCTGTGTGTTGTGTTGTCGTGTGTGTGTTTGTGTTGTGATGTGTTGTGTTGTGTCACGTTCTTTTGCGTGACCTCTTTACTTGATTCATTCACTTAGTGGGTAAGTGAATCTAAAGGTGAGTGTGGTTCCTCCAGAGTCATTGTTAACATGAAACAAAGTCAGTGTAGGACCCATTTTCTTTTTGTTTGTTTTTTTAGGAAAAGGACCTCAATTGAGAAGAAACCCCCAGAAGAGCCGAGCACGAGACAGAAGACGCAGGAGGACCAAACATACGAGAGACAGGCCCATGAAGAGAGAGACGAAGAAAAGATGAATGATGGATGTACTGTGTGTTTCTGGGAATTTGAAGGTAAATAACTCTATAACTACTTAAAAGGTTCGGCTTTTAGGAAAAAAATAGACAATTTTAACTGAAGGGCTGAAATTCATGTTTGTTTCAGGTAACTTCAAAGAGTCAAATGCCTAAAATGACTCCAGAGGAGGCCAAAGATGACGACCAACTCGGTGATGCAGAATGAGATTGGATGAACAAGACAACACGGAGAAGTAAAGTAAGTAAAGTTTGATGAATGTGTCATGTTTCATTAAACTGTTGTCTTTGTGTGCTGCTCTATTGACCTGCATTTTCTTCATCTTTCATCTCCTTATATTTATCTCTATACAATAGACACACACAAGGATGAGAGTGAAGATGATGAGCAGCCGAAAGAAGAAGATAAGATGAGAACAGCAGCAAAGATGGTGAACATGAACAAGAGTTTCAGGGCATGAAGGTACACTGACTGCATCCTTTGTTCTTTTCTTTCAGAATGTAATCACTTCTTAAAGATTGGTCTCTACATACTTTGGTGGATATCTGTTAAAAGATATTGTATTTTAATATTTTTGTCTTTTCATTATAGTTGAACAAGTGTAAGAGTGGCCTCCAAACAGCAGTTATCCAGCTGGTGACTGAAAAGGACAGAAGAAACTCTGGAAGGAGAGCAGCCATGTTGACACGGAGGCTGCACCACATTTTGCACATCCAAATAAATTGTGACATTTTAGTTTAAACCATGTCTTAAGTTGTGTTTTCGAAAGATGAAAGTTCTTGAATCCTTTGCACACACTTACAGCCTGTCTCCTTACAGCATTTTAAATTATTTGTATAGCGACTATCCTGGCAACATTTTAGCCACTCGGCTGGGTGTTGGGATGGGACAATGTTTTTGACGCGCTGTGCGTGATGAATGGATGAAGGGATGATTGTCCGATCCGTACTTACTTTTGGGTGACGTTCCCATTTATTTTCAACATTACAAAAGACAGGTTATTTTAGCGATGCAGTGGTGATGTGTTAGGCTACAGACTGTGACTTTACTGAAGTGAAGTTAAGCAGAACGGAGAGCTGTGGACCGGCATAGCGTGCAGTAAAAACCGTGTAGTCTCCCCACCACCCATGCCTCCTGACTGCCAACACACCTGTGTCTTAATTACTTCCTCCATTACCAGACACCTACAATCACACTAGCCAACACCGCAACCCAGTGACCACTTCAACTAACTAACAACCAGACAGAAAATAGACAATGGCTCCTATAATTTGTATTGAATATCATACAATATGTGCAGAGAAGAAGAAAAGAAGAGTTCAGAAAAACACAAGATTTGTAAAATATTAAGACTGATGAGGCTGTAAAACCAAGTTCTTAAATACAAACTGATTTATTCTCAAGTGGTTTGTTACAGCCACTAGAGGACGCTTTATGTTTAGTGCTGATTATGCTTTTAAACAGTCTTTATTATTATGTCAGCACTGTGGGTCAGCTCAGGTGAAAATAAAAACTCGTCATAGTTCTCAGGTGTGTTAGGGGTTAAAAAAAACTGTGGCTGAAACCACAACAGGAGTTACTAAAAGAAAGAAAGAAAGAAAGAAAGAAAGAAAGAAAGAATGAAAAGATAAAAGAAGGAAGGGAGGACAGATGGCTGGAAGGAAGGGGGGTAAAAAAAAAAGCCTAAACACTTATAATCATTTTTACTCAAGCTCCTTGTGTTAGTAATCAGAAGGCATGAATCCTGTCTCTTCTGCTGATTATTCAACACCTTTACTGGCCAAACTACAAAATGATCTATAACCAAAGAAAGAAAAGAACTGGAAGAAAGAAGGACAGAAAGAAAAAAAAAAGATCAATTTTACCTATCAAATACTGTAAACTAGATGTCTTCATCCTAGTTAAACATTTTGTGATAGACAGGTATTTAATTGTTTGGTAAACTGCTTTGGCAGAAACAGGCACTACTCGTGATAATAAAAACAATTCAAACATGGATTAAGGGAGGAAGAAAGAAGAAAGAAATGTTTAAAAGAAAGATAAAAAGAAGAGGAAAAAAAGAAAAGGGAAGATAAAAAATGAAGCAACTTTGCCCTCATGATCATTGTTTTTATCAGAGCTATTTCTGAGTCACATGAATGATCCTGATCCTGTGTCTTCTGCCACTCAGCGAAAACATAAAAAGAAAGAAAGAAAGACCTTTTAATCGTGTTTGATTTATTAACAGTATTGTGTGAAGGAAAAAAAAGTCTTTCTAGGGATGCCGCCAGATTTCATGGTTTTATTCATGCTGATCCGACTGAATGTTGATAAAAGCAGTGATGGATTCTTATATCCGAGCTGAAAAATATCAATCCTGCTGAGTTTTCCTGGTTTTCCTTCAGGCTGTTTTTCACTGGAATTGGTTCACAGCCTGGTCTCTGTACATTTTGTTGCCTATTTTGGAGGCTTGTTGTTAGCTGGAATAGGTGTGCTGATACAAAATTGTTTAGTAAATCACTTTCTAAGTAACTGCACAATTATAATTTAGAAAAATAAGAGTAAAGTGGGAAATTTATTTAAAATCTTCATATTACTTGACTGAATTAAATGTTATTTTTATGCAGCTGACATCCTTATTCACATATCTGTATGCAAGTTGAGTTATAAATCAGTTCTATGTCATACCAACATCACTGTAGGATAAGATTCATTCTCATCTTATATCATGAGTCTCAGGGCTCTATTTTGGTGCTTCGCCGGAGACGTGCCGCAAGCGCAGAGTCAATCAGATCCGCCGCGCTGACAAGGCGTTCCTAAGCACATTTTGGTATTTTGGTGAGCCGCGCAGCCCGGCGTAAGTATCCCCCCTCCCTAACTCAGCTCGTCCCGGCAGCATAAATCATAGACGGGGAGGAGAGGGGGTTTAACACAGCCGAGACCTGTTTTCACCAATCACATTAGCTCCTCTCCTCGCCTTTAAATCCGCCACAGGCGAGGCGTATTACTATTTTCATGAAGTAGTCAAAGAGATCAAGAGATGTCTGAAGACAGTTATGCCACACGATGGCGACAGAGGGCAGCTGCTCAACAAGTGTCCTCCACACTCTCTCATCTGAGCACAGATGGATTTGGTGTGCGTAATGTTGGACCCACTGGTAAGACAAACACCCTTTTCCACAAATAAAGACACTCACATAAAGTTGCATATATTCAAACCTCACGTGACAAAGGTGGGTTGAGCGCACAGATCACAACATAAACTCCAAAAAGGCATTAAAATCGGAACCATCTGTGCGTAAATGACGCATCGCGCTCCGTGGCCTGGCTCTTTCTTTCATAGATGTTGGCATATAAAATAAATTTGGCTCACAAAACTGAATATTATAATATCCGTATGTCGGCTTAAAGTAGATAACGCATCTGAGCACTGAAACAAATCATCTGTTCAGCCGCAGCAGCAGCAGGAAGACGGACAGAGGACACGGAGACGTGTCCAGGTCGAGCTGTGCGAGAAATAAGAGGAAGAAAGAAAAGGAGGGAGACACATTACATATCTAGTTAACTTCATCATATGTGTTTATTTACTAGATATTTTATTTAATTTGATGCAGTTTCAGCTGTATTGATTCGGTCAGGTTGTGTGTCCAAACGCGTGCCAAACGCGCTCATCAGATCAGATATAGATCAGAATATATCTATATAGATCTAAATGTATGTGCTGACTCAGATTAATAGTTGTTGATGATTATTTATTGCACTGAAATCTGCCTGACACTGTGGAAACCTGCCGGTGAGGCATCAGTGACGTATGTCGATACGCCGCCGGTCTACCAAAATACTACTGGACCAGCTGCGTTCCGCCTTGCGCTGAAAGCTGACCAGGTTTGAATCGGCGAGCTTTCAGCGCACGTTACACGCCAGTGGCGAGCACGAAAATGTCACTGCGCCGGGTTAAAATTGTGTAATTTCCTGTGGTTTTAGTCAACATCAAAGCAGAGCAGTGGATTAAACATGGAAAAATGTTATGCAGGCCATGCTGCAAGACCAAAACATTGCACAATTGTTTAAACAGCTTGTAACACCTGTTACTTACCACTTTATTGTATTATTTTCTCTTATTAAAAAGAAACACCTGTTACTAAACTTGTCTTATTTCACATTTATTAGTCATCCACTAAATATATGTACGTGACTTTGACGTGTACACAGTAATCCAATAAGAGTTGCAAATGTTGACTTTTTACGGCTAATTTTAATATTTACCTCTTAAATGCGCGCTCACTGCAGTCTGTCCCGTTGAAGAGCATGGACAGTGCAGACTGCGTTTGGAACTATGGAGGGGTACATGAACCACGTGACCGCTCTGGCGGCGAGATCTGAAGTTGTCGCCACTCTGTTTAATCCACTGCTCTGGGTCGAACGTCCTTTTTTTTTTGCATTATTTTGTATTTGCAGCAGTGGCGGTTCTCGCTCACCGTAATGTCGCCTATGATTATGAAGAAAAAACAGCACTAAGTCAGACATTTCAGGCGCACCCCTGTCTTTTATTTTTGTGTTTTTTATCAAAACAAACATTTACAACTGAAATCACAGCCAGATATAAATTACAACAGCAAACACAAGTTCCTATTTTAAATAAACTCGTCTCCTCTGAGCTTTAATTATTCAATAAAACAACCTGCAACACAAAGTCAAGTCAAAGTCCCTTTAAAGTTGAATAAACTGCAGTCCGGTGCATTTAAATATACAGTGCTGTGTTTCTCTCTGTGACATGAGGCAGTCAGGCGGCCTCGTTAATGACCTTCAGTCCTCAGCAGACTCAAACCTGAACTTTCACATTGATTATAGTAAACTTGGACCTGGAGTTTGTCCGGTGAGTTGATAGTTTGAACATGAGTTTCAGCTCCAGGGTCATGCTGGCTGCAGCAGAGGGGATCCCGGACTGTTCAGCTTTATTATTAAATTTACTTTATCATCTGCAGTCCACAGAGTGAGCAGCTGTTACACTCCTACCTCCCCCTGCCTGAATCCGTTAGCTTGTGTGTGTGATAGTTTGTCTTACAGGCACAGAGCAGTGAATCCAAACCAAACGTTAGAAAAGCCACAGAAGGTACAAACATGACAGCGGTAGAACACCACCTCCTGAACTATGAGAATTCAGATTTATGTATATGAGGTCTGGTGGCTCCACTGTCCCACAGGAATCCAGACTAAGATAGTTATCTTTTTTTTAAAAAGCCCCCAGACTCTCTTCACAAAAAACATCGACCTTCGAGATCACAGGAGTTGCTGGTCTGCCTCTGCCTGCATGTACCAGGTTTAATTAGGTTAATTACAACATAAACTGTGTTAGATCTGAGTGACGAATTAAGACGTGCGATAACATATAAACACTGATCATTCAAACAGGGGTAGACTAGTAGCTCCTGTGCTCTGCAGTTTTTTTTAAGAGTCTTAAACATCCCAACAACGACGCACCTCCTCTAAACCCAGACATGGTGTTTTCTCTTTCTTTGAAACTGTCAGACTTTGTTTTTAAAGAAAACTAACCCTACTCTGCAGATCGCAGGAGTTGCTGCTCTGCCTCAACACGTTAGCTTTCTTTGATTATAACATTTAAACCAATCCGAGCAACTGCTGTGATTCATAAGAAAACCTACCGAGGTGTCAGGGGAGGGCTGAAGCCTTCACATTTACTGGAGCGATCTCAAAAACATTATTGAACAATTTCGAGCCTTAAAAACGTCAAACATAGCACAGGTAAGCGGACGCGAGGAGTTCAAGTCAATCCAATCAAAAGGAGAGAGAAACAGAGGGAAACAGCTGACAGGTACTTTGATCTATTCTCTGTTTTCTGACTCTCGGGGGTCTGATTATTGTCCTCCATCATCCTGCCTGCAGGCCTCACACACATGGGGACGTGATTCAGTTCAAACCTCTTCTCTGGTTGTTCTTTAAGACTGGCTGTGAGCACCCTCCTCTTCCTCTTCTGGGTCAATCTTAGTCATATTGAACCAAAGCATCAAGCTTCAGTGAAACTTTCAGAGTTTATTATCTCAGCTTGATCAAGATCTTCTGTTTCCTGATTTAAAGACTCGGGGTGGAGTCTTTCTGAGGTCCACCAAAACCACAATCCAAACCCTAAAGCTGACAAGACCTCAGGAAGACAAGCATCTAAAGATTCATTGATTTCAAGAGTCTCTGCTTGAGTTCCATCAGCTGTAAAATAACCGACTCTGATTTTATAAAACGTTTTTTTTTTTTAAGTTTTTTTGGGGGATCAAATTAAGACAAAGGTCTCTGCTTCATGTTTGATTATTTCCTGAACTTCCTCATATGAAAGTTTTCCCTTTACGAAGCCTGACTGAGCTGCAGCACAAAACAAAGACACACAGATGAGGAAATGATGATGATGTGGTGGTGGTGAGGAGGAGGAGTCCTTGAGTTTTAGGTCTTGACATCAGGAGTTCACTTCCAGGATTAAGGATCTCCTGCAGTGACCTTAACTTTTTAAACGTGTATTTGAAAACAGAAAACTTAAGTTCACACAGACACAGCTGATCTCTGTGGACATGCAGGAACCAGATTCCTCCTGTTTTCCTTCCTTCCTGCTCTCACTCTGTTTCTCCGATCTCGGCTCAGAGTTTCACCCTCGGGCAGGAAGAGTCTCTTCGGTCCATCTCCGCTGCAGCCGGATCAGCTTTGAGGGTTTTTCGAAAGGACAAAGAGCTGCTGGAATCACATCGACGAGTCGGACAGAGGAATACAGGATAGGAGGGAGCGCTTCACTCCCTGATCCACCAGGAGGCAGCAGAGAGGTGAAGAATACGAGCAGGCGGCGGCGGAGGCGGAGGCAGCGGTGGCGGTCCTGGTTTCTGCTCCTCCCCTCAGAGGATGGAGCTGCAGGAGTCTTCAGGGACGTGGTTTTGTCTCCTGGAGGATCAGCACTCGAGCGGCGGGTGGAAGCTGCGTCTGCAGTCTATGGCTTTGGGGCTGGGAGGCTGAGCTCGCTTCTTCCTGAGCTCCTCGCGACCCAGAGTGCCGCTGAGCTTCGAGTACGCCACTTTGTACTTCTTATCAAACGCAGCTGAGAAAGAGATGCAGAGAAGGTTACGTCATCGGTCTGATGGATCCTAAAAACTGGACTTTAAGAGATAAAAACCACTTTATTGAGGGGGTCTTACCAACGTGGTCTTTGCCCATAGCTGCCAACGTGAGGAAGAGGAACTCTCTGTACAGACTCCTGAGAGAGAGGGAGAGAGAGATGTTATGTGGAAGATACTCATGAAATGGACTCTGATGGTCCCCAGACCATCAGGGATGCTGGATTTGGACTGGGAGCTGAGAACAAGCTGGGTGGACCCTCTAGAGTCCAGGATCTCTAATTCTTCGTTGAAGGGTTTTTCTTGAGACTGACTTGAGACGTTTTGCCTAAGGTGAAATGTCTCAAGTCAGTCCAGTTGACCCTTCAAAAAGAAGAGGGTTAGATTCTGATCCATCAGACCTCAGGACAGTTCTTGTCTCAGTCCACCTTAAATGGACTCAGATCCAGAGAAGTCTCTGGTGTTCTGGTGGAATTTGAATTTATTGAGGGATAACCCCTTGAGATGTGGCATCTCATTTTCAAGACAGTCCCTAAAGAAACATACATATAACTCAGGACACATTATAATACATGAACATACATTAATATATAACAAATACAGACATCTTAAGGTCCTTACACACCGGGACCGACGCAAATATCTGACGCAGAATTATGAAATAGTCAGAGGCAAATTTTGACGCGCCTGACTATACACATCAAGCCTGATGCGATTTTGCGACTCTCCGGGGAGGAAAAGACGCGAGAAGACTGACACAACAGCAGATGGACTGTTTTTCAGTTCTGATTAGACACTAGTGTTGAGATGACTGTCTGTCATGATAGCATGTACTGAGTCGGGGCCAGTACCAGATAAGAACATTAAACTATAATCCATAAACGTAAGGTAACAACCGAGACCTAATGTTGCTGTGACAGCAACGCTGTGATTGAGTTTGAGACAGTGAAAATACATATGGTATGTTTTATCTGAACGGCTTAGCTTACGAGCTAAAGTTACTTAGCACAGATGAAAGTTAAAACAAAGATGTTTAGCAAACTGTTGAAGCACACAAACTATTGTCATATGAGAAATCCAACGCTATGAAGTTGTCCTTCAGGTCGTTATCTTTGTAATATTTGTGTCTTTTATCAAAAAACACTCTGTTCTCCGACACGTAAACAATCAGCCGGTTGGACATGTTGGATATACCGGTGAATCAGATGTCGGAACAACACGAAATCTGATTGGTAAGAAGTGGACACACAGTATGCAGATCTTTAGAATAATCGACCGTGGTCTGAAAAAATAAATGCCGCAATATCGCAGGATGAGAAAACATCGCTGATGTGAACGCTTGTATTGACAGGATACGGAGTCGAAAAAAAATATTGATGTCCGAAATAATCGCACGTAAGAAACGGTCCCGGTGTTAAAGGACCTTTACCCCCACACACAACCCCAACCAGCATACATCTAACCTACAAAATAGACAAAACTTATGAACAAGGATGGATAATGTGAGCATAAATGCAATAAAATAAATAAAATAAATCAGCAACATGAGCAATTTGTTTTGAGATGAGAGTAAAGTGCCATTCTGAAGTAATAAAAAGAAGTAATAGAACGCAAAGAAAGAGGTACGTTATTCCAATCTGATGGGGCTTTAAACTGAAACAATCTTTTATCAACTTCTTTAAAGATTCTAGAAAAAAAGAAAAATGGGTAGTTCATATGTCTAAGAGAGTATGGGGAGTTATATGGGATAAAGAGTTCTTTAAAAAAATGAAGGTCAATGGAAATAAACACATTTAAAAAAGAAATGAAGCCAATGAAATTACCGTCTTGATTTGGGATTTAACCAGTTCAGTGAGTCAAACATAAAGCAGTGATGTGTCAAAACAAATCTACCGTATTTTTCGCACTATAAGGCACAATTAAAATCCTGTAATTTCTCAAAAATCCTCAGTGCGCCTTATAATTAGGTGCGCCTTATGTATGAATTCCGGTTGTGCTTACTGACCTCAAAACAATTTTATGTGGTACCCAGAGCTCAAAAATCTGTCAAAATGTTTTATTGTGACTTCGGTAAGCTATAAAGCCGCACAGCCTGATGGCTTGTCGGAGCACTTTGTTTGGCTTAATGCGCTTTATAATCCGGTGCGTTTTATAATCTGGTGTGCCTTATGTATGAAAATAGACGCGTACATTGATGGTGTGCCTTATAATCAGGTGCACCTTATAATACAGTCCATAAAGGGTTAAATAAAATGAGATTTAAGATGAGAGTCAAATGGTAAACTATATCAGCATAATCCATAAATGTTAATATCAGCTGTAATATTAGTCTTTTTCTAACATTTAAAGTAAAACAATTAATCAAACAACAGGTACAATCATATGACTTTTTGACAATTTAGTCAATATTAGGTTTGAAGGTCAGATCAACCAAAAGTCAAAGATATTGAAATGAATCAACTTTGTCAACAAGAGATCCGTCAGAAAAATTAATGTGAAAGTCAACTGGACTAGATCGGAGGTGATGTGTCTGAAAATCAGACTGCAGGACTTCTTTTTGCTCAATAAAAGTTTGTTCTTACTGAACCAGTTATGAACCAAATCAAAATCAAACTGTAAAGAGTTCTGGATTTGAGAGAAGTCAGAGTTTGAATTGTAAATAACAGTGTCATCGGCATGTAAGTGGATATAACAGTTTGAACAGATATTAGGTCAATCATTAATAAAAATAGAAAAAAGAAGTGGACCTCAAGTGAAGCCTTGTGGGACACCCTTTTCAGTAGTTATAAAGTCAGACTGATGACCCTGAAAAAATTGACGACGGTTGTGGAGACAGACATTAAACCAAAGAAGATCATTTTTAACAAGACCAACAGCAAAAAGTTGATCTAAAAGTACAAAACCCAATTCCATTGAAGTAGGGAAATTGTGGTAAACGTAAATAAAAATAGAATACAATGATTTGCAAATCCTTTTTAACCTATATTCAATTGAATTAAATACAAAGATACAAGATATTTAATCTTCAAACTGATGAACTTTTTTTTTTAGCAAATAATTAACTCAGAATTTCAAGGCTGGAACACATGCCGAAGTAGTTGGGACAGGGGCATGTTTACCACTGTGTTACATCACCTGTCCTTTTAAAAACACTCAATAAACATTTTGGAACTGAGGAGACTAATTGTTGAAGCTTTGAAGGTGGAATTCTTTCCCATTTTTGCTTGATGTACAGCTTCAGTTGTTCAACAGTCCAGGGTCTCCGTTGTCGTATTTTACGTTTCATAATGCGCCACACATTTTCAATGGGAGACAGGTCTGGACTGCAGGCAGGCCAGTCGAGTACCCGCACTCTTTACTACGAAGCCACGCTGTTGAAACACGTGCAGAATGTGGCTTGGCATTGTCTCGCTGAAATAAGCAGGAAGGGTGTCCATGAAAAAGACGTTGCTTGGATGGCAGCATATGTTGCTCCAAAACCTGTATGTACCTTTCAGCATTAATGTTGCCTTCACAGATGTGTAAGTTACCCATGTCTTGGGCACTAATGCACCCCCATACCATCACAGACGCTGACTTTTGGACTTTGCATCGATAATAGTCCGGACGGTTCTTTTCCTCTTTGGCCTGGAGGACACGACGTCCACTATTTCCAAAAACAATATGAAATGTGGACAGAACACTTTTCCACTTTGCATCAGTCCAGGCTGCGTTTCTGAATGTTGTTCTATTTCATCCCTTCTGACCGCCAGAGGTGGTGCTTTAAGCACTGAATGATTCCCTTCGCGCATGCGCAGTTCGAGCATTTGTACCAAAATAGTCACGCGTGACCCCGGGATGAACCAGCAGAGGTTATTTATTCCGCCGGTCACCGAGGGTTCAGTCCCCTTTTTCTTTCTCACGCGCAGGTCACAAACTTGCGATGAGAGGCATTTTTCTAAAAAAAAAACAAAACCTACCTTTAATCTGTGTGTGAAGTCACTGGTAGTCCTGTGGCCGTAGGTCGGGGTAGCGAAAATCGCCCTCCAGGGACTGTGACTTCCTTTGAGTTGTTTCCTTATTTCTGCTGTTTATCTCCGACTGAGCGGAGCTTCACTAACTTCGTCGAATGCTGTGGCGTTCGCCCGGTAAGGAAGGGTCGTCGTGCCCCTCTCCTCCGGACAAGGTAGGTTGCTGTTGCATTAAGCTTGTTTAGTGGACTTGCATTGTTTTACAAGTCACAACCTATGCTGGTAGAGGCCGTGTGCGCACCGTTTCCCCCCTGCATATGGTTGAGTACCGTGAATGTAAGCGTAACGCTTCGGTTACTTGTTGTAGCTAAAAGTCTGCTCATTTCGTTCCTTCGTGTTATGGTGGCCCAAATAAAGGCAGCGCTCTTTCAAAGCAGCGCCTGTCCCACTGGGTCGTAGACACGATCAGCCACGCCTATCAGGCTAGTAACCATCCCACGCCATCCAGATTACGGTGCCACTCAACGAGGAGTGTCTCCACTTCATGGGCTGCCCTTAGGGGAGTTCCCCTCGAGGAGATCTGCTCCGCTGCCTCGTGGGCGTGATCAGGCACGTTCTCAAGATTCTATAGGGTGAACGTGGCCACTCCCCACCCATTGGGTGTGGTTCTCCTTCCAGAGTCCTCCGATTCCGCCCTCTGAGGTTTTTAATTGGGGTTCCTCGTGACTTTGCTGGTATAAGTCATTCAGTGCTTAAAGCACCGCCTCTGGCGGTCAGAGGGGATGAAATAGAACGAAAGTTACGTATGTAACTAAGGTTCTATGAATCCCGAATGACCGCCAGAGCACTCCGTCACTCAGAACCCTCGTGTTCTCGCGGGAAAGTTCTGTAGGGACTGAACCCTCGGTGACCGGTGGAATAAATAACCTCTGCCGGTTCATCCCAGGGTCACGCGTGACTATTTTGGTACAAATGCTCGAACTGCGCATGCGCGAAGGGACTCATTCAGTGCTTAAAGCACCGCCTCTGGCCGTCATTCGGGATTCATAGAACCTTAGTTACATACGTAACTTTCGTTTTAACTTGCACTTACAGATGGAGCGACAAACTGTATTTACCGACAGTGGTTTTCTGAAGTGTTCCTGAGCCCATGTGGTGATATCCTTTACACATTGATGATGGTTTTTGATACAGTGCCACCTGAGGGATCGGAGGTCAAATGCATTCAATGCTGCTTTTATACCTAATCATGGCACACATCTGTTCCCAATTAGCCTGCTCACCTGTGGGATGTTCCAAATAGGTGTTTGATGAGCATTCCTCAAATTTCTCAGTATTTTTTGCCACCTTTCCCAAATTCTTTGGCACGTGTTACAGCCATGAAATTTAATTAATTATTTAATAAAATTAATTATTATTTGCAAAAAACATAAAGTTTATCAGTTTGAACATCAAATATCTTGTCTTTATAGTGTATTTAATTGAATATAGATTGAAAAGGATTTGAAAATCATTGTATTCTGTTTTTATTTACATTTATCACAATTTCCCAACTTTAATGGAATTGGGTTTTGTAAATAATGGTCAACCAAATCAAAGGTTTCAAATGGATCCTTGAAAAGTTCGAACCTCATTAGTGGATGCAGTGATGAACTGGTTTCTGAGCTGATTCTAAGTCCATGCGGTGACTCCCACTCCACAGTCCTGTCTGTTTTTAGTGCCCTGAAGACCAGGACCATCCAGTCTTGGTTCTGGTCCTTGTCTCCCTTTTTTAGATGTTTGTAAAAGTGTGTTGTTGTTTTTTTGGAGTGTTGATGTTCTGACCCACCTCTGCGTCCAGGCTGATCCCGGCTGTTTGGCAAGCGTGTCGAGGAAGAGCGTGATGGCTTTGTGCACCTCATTCATGCCGACCCAGCGCAGCACCTCCTCCAGGAAGGAGAGGGAGAACGGGTGGTTGTGTCTCCTCCAGCTGTAGCTCCTCATTGGGACGCCACCTGGTGGAGGAAAGGGGGAGGAGCAGCAGCAGAGGAGAGACGAGCCTTGACACGCTGCCCTAAAAAAAGGGCGGAGTTTAGTGTGTGGGCGTGTTTTAACTTACTGTGGATCCTCCAGAGGATGTAGAGGGGAGGCCACTGGTCTACGTCAGGGGCGAGGGTGTCCCAGAGGAGCCGGACCCTCACTGCTGAGTTCTCAGTCTGCGGAGAAAGGAGACTGTTTCATTAGAGCTAGATTTACCGGATTTCAAAAGTCTAAGTGGTTCTTCAGTTGATCCTCCCGGATCAGGTACCTGTGTGAGCTGGCTGACCATTGGCGAAGCTCGGACCAGCTGCAGCAGGTTACTGGGCAGACCGAGGCGTTGGAAGTACCAGACCAGGTTCCAGAAGATGATGGAGTGGTTCTCCAGGAACTGAGGCTGAGCCAGGACCGCCTCGCCCTCATTCTCCAGCAGACTCTCCAGCTCCTTCCTCAGGACCAGAGGGCTCAGGTAGGCCACTGTCACCTGAGGAGCCCCACCCACTGAGGAGCCCTGGGGGGGGGGGGGGACACCATCAGAGACAAGAGGACAGAAACAGGAGAACCAGTCTGCAAAAAGAGTCTTACTGTGGTGGTTCTGCTGTTCTCCGAGTAGCTGCTGGTCTCCGAGCTCGAGTCATCGCTCAGGCCGTTACACTGAAGTCGCACTGAGGGTTCATGGACACTAGGTGGCCTCACTGCGCTCTCCACCTCATCTTCCATGTTCCAGTTGCAGCGCTCCACACTGAGAAAAGACGATAAAGCTTAAAGACGGACAGTTTTTTTTCTTTCCTTTATTAATTAATTAATTTTTCTCCTTTCTTTATTTAATTTGATTTTTATTTAAATTATTTTCCTTTTTTTTTCTTTGTATTGTTTTCCTTTATTTTTTCCCTCATTTATTCATTCATTTATTTATTTTGCTTTCCTTATTTTTTTTATTTTTTCCCTCTACTAAGTGGAGTACATTGGGAAAAGTGCTCTGCTGGAGCTTTGGGGTGGGGGTGGGGTGTTACACTGTTCAGAAATGAGACGTTGTTGATGTTTATATGTTTGTTGTTGTATAATTTAAAAAAAAAAGACGATAAAAAACTGACTAAAAAAAAAAAAAAAGGAAATTTTTTTCTTCCTTATTCATTTTTCTTCCTTATTCATTAATCTATTCATTTTTCTTCTTTATTTCATTATTTTTTTCCTTTATTTTTCTTTTCTTTATTTATTTACTTATGTATCTTCCTTAAATTTTTTTCATTTATTTATTTATTATTTTATTATGTTTATTTTTTTTCCTTTACTAAGTGGAGAACATTGGGAAAAGTGCTCTATTGGAGCTTTGTGGTGGGGGTGGGGTGTTACACTGTTTAGAAATGAGACGTTATTGATGTTTACATGTTTTTTGTCGTATAATTGTTAAAAAAAAACTATAAAAAGAATGAGTAAAAAAAAGGAAATTCCTCTTTTTTAATCAATTTATTTTTCTCCTTAACTTCATTATTATTTTTTTTTATTTATTCATTTATTTATTTCCCTTTTTTTATTCACATTTTTTTTTCCTTTTTTTTTTCTTCACTGTGCGGAGTACATTGGGAAGAGGGCTCTGTTGGAGCTTTGGGGTGGGGGGTGTTTCACTGTTCAAAAATGAGACATTATTGATGTTTATATGTTTGTTGTTGTATAATTGTTTAAAAAGAAGACAATAAAGAGACTTAAACAAAAAAAAAAAATGAAGGACAGATTTGGAGTTTGATTGGAGTATTCGTTGGCCTGCAGATCAACAGAGAGGTTCGAGGTTCTGAGCTGGACCTGTCCACAGCACCAAAACTCCAACCCAATGGTTTACTGAGCCTGGAACTACTGGGCTTGATGGTTCTGAGACAGACCAGCTGAAGGTGCTATCAGACCGACCTGACCCTCAGTAACCCCCTCAGCAGAGACGCAGACTGGTCACCTCCAGACCACAGGGTCACCTGGTCCAGATCCCAGGTTTACATGAATCCATCAGCTGATTCTGAGTCTTGGTCAAATCTGTAAACCTGTACCTGTTGAGGGGTCCGGGGTCGCAGACTTCGGCGTTCAGGAAGGGGACGAAGGAGGCGTTACAGAAGGGACAGGACGAGTTCAGGTTGGAGTCGTCGGACGTCCAGCCCGCCATGATATCCTCGTCGTAAACCAGCGAGTTACAGCTGCGACACAGCGAGCAGCTGGACATCAGAACCTGGACGGAGACGGAGAAACGAACATCAGAGAGAGACCCAAACAAGAGACCACAAAAACACACCGAGGGTCCCTCACCTCCAGACCCGCCCCCTCCTGATTGGCATCCCAGGACCTGCGCAGAGGATAGGCTGGACTCGGCGTGTCTGTCAAGTCCAGGTCACTTCCTACAGACAACGAACTCTGAGTGGACAAAACATGGAGCCAGATTATGGACGACGCCTTGTCAGCACAGATGAAGGGACTAAAAACCAGACCATGACCCTGAGGAGACCTTAAAGAGTCCCAGACCTACAGAGAGACTCAAAACCTGATACAGTCACAAACCTCAGAGGTGGCGCTGACCAGCCTCTCCTTGGCCTTCAGCAACGTTTCAGCAACCTGAGCTTTCCTGGACTGTCTCTGCTCCGACACCCTCCTCACCCCTCCTCCTCCTCCTCCTCCTCCTCCTCCCGGTCTCCTGTCGTCCACGCTGGCGGCTCGTCTGACGGACACTCGGTGTCTGGTCGGCGTGAGGAGCTGCTGGAGTTTCCCTGCCAGACCTCGGCTCGGGGAGGAGACGTTGTTGTAGTTCTCGTCGACGCCTTTGTTTCTGCTGGACGAGTCTCGAGTCCCTGCAGGTCTGAGAGTCAGAGGACGGACAAATGTGGTTTAGAGGACGATAGTGTGATCTAAACATGGAGTCTGAAGATACAAACTGAAGCAAATCAAAAGTCTGAGTGAAATAAAAAAAACCTACTATGTCCGTTTTGAGGGCATTTGTCATTTTTTTCATCTTTATTTTGAGCTGACAGTCACATTTTTAAAGATTGGGGCATCAAATTTGGTGAGAGTTCTTATTTTTCTTCATATTAAAAAAAAAACCTCTGTGTCACCTGTAGTTCTCCATCGCCGCATTTTAGCTCCATCCACCCTCCTTTGTCCACAAATTGGACAACAGACTTCCATAAAAAACAGTTTTTTGACCGTGTGTTTATGGCACTATAACCACATATTACAACCTTTTTTTGCAGTCAGTCGATCAGCAGGGCTCTAAATTTGTTTCCTACCGTGATACAACAGATTGAGCCAGCAAATAATTTTAACCCCTTCAGTGCCGCACTCGCAAGTCTTCATTCATGGATTGAGAGTGTTTGAAGCGCTGATTCATCCACTAAACATCAGCAGAAATAAATGAAACTTTACATGCCACTAGATATGGATGTCTAAGAGTGGGATATGTGTGTAAGGAAAATCAATCAATCAATCAATCAATCAACTTTATTTGTATAGCACATTTAAAATAACCACAAGGGTAGCCAAAGTGCTGTACAGTGACATAAAAACAAATAAAACAATCAAAAAACAAGATAACGCAAGCAGAAATACAGTAATGCAAAAGAATAAACAAGTGTAAAATAAGGAGGCTCACAGCAAGTGTAAAATGATAAAAAACAAATTAACACTACAATGTACTAAAAGCCAATGAGTAAAAGTGCGTTTTTAAAGGGATTTAAAAACAGGAAATGAGGAGGCCTGTCTTATTTTCAAGGGCAACTCATTCCAGAGCTTAGGGCAGCAGCTGCAAACGCTCTGTCCCCTCTGAGCTTCAGCCTAGTACTGGGGACCGTCAGTAAAAGCTGATCAGCTGATCTTAGGGGTCGGGGTGGGCGATAAGGCTGGAGCATCTCCGAAATATAGGGTGGAGCAAGGTTGTTCAGGCCCTTAAAAACAAATACTAAAAGCTTAAAATGAATTCTGTACTGAACAGGGAGCCAGTGTAAGGATGCCAGGATGGGGGTGATGTGCTCACGCCTGCGGGTCTGTGTCAGGAGACGTGCAGCAGAGTTCTGCACAAGCTGCAGGCGGGCAAGGGAAGCCTGGCTGATCCCTACGTACAAGGAGTTGCAGTAATCAAGACGGGTAGTTATAAAAGCATGGATTAATTTTTCCAGGTCAGGTCTTGATAAAATGGGCTTCACCTTCACTATTTGACGTAGCTGATAAAAACTTTTTTGTACCACTCCGCTGATCTGTTTCTCAAATCTGTTTCTCAAATTTAAAATCCGGGTCAAATTTAAAAGTTTGTGTGCTCCTGCGTGTGTGCACAGGTGAGAATCTGCGTCCATGTTTATAAGCGGGCATACCGTGACTTTTCACAGTGGAAAAACCAACATCCAAGTTCTGCAGTGTGGGACAAAGAGAGGGGGACATTTGGACAATTTCAACTTTGCCCTCACTTCAGAGCAAGTGGATGGACATGTATGAGGATGAACAGGTCCTTTGGATTATTAGGTGAGAAGATATCACATCTCAAATATGAAGTTATTTTTATATGCGTGTAATCAGTCATCTTTTGATTAGAGGTGGATAACCACTTATAAATGATTCCTATCTTACATATATCTTCTGATTTTATATGACTATATATAAAATTAATTTAATATGAACAAATGAATTTGATCACATTTGATTTGGTGGAGGACGAGGCTCGAGAGAAGGAAGTGAAAATGGCGTGTTTTTCTGCTCCAATAGACTCAGCTGTTTAGAACGCACACTTAATCAACAAATATGACATGTTGCACAAAAACTGGCATAAAAAGGGTTAACAATCGAATTTTTTATTTATTACTTTTTTAATGATTAGGGTTGAAGTTGTTTAAGTAATTTGAGTCATAAAAAGTAAGGAAAAATGTTTAAAAATGATTATTTTATAAACACTTATCTGCATGTCTGTTTTGAAAAAAGATTTTAATGCACCAAAATCGGTTTTACTTCTCATCATTGACATGGCCCAGACTCGATTTATCAAAAAAAAAAGTCATCTTGGCCATTTTATATGGGAAATATGGCGATTTTGTGTTTTTACCATTAAAAAAAGCAGTGACATGGCGCACAAAAACTGGAATAAAAAAGTAATACATCGAATTTTCTATTCATTATTTTTTGAATGATCAAGGCTGAAGTATTTGAAGAGATATGAGTCGAAAAAAATAGAAAAAGATGTAAAAAAATGATTATTTTCAAAACACTTATCTGCATGTCCATTTTGGGGACAAAGTAGGCCGGATGCAGCTAAAATGAACCAAGGGTTAAAAGATCTTAAAACCCACAAAAATGATGGATGACGGAAACAACACTTAAAAAAACTCAGAGAAGAGGAATCCAGTTCCTCCTCACTCACCTGCCGTCTCTCCCTGCGGGCTGACAACAGTCCGGCTCGGAGTCCGCTGACTCGGCATACTCTTTGTAGAAGGTGGAGAGGCAGACCTGACTCCGCCTCACTAAAACAGTGCCACCAGGGGGCGCTGGAGGAGGGGTGGAGGTGTCTCTGCGACCCATAGGAGGCTTACGGGATGCTGTGTCGGCCCAGCCATTGGTACCGGCGTTTCGAAGGATGGTCTTCTTGCAGAGTTTGATCTCTGTTTCAGGAAAAGAGGAAGTGAGAACAAACGCCGATCCACCAGGACGATGGCGGCGTGGCAGTCAAACATGACAGAGTCACTGCGAGTCCGCTACTCACTGTCATTGGGGGTCTTCATGCTGCTCAGGCTGCTGCTCTTCACCATCGACCCCGTCAGAGACTCATGACTGGAGCTCTCGGAGAGGCCGCTCCAACTGGACTGACGAATCAGAGCGGACTGGGGGCGGAGCCTGTGATCAGCGTCAATCACCGTTTCTGCAGAAAAGTTAAACAAATGGACTTGATAAAAATCACCATGACGATCTTTCATCTTCACAAAAATACACGAGGAGGAGGAGAAGACGAAGAGTTCATCAGAAAACACGAGAACCTGACCTCCCTGTGACCCCACCGAGCCACTCTTCTGCCGTTGTTTGATTGGCTGTCTGAACTGAGCCACAGCCAGCAGGACGTTCCTCAGCTTGGCCCAGCGGAGACGTCCGCCCTGACTGGTGGACGGCCACTTACTCTCCAGGACCGCCTGAGGACGGAGGACGGCGAGAAGTCAGAGCGTGAGTCTGGTCAGCTGACACAATTAACTACAGAACAGATATGGCTTCTTACTTTGTGTGTGTGTGTGTGTGTACCTTGTTGTAGTATCCGTAGGTGATGGTGTTGGGTGTGACTCCTGCCTTCTTCATCTCCAGCAGGACTCGGACGGCGAGGACGGGCTGACCGTACTGACCGCACAGCTGCATCAGGATCCTGTAACACACCTGAAACACACACAAAAAACAACACACTCACTCACACACACACACACGCACACTCTGTGGAGTTCTCATTTTAAATACACTGGTGACCTTTGACCTCCTGTCTCTCTCTCACCTCGTCCGGCAGCACCACCTTGCGGTTCTCCATGTGTTTGAGGACGTCGTAGGCAGTGTGCAGCGCTCGCACCTTGGCGGTCTCTGCCCGCACAAAGGTGGGCAGATAGATAAACCAGAGGCCGTAACAGTGACCCAGCAGACACTTGGACCACATGTCCGGTACCGCCGAGTACTTCTGGGCTTTCTTCTGGGCCAGCTTGATCTCCTGAGGAGAGGAGAACATGACAGGAAGTGAAGGTACGAACCGCAGAAACGTCACCATCAGGTATGTCCTAGAGAGAAAAATGTGATAAGTCTGTCACAGTTAACCCTTTATAATTACCTGTTCCTGTATGTATAAAAATACAAAAGTTTGCCATGAACCGTGAAAAGTTCAATAAAAACTTGAATTAAAAAGAAAAAGAAAAAGAGGGAGAAGAATGTGAGGGAGAGAATATGGAAACCTCCTCATCCTGAGAGACAAAGATGTCTGTTCACACTAAATGTTGGTCTAGATGTAAAAACTGTCCCCGTACTGAAGGTCTTAGTTGTGGGGCTGAGTCCCCGGCTGCAGTTTTTGTAGTCTGCATTTTTAAATGTTGACCCGCGTTAACACAGGTCTGCAGGAGTGACCACGAACACTGGAGTGGGTCTTCCTGGTGGATCCAGTCCTCCTCTCAGCATTTCAGTCCAACTGTCTCTGAATCATCTCTGACGTTTTCACCCTCAGACCCTCACAGAAGGTCTGCTCCCCTGAATATTGGAGCAGCGGTGAAATATTCATGAAGCTTCATGAAAATAAAATGATCGGACTCAGACTGAGAACACGCTCGGAGAAAAGTGGGTCAACGTAAAACCCAGAGATCTGGTTTCTGCAGGTGTGAGCCGGAAAAACGGTTTTTCATTCATGATGATGATTTATTTAATGATGAAGATGTTCATTTTCATTTAGAGCCGACAGAGGGGACGCACACCTGCAGTGAGAGAGAGAGAGAGAGAGAGAGAGAGAGAGGACACAGTGCACTTTGGTGTGTTGATGTACCTGTTTTGTGCGTCTGGGGGCGGGGCTACTGGGGGCGCTCCCCTTCGTCGGGACCCTCAGCTGGTCCTGAGGTCGGTCGAAGAGGTCTGTCTTCAGCGTGGGGAAGGTCTCATAACTGGACGATGGAGAAATGAGACAAAGTCAACAGAGATGTTCAGGTGAGGGACACACCTGTCTCATATTCAGTATCAGAATCCATCCAGAACCAGGAACTGGACAGACAGACTCTGTACCTGTAGAGGGCAGGACATTCAGACCCATCAGGTTCCTGTGGTTCTTCAGGAGGCATGATAAAGACTGTGTGCTCTCCACTGTGAGTCTCGTCCAGATCGACCAGCCGCACCTCCTCCGGCTTCTCGACGTCCACCTGGAGTCAAAAACCAAAAACACGCCCACTTGACTGTCCTTGGAAGTTTAAAACCACAAAACTGGGTTTGGATTTTCTCTGAGAAAGTTTCCTGATTTAATCGAACATCTTCAGACAAAAACCTCACCGAGAACAAATGAGCGGGTCTGAAAGATCTGTTTCTGTCTGATGTTTGTAAAATTCACCAAACTGAACTCATATTTGTTGGGCATGCTCTGGTTTTATACCTTATTGGCGGGAGATAAAGAAGAGGATGGAAAATATTTTAAAAGAGTAACTTCCGCTTAGATTTGAAACTTTATATTTTTGGAAAAGAGAACCAGGTAAGATAACAAGGTCAGGAGAAAAATACAAATTTCCAATAATGTTGGTGGCGGTTAAAAAGGCCATCAGTAGAAATTGGCTAAAAACAGATGAACGAAAAATCAAGGATTAGGTAGAGGTAATGATCACTATAAAGAATGGAGAAGCTGACTTTCTCATCTCCACTAAAAACAGAAACTTTTATAAACTACAGGAAAAACTGGGTTGATTTTGTGTCTCAATTGAGAGCAGATTTTGTGCAGTAATGACATGGGGCTCTATTTTTGTGCCCGCCGGCGGCACGGCGAAAGGTTGGCAGACCCCATGCAGTGGTATTTTGGTCTGGCGGAGCCCGGCGCGCAGCCAGTTTGGTATTTTCGTAGACTGTGGCACACCAAGGTCCGCCATGCTGGGCGTGGTGGAGCAGTATGGGGAGGTGTTGACAGAATCAGCTGGCACAGTGACATTTTCGTGCCCGCCAGTAGCGTAGAAAGTGCACTAGAAGCTCGCCGATTCAAACCTGGTCAGCTTTCAGCGCAGGTGGATCACTGCTGCTCTAGTGGTACTTTGGTAGACCGGTGTCGTAGTGCATATACGTCACTGATGCCTCACAGGCAGGTTTCCACAGTGTCAGGCACATTTCAGTGCAATTAATAATCAACAACAACTAATATTCTGAGTTAGCACATACATTTGGATCTATAGATATATTCTGATCTATATCCGATCTGATGAGCTGAAACCGCATTAAATTAAATTAAATATCTAGTAAACAGACACACGTGATGAAGTGAACAAGATATTTAATTAATCTCCCCCCTATTTCTATCTTTCTCTTCCTCTGATTTCTCGCGCAGCTCGACCTGAACATGTCACCATGTCCTCTCCCCGTCCTGCTGCGGCGGCTAAACAGATTTATTTTAGTGATTCAGTTGCATGAGCCAAATTCATTTTACATGCCAACATCTATGAAAGAAAGAGCCAGGCCACGGAGCACGACGCGTCATTTACGCACAGGTGGTTCCAAGTTTAATGCCATTATAGGAATTTATGTTGTGATCTGTACGCACAACCCACCTTTGTCACGTGAGGTTTTAATATATGCAACTTTATGAGATTGTCTTTATTTGTGAAAAAGGGTGTTTGTCTTACCAGTGGGTCCAACCTTACACACACCAAATCCATCTGTGCTTATTAGAGAAAGTGTGCAGGACACCCTCTGCAGCGCTTACAGCGACACTTGTTGAGGTACTGCCTTCTGTGGCCATCGTGTGGCATTGCTGTCTGCAGCCATCTCTTGATCTCTTTGACTACTGCACAAAAATTGTAATATGCCTCGCCGGTGGCGGATTCAAAGGTCAGGAGAGGAGCTGATCAGATTGGTGAAAACAGGTCTCAGCTGTGTTAAACCCACTCTACACCTTCTCCCCTCCCGCCCTACGACTTACGCCGCTGGGAAGAGCTGAGTTAGGGAGGGGAGATTACGCTTACTTACGCTAGGCTGCACTGTTCACCAAAATGTGCTTGGGCGCGCCTTGTCAGTGCAGCGGACCTGACTTACGCCGCGCTTGCCCCATGCCACCGGCAAGGAGTGAAAATAGAGCCCAGTGTGTATTGTAGATTATTGATCCCCTTGGTTCAGGCTACAAACTTGTTCATTGTTCATATGTTTATTATGTTTACCCTCCAACAGGAGAAAAAAAGACAATGAAATAGAGGAGTGAAAAGTGTTTCATTTTACTTCACTTATTCTACTGGAACTTCACTTCAAGAAGTTTATGTCTATGTCTCTGCTCCGACATAGAGAAATATTCTATACAGCTGAAAATTTGTTCAATGTATGTAAAATGTTGATGGAATATTGATAGTGAAATCAATAAAAAAGGAAAAATAAATACAATTTTTTTTTTTAAATTCCCCAAACATGTTTTTTAGAGATCACGCTCTGTGTTCTGACGCTTTAACCCCTCAGAGATAAAACCAACAAACATGACTTGACTTCCACAGTGTCAGGCACATTTCAGTGCAATTAATAATCAACAACAACTAATATTCACTAATATTAATTAATTAATTAATTAATAATAATTCACTAATATTCACATTTCTCTGATCGGACTTTAAACTCCAGAAGAGTTTTTAAAATTTGATCCACGTGACCGTCGCTCCTTTACCTTTTGGACGCACTCGTCGAAGAATTCGAGGCAGGCGTGTCGGTCACTGACGAACGAGCACTCCTCGATGAATTGCGTGAACATCTGAGTCCTCGTCAGCTGACCGTAAAACTTCTGCTGCGTCCGATCTCGAGACTTCAGGAAACCTGCAGGCAGATGAAAACACCGAACCATCAGTTTGTATTTGACTCACGTCCCATCTGTTTACATGGAGGAGGCGGGGCTTAAGACCCATACTGCAGCCAGTCTACAGAGGGAGCTCTAGATCTTTTGTCTTCACTGTCATGGAGCTGTCATGTCGTTGCTCACCCTGCAGGTTGAAGAGTGAACTGCAGTCGGTGGTGGTGTCAGACGGCGCCTGAGTGATGGGCAGCAGGAAGGTCCGGTATCCTCGAAGCAGGCAGCTCATGAAACGGAGAAAGGCCTCCTGGATCTCCAGCTCCAGCTGCTTCTGACTGCGGTAGATCTGATCGTAGTCCGTCAACAGGAACTCCAGTGTCGCCTCCTCCTGGCCTGGAGTGCAAACTGCAGCGAGAGAAGAGAGCAGCTGACTGCCTTCATCCTGCGGGCTTTAAAACGTGTAAATTCAAACTTTTTAATTCTGGTCTCCAATCGTCTGACTCCTGCTGTGACTCACTCTGCTCTAGGGTCTTGTGGAGGTTTGTGAGCATGTTGAATAACATCTTCCCCTGTTTTCTGGGTAACGATCTCCATGATAAAGGCTTTTTGTCCTCCGACCTGAGAGGAGAGAGGAGGAACAGTTCCCACAGAAGAAAAGGTGATCCCAACAGTCAAGATGAACTCATCTGTCTACGGCTGTGGATAGGAGAGGCCAGGACTCACTGAAAGATGGTGTTGGTGTCCAGGTCCACACACACCACGTCGGCGGGGGGGTCATACAGGTCGAAGTAGCTGGAGTGTACGCCCACGATGAACGGCATCGGCGCCAGCAACACATCAGCCATCTGCAGCGGACACAGAGGGATGTAGGGACAGAGCCAACGCAGCGGGAAAGTCATCTGAGGAAGAGAAACCAAGAGGTCACGAAGTCATGAAGGTACAGCTGCGTTAAAACTGATCCACAGAGAAACCCGAACTTCCTGCTTTTATAAAACCAGAACCAGACAAACAAAGACACACGAGAGAGTCCAACATCTCTGATCCCTCACTTTCTGCTTTTTACCTTTTATTCTGAAAGTTAAAAACAGACAGAATTTAGTCTGACCATCACATTCATTAAATTAAGTGTAACACACTGTGAATAATTTATTCAGCACGGATAAAAAAAAATGTATTACACAAGAAATAAAGAAATTTGCTGTAAAAGCAAAAGAAAATATCAAACACGTGAAAATACATGAAGTCAAAAACATTTTTGATTTGTAGATAAGAGAGACTTGAAAACAACTGTGAATAAAAGACACATAATCAATGTATAAATATATAACATACATAGAACTGTTTATTTAGGATATATGAAAAAAAGTCAGAAAAATGAACAAAATAACAGAAAATTAACTGCACAGTTCAAACACATACAGGGTTTAAAAAATGTGCTGCCAAAATCAAAACCTTAATTTTTACTCAGTGGAAAAATCGGATAACAGGAAAATAGAGAGTGATTTTTGAATTCTTCAAAGTGATTTTAAAAAAGTGGAAAAGTTTCTTTGATTGAAGGTTACGACTAGGGCCCAACCGATTTAACGGTGAGCTGATTAATCGGTCAATTTTAGCCCATTTGAGACTAATTGGTAATCGGCCAAAACTCGCCAATTGTTGCTGATATTTTCAGCAATAAAATGCGGGGATTAAGATTCTGTTTCATGATGTCAAACCATTTGAAAAGTTCCCCGACTTATCCTGTAAATGGTGCAGCGCCCTCATGACAGTCTTCATCCAATAACTACCTCACAGCACAGCAGAGAGACGAATCTGAAGCAGGCAGCTCAGGGACACACAGAGGAGAGTGGTCCTCCTCAACGGTAAATAAACTAGTTTGTGAAATACACAATAAGTCAACAAGTTTTAGTTCAACCCACTTCACGATGTTTCCCGCTGTGCTGGTCTCGGTCACGCCGAGTTAACGGTGAAGCACCATGTAATATGCAAGCTAAAATTAGAGCTAGTCATCTGCTATTAGCCCTGCTACACTGTCAGCCGTGCCAGAAACAGTAGAATAAACAACAGTACACATTACGTGATCGAACTACTTCTCTTACTGAGGCAGCTGCATGTCTCCAGATGAGACCAGACCAGAAATAAGTGACGTGAGTTAAGACGTGGAGGCACTGATCGGCAGGAGGGTGGGGGAGTGTTTGTGTGTGTGTGTGTGTGTGTGTGTGTGTGTGTGAGGTCTCACAGAGACAAGCGCCTCGCTGACGGAGGTGAGGACGTCGGGGCGGAGCGAGTGCAGCAGCAGTTTGTGTTCGGTGAGGACAGCGAGCAGCAGCGTGCAGGCGTTCTCCGGACCGAGGTTCTGCAGCAGCTTCAGGAAACTCGCACCGCTGCAACAGAGACAGAGACAGAGACACACACACACACGTTAGAGTTTATAAACAGGACACCAGTGAGCGTGGATATATCAGACTGAGATAATCATAAATCAGTAAATATAGAGATTATCACTATCGTACGATGGGGTATTAGGGCCACATTAAGAAAAAAAAATAATAAGACTTAGTAATTACTTACGAGAATAAAGTTGTAATAAAGTAAGAAATGCATCTTTTCTACAGAAAGAACAGGCGGACTTGTAGGGAATCACTGTTTTTGAGGAGGGGGGGAATGGCTGGAAATGTCTGTGCAGAGGTCAAATCCCTCAGTGCAGCCGTTTATAACAATAGTTTCATATGGCTTTAGTTTATCGTATGAATCTATATGCCATAAGGTGTTGGTGCCTCTGCAGGTGGAGGTTACTGTTGGTGTTGTGCCATTATAAGAGACAGACACAGTGATCGTCGGAGCTCGACTCCCTCTGAATCGTATATATTGATCATCAGTTGGATTGTTTCTTGAGAAACCACAAAAGTTCTCTGAATGGCCTACTGATGAACCCACAGATAACTCTGCAGTTGACCAGTTCAGACATTCCTCCTCCACTAAAGCAGCTTTAAGACTTCATTTACTTTACGACTTTATTCACATAAATAATGATTTTATTACGACTTTATTCTCGTAAATAGTGATTTTATTACGACTTTATTCTCGTAAATAATGATTTTAATCTCTAAGTCTTAATTTTTTTTTTCTTAATGTGGCCCTAATACTCTGTTGTACTATCGTCTCATAATCTCTGATACAAACTAAAATAATCTAAAAATTAGTCTGAAATTAACTCAAAACTTTCAAATCTTCCTTTTTGTTGTTGCAGTTTTTTTTATCTTAAACTAAAACAGAGCAGAGCAATGTTCTGGAGCTGGAGGGTTTTCGGAGGAGATAAACGTCCATCCAAAGACTGGTCCGAGTATCTGTCCTGCTGAGATCGACTCTGAACCACAGATCTGGAGGTTCAGAGTCTCTGCTCAGTGTCCTTGAGTGTCTGCTGCTGTGGACTGACCTGAGTGGGAGTGGAGAGGAGACCGGCTGGCAGAGCAGCAGGTTATCGTACGGAGAGAGCTGCAAGATTAAGAGTCAGAGCAAAACAAACGGGTCAGAGTCGGGCCTTCAGAAGAATCTACACTGTCTGTTTCAGTTCTGACAAGATTTCAACCTACAGCTTCACTCCTGATCACACACAAGAAAAACTGCTGAGGTCAGATCAGCAGATCTACAGCTGAAAACCGGGTAAAGGTTTTGTTCAGTTCAATTAACTCTTTAGAGACTGTTGATGTTTTTAACAAGAGGCTTAAGACTCACCTTCTTAACCAGGCTTTTCACTAATTGTCTTTTTATACTTCTCTTATTGCAAATGTTCATTTTAATCGCAGTTCTTAATGTTTCTTTTATGTCATTTTATAACCATATTTTTCGCACTATAAGGCGCACCTGATTATAAGGTGCACCATTAATGAACGCGTCTATTTTGATACATAAGGCGCACCGGACTATAAGGCGCATCGGATTATAAAGCGCATTAAGCCAAACAAAACAGTCAGATAAGCCAAACTTTATTTCACTCATTCAATAACTCTGCGAGGCTACGGTAGCTGTAGTGCTCCGACAAGCCAAAAGGATTTTAAGTGCGCCTTATAGTGTGAAAAATACAGTAATTATCTTTGTTCTCTGTCTTTTTCTTAACTCTTGCCTTAGAGGTTTTTACTTCTTTTGCCCCTTTTATATGGTAAAGAGCTCTTACTCATCTGTTCATTGTATTTAATTTATTGTCTTGTTTCAGTCCATCAGGTTTTACTCTCTTTTTTTACCATTTTTTTTAAACTCTATTTGTTTATTTATCTATAAAATTATTATATTTCTGAAATGTATTCATGAAAAGTGCCATACAAATAAAGTAAACATTGAATTTGTTTGATTAAAGCGCAAACCCAAAGACTGACTGTGAACTCTTTCAGATTTAGAGGGACCGTAATTCTCCATGTTTGCTGATCCCTGATTGGTCAATGCTGCTCAGACTATTAACAGAACCCAGAGCTCGGTCCCCGGTCCTCCAGAGTCAGGTCTCTTTTGTTCAGAACCCACATTTCTACACAGTCTGGTTCCCTCCGGTTTCAGAGGCAAAGCTGGAGAGTCAAATGTTGTGTGAACTTTTCATGAGTGCTGATCGAACACAAACACACACTAGATTACCGCCACACTTCAGTGATTCTATCATCAGGTCAGACTCTAAACGATCAGGAAAGGAATTGATCACATCTGAAGAATTTGATCAGTAAATCTGAATTTAATTCACTGATTAATGATGAAAAAAAACTCTGATTGGGCCAAAATTACCCTGAACTGTCTGCGAGCAGCTGAGAATCCTGCTGAGGAAGAGAGCAAAGGTTTTTAGTCTAAAGTTAGAGTCAAGTTAACCCTCTGTTATTCTGGTCTCTAGAGAACCTGTAGGTTCTGGTTTGGTTCTGTACCTGAACAAGGATTCGAGGTCTCTGTGGGGAGGGAAACGGGACGTTGTGCATGAAGCTGGAAATGTGTCTGCAGACAGAGAAGACGGACACGGGTTAGAAAACATTGACACCAAAAACCACAGAGACTCAAGAGTCACTGAAGACCAGGGCTGTTTTCGAATTGGCCTACTGAATACTCCTGCCGACCGCAGTATGCAGTAGATATTTCATACTCCTGCTGACAGCAGTATACAACAGATACTACATACTGAGTACTCTGTTTGATTGTAGTATACAGTAGACACTTAATACTGAGTACTGTATTTGATAGTAGTATACAGTAGATGCTTTATACTGAGTACTGTGTTTGATAGTAGTACACAGTAGATACTTCATACTGAGTACCATGTTTGATAGTAGTACACAGTAGATACTTCATACTGAGTACTGTGTTTGATAGCAGTACACAGTAGATACTTCATACTGAGTACTGTGTTTGATGGTAGTATGCAGTCTCTAAGTCGGCTGTTATTTTGTAGTATGGTTGGCCTGGTTTAGCTGGTTTCCAGTATGGAAAAGTCCATCATACTCTGGTAAATTACAACGACACTACAGTGTTGCCCATTTATTTACACACTGAAAAAAATCTTTAATGTGTCTTAATTTGATTTTTTTAGCCCACTACCATCAAAACGTGTTCTGTCTGTGCAATGCTTCGTTAACCTGGCGGCATTTGATTCTCTTCACGGTGCTGTAAATACAGCAAAGTTATGTTGTTAGTTATGCTGTCCTCGTTTCCTGCTCAAAGGTGGGATAAGCAGGAATCTGTTAAGGAAGCAGCTTTCTATATCAGTCAATAGTTATTAGTTATTGATGACATTTGGTAATTTAATGATATCGCTGTGTTCTCTTATGTCTGTGTAGTCAACATTTTAAATTTTTTGGGCACTCCGCTCTTTTTGACTGTAAACTAAGCCGTTCTCCACCTCCCCAACCTGATTGGTTGTGAGGCAGACGCTGGTCCCTCGTGTCGTTCACAAGCCCAAACAAAGATCGCGTGCTACAATATCAGACAGTAGAAACCAACCAGAAAGTACAGAAAATTGTCTGAATTCTCCTTTGGCCATGACTGCCGACACAAGCAAGAAAACGAAGTAAATATCGGAAACTCTGATGGAATAACGGTTGCTTAAAACGGCGGTAGACCAGACAAGAGCTAAAAAGCTGGGTCAACATAAACGATGGGGGATGCTTCACGATCTTGGTGACCCTGTAACCTTTCTGCTGGACAGGTAAACCGCTTTAACAAAGTAAGCCAAGAGTCTGTAACAGAAGTGTTTCTTGTCAAACGAAACCTGCTGCATGTTGTAGCGCCACTAAACTGTTGACCTCAGGTCCTGGACTTTGTCACTTTATCCTAGTTGTAGAAGTCCTGCAAACATTGTGTTTGCTGGTAGTCTGTTGGCATCAACAGTAGCACCAATGCTCTTTACTTTCACGTTGACTGGGCCCCATTTGTAATTATCTGAAGTATTTATCTGCGTTATATCTGAATTTAATTGGAACGATCCGAGCGAGCAGGAGTGTCTGTTTGTGTGCGGGGTTTGCTGGAGCTGAGAGGGAGGGGAGAGGAGGAGTTTACATTCAAGATTTCTACCAAAACTGGAACTTCCTCAGATCCTGACTACACCACTTTTAAATGAAAGAAGTTACAATCCTCACTAAACGTGTTAACTGATGGCATCTGCGTGGTGTGGTCTCATTTCCCTTTGTCCCTTTGATAGTTTGACAACTCCAAAGAACCCTCTAATCCAAACTCCTGTCTCCTGCCAGTTTATTTCAAATACCGTCTTGTCTGCTGATTGAGTTTGACTGTTTTCAAGTTTTCTCACCTTTCTGCATTAAAGCTTTAGACCCCCTCTAATGTCAGCTGCCTATCCAGCTGTGTGATGGAAACATGGCTGATGGACCACGCTGTGTGTGGTCAACATCAGGCGTACCATACAGTATAAAGGATGAGGAGAAGCAGGAAAATTTGAGGAGATGGAAATCGAGGATAAAATCTGTACGGTATGACAACAAAACATTCTTGTCAGTGGTTTTTACACATAAAGAAGGAGAAGAAGAAGAGTGGCTGTCAGAAGGACACGTGTTTTAGCTGTCCTCTTTGAAAAAGAACGCTCCGGTGAATAGCTTTGCCGCTCTCCGCTATTCTGCCGTCTGCCCCGGCGCTTTGCATCATAGGTAACAGAAGGCAAAGCAGACTGGTCCGATGCAGACTGTAAAATTTTCTGAATCAGTACGTCACCCGGGTATTTTTGGCACACTGCAAATTTCGCATTTGTTCACCTACTGAATACTGTATACTACATTTTGGGCAAATCAGTACGAACTTCTAGGATAGGAGAGAATTCGAAAACGGCCCGGGTCTACATTCAGGACCGAAGAAGAAGAAAAGGTTAAAGGTCATCTGTCTGAAACCTGAAGGTCAGAGGTGGACCTACTTTTCCAGCGGCAGGACGTGAGGTCCAGAGATGGAGTATCTGTAGACAAAGGTCAGGAACTTCTGGAAGACGGTGAAGAAAGGCCAGTGAGAGAGGACGCAGATGCTTTTCTTCACCTGAAGACTGCGGTTGGTGATCGGGCGCCGGTCCACCACGCTCAGCAGACCCAGCCTCACGCTCTGCCGCTCCGACAGCAGCTCCCGATGGAAGGACTCGTAGAACTGGATCGCTGCTCCGTAAACCTGCGGGGACAGCAGGGGGGCAGAGTTACACAGAGGAGAGTCTAGAGACAGGACAGAGACTGGTCTGGGGTCTCAATGGTACAATAATTTTTAGCTCCTCTCAGATTTTCATTAGGCAGGAACCAAACCGGACCTTTTGGTGGACATGCATGCTCTGTACTCGTGTGTGTGTGTGTGTGTGTGTGTGTGTGTGTGTGTGTGTGTGTGTGTGTGTGTGTGTGTGAGACCTTGTCCCCTGAGGCTGAGGTCAGGACGAAGGTGGAGAAGACAGGCAGCTGGTACTTGGCGTTCAGAGGCCAGCTCTCCACGGTGACCCCCATGGGCAGACAGAAGACCGGCACCGACTCCGGCAGAGGAAAGGCCTCCAGGTCCTCCTCCGGGTACCGACTCAGCAGACCTGCAGAGCATGATGGGATCTGGTGAATCCAAATGTGGAGGACCAGCACCTGAGGAAGAACCTGAACCATCCTTAAACAAGAGTGTGAACCACAGATCCATCAAACCAGGGGGTCAAAGTGTGTTTTGGACAGAGGTTTTCAACACCCTGAAGGAGGTTTTTAAAATGAAGATCCCTCAATACTGGGAGTAATACCTGAAGTTTTGGACAGGAGGTCATAAAAATAAAACATCTTCAACATCTTATTGAGTCTATAACCATCAGAACCTCCTCCTACAATATTTGGATATTTATCAAATGGAGCAGATCACATTTTAAGACTTCAGAGGGCCTCTTTTATTGAAAGATGGGAACTTGTGGGACCTTTATTGATGCAATAACAGTTTATGTTCATGGTGTAAGAACTTCCTATCCATATCAAAATACTGTCATCCTGTCTCTGACTAGAATCTGTGCCTATAAATCTGTATTTTAGAGTGGACATTGTTTATTTGCCATGAATATTAACATTATCTGTGGATGTTTGTAAAAATACACATACAGCTGAAAAAAGGAAAGGAAATGTATTGTAATGAGATGTATACACTATATTAGTTACACTATGTACAGTACACTATATAATTTAAAAAAAATAAAAACAGCGGGTCAACACCTTCTCTGACTTTTAAACCCGGTTTCTGGTTCGTTTGGTTCTGACAGCCCAGTTAGTCTGGGTCATAGATACTCACTGGCTTTGTAGACAAGTGCGTTTGCTTTGGCTACGGCTCTCTTGTAGCCCATGTACAGAGCTGGACCCCACTGCAGACAAACACAGACACACAAACACAGACACACAACCACAGACACAAGAGTGGGTTAGATTGACCTGCAGAGTCAGTGGTTTAGAGGAGAGGACTGCAGAAGAAGAAAAAAAGATGTGGCCCCTAAGCACACAGACATTAAAAATCTACAGCCGGAACCAAAAGTTTAGAGAATGACACAAATATAAATTTTCTCAAATTCTGCTGCTTCAGTGTTTTTAGATCTTTTTCTCAGATGTTTCTATGTTATACTAAAATTTAATTATAAACATTTCATTAGTGTCAATTTGTAAGTTTTTGTTTGTCCACTATTTCCTGATTGATTGTAAGGCGCTCCATCATTGTTCGTCACCAAACTGATCTTTGATGGTGGGCTCACTCACTAAATTGTGAGTGAGCCCACTCCCACGACTGAGAGGAAACCCCACACATGAAGAGTCTCAGGATGCTTAACTGCTGTCATGACACAGGGCTGATGGTAGCACTCACCTTTTCTTCTACAAACAATCATAAAAGGAGGATTGATCAGAGAAAATGACTCAGCAGTCCAGTCCCTGTACTTTGCTGTTTTTCTTGACACCAGGTCTTCCTCCAAAAGTTGTCACCTCACTGTGTGTACAGATGCTCTCACACCTGAGCTCTGCACTGGTGGTTACTCGATCCTGCAGCTGAACCAACTTTAGGAGACAGTCCTGGCGCTTGGTTGACTTTCTCAGGTGCCCTGAAGTCTTCCTCAAAATAATTGAACCTCTCTCCTTGAAGTTCTTGATAATCTGATTAATGATTGTTTTAGGTGCACCTTACTAACAGCGACATCCTACCCTGTCCAGCCAAAGCAATAATGACTGCAGGTGTTTTCTGGTTAACAGAGAAAGAACAATGATTTCAGCACCACCCTCCTTTTAAACCATCCAATCTGTTATTCTTTCTCAGTCAATTCGACAGATTTATCTCCAGCCTTGTCCTCATCAACACTCTCACCTGTGTTAACAAGAGAATCATTAAAATTATGTCAGCTGATTCTTTTGTGACAGGACTGAACTGTAATGGAAATGTTTTTTTGGATTAAGTTCATTTTCATGACAAAGAGGGACTTTGATCTGATCACTCCTCAGAACATTCTGGAGTTTATGAATATTACCATCATAAAAACTGAAGCAGCAGACTTTGTGAAAATTCATATTTGTGTCATTCTCTAAACTTTTGGCCACAGCTGTAACCTTGTGTGACAGACCCACCATCCCAGTGTTGAGGTTCTTGTCCACCCTGCAGAAGGTGTGTGGGGCGACCTCTCCTTTACTCGGCATCAGCAGGGCGATGTCGGTGACGCCCAGCGTGTGGAGACCCTGAGAGTCCAGAGCACGTCTGTATGTCAGGAACACGCGGTGAGCGGTGGGGGCGCCGCCAGAGCTGAGGCTGGCCGAGCGGCTGTAGGGAGTGGTCTCGATGACGTACCAGCCCTGCTTCAGCTGCTCCTTCCCCTCATAGAGAACCCTGCAGAGACAAGTTATCATCCTGAACTCTGAGAGGAGGACCTGAACCCTACCTGCACCAAAGACAGGTCAGAGGTCAGATCCAGCATCTCTGAAAAAGACCTTCATGTTTCAGCAAGAAGAAGAAGAAGAAGAAAAACTTTATTGATCCTCAAAGAGAAACTCTT
The DNA here is from genome assembly GCA_962446985.1 of Xyrichtys novacula. Taxonomy (NCBI): domain Eukaryota; kingdom Metazoa; phylum Chordata; class Actinopteri; order Labriformes; family Labridae; genus Xyrichtys; species Xyrichtys novacula. Next base: position 2,350,234 of record OY660871.1, on the reverse strand, counting down.
CTTCTTCCTCTGAAGTGACCAAAGTCTGTTTTTATGAAGATTTGACAACATCCCAACACTCAGTTCTCATCCTGTTCAAATCCTTTCATGACCTTGAAAAATCAGAGTCCCTAATCTGTCCAATTTTTGTGATGAGATTAACTCTTAGGTTTCTGTCCTTCTCCATCTCTCCAGAGACCATGTAATCTGATGTGAGAGGATAACCTCGTTATCATCCAACAGGAGTGTAATCCAGAGTAATTAAACATTTGAGTGCAAAAAAGACAAAAGAGAGACCAGGACCCGACACAGTTTGACAGCCGCTGCTGAGTAACATAATCATCAGGATAATATAATCCTGAGATTTAACATGAACAACATGAGCCTGAACCAACATCATAGAGACTCTGAGACTGAACAGCTGGTTATCTGTTAACGAGTCTGAACAGCTGATTATCTGTAAACAAATCTAAACAGCTGATTATATGTTAACAAATCTAAACAGCTGACTACCTGCAAACGAGTCTGAAAAGCTGATTATCTGTAAACGAGTCTAAACAGCTGATTATCTGTTAATGAGTTTAAACAGCTGATTAACTGTTAAAGGGGACCTGCCATCAAAAATGTAATTTTGTGTGTTTTTTGTGTCAGATAAGGTCCATATTATGTTCGTCTTATGTTGTAAATGTGAAAACAAACTGTAACGTTGTTTGCATTCTGTAAAGGTTTAAAATAAAGGAACGGGTAAACCAGGCCAATTGAAAAAGCAGGTCCTTCTGACGTCGAGCTGACCTTGCTCATTATTATTCACGAGCGCGTCCTTGGTGAGCCGTGCCCACTCTCTTGTTCTCGTACTCATTCACAGTCAACATCACTCTCCAGCCAGAGCGAGACCCAGCTACCACTGTATCCGCTCTGGGTCTCTTCCAAACGACCGGTGTTTCCCTGGGTTCACTGCCGGGAAAATGAACTTAAAGCTGGGCAGAATGAATGAGAAAACACCGCTGGAGATCTCCGGCTTCTTCTTCAACTTCCACCTCCTCTTCGGACTCGGGGTCTAAAATATATGGTTTAATACCTGCCATTTTTAGCCTTTAGCATAAGGTGACCAGACGTCCCCGATTTCCGGGGACAGTCCCCGTATTGGATGACCTGTCCCCGGCAAAAGCTGTCCCCGAAAATGTCCCCGATTTAAGCGTTTCATGAATAAGGGGAAAAATGTTGCGTGTGGGCTCGAACAACGGTTATTACAGTAGCCGAATAGGTAGGAAGCACAAGTTAGCAGTCCTGAACTACAGTTCTTACGGGGGTTATTACAAGGGGCATGCGCTGCTACTAAATAGTACCGAGACTTTGTCTGTGATCACACAGCCCCTGCAGCCCCTACTGCCGCCGCCGCCGCCACATCAAATATCCCCGGATATCATTACAGACATCTGGGCACCTTACTTTAGCACATATTAGCAAAATGGATAAATCGAAATCCGAACCTCCACTGCTGAGCCAATAAGAGCACAGCAGGCTTCACAGCAGCAATCCAATCAGAGCAAAGCTCATTACCATAAATGTTAATGAGCCAAAATCAGTTGGTTTTCCTGTAAGGTTTTTTAGGCATACTAAAACAAACCATCAAATTACTTTTCAGCTAAAATTATGTTGCAAACATGATCAGAGGACATCAAGGATTATGAAAAAATGATAAAAATGGATATGAAATTTTGATGGCAGGTCCCCTTTAACGAGTCTAAACAGCAGATTATCTGTTAATGAGTTGCTGTATGAGGGGACAGAAGTCTGCAGATTCAGCCAGGGAGAAGGGTTATACTCAGAGCAACAACATCAACTTCATCATTTTCATTATTACTATCATTATCTTCATCACTATCATCATCATCATCTTTATCACCATCATCATCTTCATCACTATCATTGTCATCATCCTCATAATCATCATAATCAAAATCATCATCCATCAAGATCAACATCCTCATAATCATAAACCTCATCATCCTCATCACAATCATCATCATCATCATTAACCTCATCATCACCATTATCATCATTATCCCTATTCCATCATCATCATCATTCTCATCTTATGGTCATTACATCTATCATCATCTTTAACATCATCACTATCATCATCTTCATCATTACTTTTATCATCATAACCACCATCCTTATCATCATCATCTTTATTTTATCATTATCATCATTCTCATTACAATCAACATTATTATCCCCCTCATCATCATCATCACCATCACTATTATTACCATCATTGTCATCACCATAATCAATATCATCTGTATTATCATTATCATTATCATCATCATCACTATCATCCTCCCTCCCATCATCTTCATCATCATCTTTACTTTTATCATCATTTTCATCATCCTCACGATCATGATCCCTTTATTACCATAATTTTCATCATCATTATAATATTTATCATCATCATCTTCATCATCATTACTATCATTCTTCTCATCATCCTTATCATCATATCCATCATCATCATTATCACCGCCATCATCATCACATTGATCGTCATCTTCAACATCATCATTCTCATCATTCTCATCACCAATCATTATGACTTTCATCTTCATCACCACCATCAATGTTATCATCATCCTCACTATCATTACCATCATTATCATCATCGTTATCATCATCATCATCATCACTATCATCCCCAACTTCGTTGTCAACTTCATTATCATCATCACTATCATCTTCATCATCCTTATCATCATCATCACCCTCATCATCTTCACATTATTATCATCACCACTTTTTCTTTTTCCAAGTAGTAAACCCTCTGTAATCAGACTAACAGTGACCCGGTTTTTCTTACCCCAGGTCCAGGATTGGCGGTTTGTCCCGTCCTCGGCGGTAGCACAGGTACAGGTGAGGGTTGTTGATGAGACCGGCGCTCAGCTCGGCCGAGTGTCCGCCCAGTGTCCTCTCGATGCAGGTGAAGCCCTCTGGTACCTCCTCTCCGAGTCCCCGGGCGATTACCACCAGATCCGTAACTGACTCCACCGCCCGACCAGACGAAGACAAGGAGGAGGAGGAGGGCGTTGAGGAGGAAGAGGTGGAGGTCTTTTCATCCTCGTCCAGGGGCCTCCAGGGCCCTGCAGGGTCCAGACCTGCCACTACAAAGTAGTCCACCAGCTGGGGACATTTCTCCTCTGTCATGCCGCCTGTCTGCCCTCCACTGCAGAGACCAAAAAAAAGAGGAGAGAGATACCGGGTCAGGGGTCAGAGGTCAGGAGGTACAGGAGGGAGAACCTCAGGGTTTAAAGGCGGCAGATTCTGGTCTGGATTATGAGTCTCCTAAAGACCGTCTCAGTGGTCTGCAGGAACAGACTCTGATCTTTGCAGATCACATGAGGTGACTTCAGTGGATATAAAACTTTTATTTCCTTCATGATGAACTTGAACTTTTCCAAACTTTTAAAGACATCTGCTCAGGTGGAACTACAAGTCAAAGGTCAAAAATCAGATTTAGAAACATGTCAGTGAGGACGGGGACATACCTGCCAACATTTAGGTTATAACATCCGGGAGATTTTTGTGAGCCGGGCAGTTTTAGGGTTACCATGTATGGTGGATTTGAGCTTATTATGAGAGTATTTGTAATTAGATTGCTCATCTAAATAGGTATAAGTGAAGCTGCATACTCTTTTGTTTTAACAATAAAAAATGGTAATCAAAAAAATAATAGCTACGATATACCTTGAACTTCTTTAGTCCACTAATATTAAAGTCTGCATATGTTTGACATGCTCTCCCGTATGAGGCTCTCTGAACATCTATGTGTGCAATACAGCACTCTTTTATCTGAAGCTGCCCTGAACGCACCACTCCAAGACGGTGCAAGACTATCAATGTAAATATTATATTTCAGGTTTGTTTCCCTTTCACTGAAATGTTCATTTTACAACAAAAACTGTTAAAATATAGTTTACAGCTTAAACTGACTTGAAAACTGTAAACTTAAACTGTAAAGTCAAAGTATCAATCCAGTGTCTGTGTCTTCAGTTGTCTAGAAACTTTGGACAAATATATTGATCTGATATTTGTAAATTCATAAATGAACGTGGACCATCAAACAACGGGAGATTCCCGGGAGAAATGACAATACAGGAGGTGGGCGGGAGATGGGTCTGAAATACGGGACACTCCCGGGTGTTGGCAGGTATGGACGAGGGTGAGACAAAAAAGACAAACCTGAAATTTCACCTCTTTACTGTTACTCCATGAACACAGGAGTCACAGATTTAAATTAAAAACTTCAGCTTTAAATGAGTTCCTGATAATCTAGGAGAAAATCTGAGAAATGAGAGTTTATTTACAAAAATCAATATGTGATTAAATCCGCAGAGGACACTGGGGAGTGTGTGTGTGTGTTTGTTTGTGTGTTATAAAAATAGGGCGTGCGCTGTGAGAGGCTGAAAGGCTGTTATGTAACAGTAAATGTCCCTCGCCCTCTCTCACCCTCCATCCTCAACCTCTTCTGATGCTGTGAGCCCAGACTGAGGGGGAACACACGCACACACAAACACACACGCACACATAAACACACATGCACACACACACACGCACGCACGCACGCACGCACGCACACACACTGAGCATGAGTCAGGATAACAGACTCTAAACCAACAGTAAAGACATTTTTAATCCTCCAGAATCAGATATGTTTTCACTGACAGTCTAAAAGCTTTGATGGTTATCACGAATAGATAAATAAATAAAAGTTCTTCTTTTTATGAATAAGTTTAAAGTTTATCAGGTTTAGATGATTTAAAATCACGTCTGTAGCCCTTTAATGCCTGAAACCACAAATTATGGCCAGAAAATTCTATTTTTTTGGAGCTGAAATGTTTATTTCTCTTACTACTTAAAACCAAAAAAGTCTAAATGTCCTTAAAATTTAACAAATATATTTATCTCGTTTGATACATTAGATGTTTTTGGAAACTGATGTTGATCATATTGATTTGATAGAAATATGTAAGTGTATCAAGTATGATACAAAATGCATTAAAGGGTTAATTCAAGGCCGTTTCAAAGTTATAAACCTTTTATTTTCCTCTTCTAATATTTCATCCAAGAGGAATCGGCGCTCCAGTTATCGCTGTCATCGGAGGTGAAAGTGAAGGTGGGGGGGTTTTGGAAGGACAGAGAGGAGGAAGTGGAACGAAAGGAGGGGTTAAAGGTCAAAAGACAAACAGGAAGAGGACTGGCAGCCTGCTTCCTGCTCATGTGACTCGGTGATGCTCCCCTCAGTCAGAGAAACCGCAGTCTGTCGCTCTGTGGATTAGACTGAATTTATTCATCTGTTAGCTTTTATTCAGAGTTCTGCTGAGACTCCAGAAATCCTCAATTTAAACCTATGGAACAACAACCCCTGCCGGACTACAGAGACCGGTCCTGATCCGAGAGCTGTCCGCCTGACCAGAGCCAAGAGGCAGGTAGAGCAGCAGCAAAGACCCCTGGGGATTGAATGATCTGAGACTGTGTGGTGGTCCGGTTTCTGACACCCTAAGATCAGATCGTCTTCTCCTAAAGGTCCCGCAGAGACATCCATTTCATTTCTGGTCTGGGTTATAATCAAGGGCGTAGAATCGGGTAGGGACACCGTGGACATGTCCCTACCAATAATCAGCTGCTACAGTGTCCTCCCTATCAATACAACCCTTGGTTGGTCTCTGCTAGAAGTCCCGCCTCTAACCTAAACATCACTCTTTGATTGGCTGCCGGTTTCTTCCTTACATACATGTGATTGGCTGTCCCCGCTGTTACTACATCTACCTGTAGAAGTTACCTGCTCATTGGACCAGACAGGAGGCAGACAGTGAATGTTATCCGTGAAGTGTGAACATGTTTGTCATATTGTTCCTGGGTCACATCAACTTAAACAGATTTTAATATCAGTGGTGTCATTTACATTTACATTTGTGTCGGTTTCCATGCGTGCATGCACGTGTGGAATAGGATTTGAAGGATGTCAGAGAAAGGGTAATGGGATATAAGGTTATGTTCACTCTGCAGGTCAATTCCGATCTTTTAACCCCATGTGACACATATCTGATTTTTTAATTTAAGTGTGAACAGTGCAATTCAGATTTTTTCAAATCCGACCCAGGCCTCTTTTGTATGTGGATATAAATCGGATATATGTATCCGATGTGACTGCAGTGTGGACGCTCAGGTCGCGTTCATCTGACCTATACGTCATCAATATGCGACAAATGTCACCATTGTTCGACAACACAAACAGGCGCGAAAAGCAATTTGTGCTTTGTGCGCATGCGGGTCACTTCATGGACACATTCTGTTCACATTAGATGCCGCATTTGTTATTGTAATGTGAACAACCGAACAAAAAGACCGTATTTAACAAAAAAATCCGAATTGTGCATCACAACCTGCAGTGTGAACTTCGCCAAAGTGTAAGTAACTTGAAGGGTATAGCCTACTGTTGAGGCTCAACAATACAGATATTGAATAAAAGACTACATTTTATGCCAATGAGATACACTTTTTAAAGTTGTTTTTTAATTAGCTATTATTTTTATGTATTATCGTGGAAGAGCGCAGCTGTATAAAAACATGAAAAAAAATATTTGGTAGGAAATTATGATAAAACCTCAGATTCTAGATAAGATCCTCGTGTGATTTTATACATCCATATATCGGGGGAAATAAATTATATGTAATAATTGTGTTAAAGCCTCAGGCAATGACTTTATGTGACTACCAAGGTAGTTTACCACCACCAAAGTGTGACTGTGTGAGCGAATGAATGATGTATCCAATGTAAAGCGCTTTGAGGGTCTCTGATAAAGCGCTTTATGAAATCTGATGCATTGTATTGTTTATCATCAAACTATATGAGTATAAACATTATAAACATGAAAATTTACTGACTATGATTGTTTGCTTGTTTGATCTGCTCTACATGATGCAAAATTAGGATATGCAAAAAACAGAAACTTTCAGGAGGACAATTTTGTGTCCCACCAATGTCTGAATCAAACCGACTCCCTTGTTTTATAACCACGGAGCTACGTCTCCATCGAGGAAAGTTTCATGAGTCATCGAAAGCTCAAATATACAGGGGGTCAACGCCCTGCTGTACTGAGAGGACAGCTGATGTGACAGAAAGACGTTTCCGAGAAAGACAGAGAAAGAGAGAGAGAGAGAGAGAGAGAGAGAGAGAGAGAGAGAGAGAGAGAGAGAGAGAGAGAGAGTTTCTGCTGTAGCTGTAAAAAACAGAGGGAGGGTCTGAACTCAATTGTAACAGCCAATTTAGCTGAAACAGCCGATTTCATCACTGTCACTTCCCTTTATGTGCAACAATGGAAACCTCGCACACTTACACACACACACACACACACACACACACACACACACACACACACACACACACACACACACACACACACACTGAGCTCTAAATACATTATGGAAAGTCTGGATAAATGCACCAGATTTCCTCAAGGTAAGAGTTCACTACACAGCGCGCTCAGACTTGGCGCTCAGACTCGGCGCTTCCGCCTGAGAAAAATCCGATTTCTGTGAACGCCATCTTGGCTTTGTTTCTAATTTAAACTTCAGAGACCAAAAACTGAGCTAAAAATAAGGATGATTATTTCTGTAGTAACGCTTGAAAACAAACACACACACACACACTCATCAACTCTTTTAGCTGCTTCTGCATACGGAAATGAGAAAAGAGGTCATGTGACCTCAAAATGAGGAAATGAGCAGCTCTGATACCTCGCTCAGCAGGGATCAGGGAACGAATCACATACCGGGTCAGAGAGCAGAGAGGAGGAGAGGACAGTCTGAAGGTGATTGACAGATGTCTTCATAACAAAGTAGAAGAAGATATCTCCACATTTAGAGTCAGAGACGTTCAAACTGACCTGAGGGACGTCTTCGTCCTGGAGACCTGAACCATCTAAACCACCGATGCTCTTATCCTCCTCACCAATCAGAAGAGGAGGAGACAACAGCAGCATCCTAACCCTAAACTGTCCACCGTGTCCCTTCTCAGGGTTTATCTGCTGCTTCACTGACTCATGCCCCCCCAACCCCCACCCCACCCCACACACACATGCACGCATACATGCGCGCCAAATACACACACACACACACACACATCGTGGTTCTTCATCATAATGAGGTCACAGCACGCCGCTGAGCCGTGTCGTCACACTAAACCACAGTGATGTAACTTCAGAGTCTCTGACTGGACTTTCTCTGACAAACGTTTACAGAGGGTCTGACTGGGTCTGCATTAACAGAGTCCACGTTCTAAAGGGGTCAGCGGTTTCTTCTCCCTGGTCTTTGTGCGGAGAACTTCAGGTCTCTAAATGCTCCAGTTTTTCTGTGAATGAAAACGTCAAATTTCTGAACCGACAGAAACTCTGAAAAGAGGAAGTGAGAGCTGACAGAGGAAGTCTTTCATAATCAAAGATCTTATAAATACTGAGACCAGCTGCCGAAACCTGAACCCCTCATCCGGTCTACGTTCTGGTTCACAGAAAAACCGCCTCTGCTTTTTCATGTTCAGTCTCTCTGCTGCGAGCACGAGGAGAAGATGAGAGTCTAACCCGGCCCCTAATGGGGACTGTGAAATCATGAGGAGCTGAATTAAAACCCAGAAACTACAGACAGAGTCAACAAACCAAAACAAAGATGGCCGCCTGCTTTTGTTGCGCATGAGAAGAAGGTCTCTGTGGCTACCTGATCCGTCTCGGAAACCCAATTTGTGCTGTGCATGTTCATCACTTCCTCTCTTGGCATTTCAATGTATTTTACGGCAGTGAGTCGCTACCTACCCAATCCAAACTGCTTAAGTGCAAATTTACTCCACCTTAAAAACTTTATCTAAACTACCGATCAATTCAGAAACAGGCTGGCAATGTGACAGGCTAGCTAGCAGGAGGTTCCAGAGCTAATGCCGAGGTATTCACCAGAGCTCCTGCCCAGCACGGTCAGACCTTTTGGGCCACAGAGAGTGCCGCCACCAGGTCAAAATTATGGTTCTCCGACTTTTCAAAAAATCAAGAGAGGATTAATTTCATTTATTTTATAAACTAAATTTATTAACAAGAAGCCTACACATTATGGACAATGAATTTCAGCCTTTTTATACAGCGTTTCAATTTCAACACTAAAATAGTCACAATTATTCAAGCCTTTTCAGTGTTTCCCCTAGAAATTTTTGCAGCTGAGGCGGTGTGTGTGTGCGTTGGGTCGGGGGTGTCGTTGTTACCCCCACTCTCTTGCCACCCCAGGAGCTTCGCTGTTACATTCATGTTTTGTACATTCACCTGCGCTACTCGCTATACAGACCGTGTATAAGCTTAAACGTTATCCTTCACATTAGTGGAAGATGGTCTGACAGGATTCGATGTGCTCATTGATGACTTAAAACAAGTCGAAAATAACATTGTGTGTTGTTGTGCTCACAGAGTGCGAGTAGAATCATTAGTGGCGCACTGATATTAATGATCCTGTGAAATTTCAGTCGCGGCGCACGTAATTTAGCAGCGGCGGTGCGCCACTGCTGAATGAATGTAGAGGAAACACTGCTGATATGAGGTAGAACTATGAGAGATAAAAACTTTTTTTTTTTTGTTGCGGCGGCATTTATTTAGTAGTGGCGGTGTGCCATGTAGGGGAAACCTTGCATGTAGGGGAAACCCTGTTTTTATAACGGCATTGCAATTTTACAATTAAGCTGGAGTAAGAACCTTTAATTGTAAAACTGGACGCCATGGAGAAAAGCGTGTGGCTGTGATCAACTGAAGCATCCATTCTGACTGGAGCGAGGGGCAAAGAATTGCTGAGCTGTCGTAAAGATGGCTGGTAGAGGAAGTAACATACATTGTGCATATGCGCAGTACAAGTCAGGTTTCTGGGACGGATCAGGTAGTGACAGTCTCAGAACTCCCCTGAACTCTCAGATCCTGGTTTATGAAAGACTGAAAACTCGCTTCATGGTTTCTGTAGCAATACGCTGCTGTCTCACAGAGAGAGTGGATTTTTCTGTCAGTCGGTCAGCGTATTTGTTGACTAACAATCAGAGATGGTTCAGCCCATCAGGAGAGGCCAGAGTGATTTCTAAAAACTCTCACATTATCAGTTCTGGAGTAAGTCCCTCAAAAACTGGTTTCTGTGGACCACTAGTGGGTTTACGACATGACAGCGGTGACAGGGCGGGCCTTCAGCACCTCAGACCAACATCGTGATTATATAATAAAATGTTGAACTGATCTCTAGTTTCTTTAGATTTTAGTACAGATGCTTTAAAACTGGCAGTTTAAAAAAAAATCGTGATAATATTTGAGATCGGACGATATGACAAAATAAATCGTGATCATTTTTTTTGCCAAATCGCCCAGGCCTACGTGAAGGACTACGAGTCTGTACGATGTCGAGTATCACACAGGCTGAGGTAAACGTTATAGTTTCCTTCTGATTGGTCCCTCCCTCTTCTCCAAAAAAGGTCCTTCCTGTCTCACACTGTCTGTGGAGTTGTCTTCATGGGGGGGGGGGGGGGGGGGGCTGTCACACTCTTTCAGTTTGACCCTTACTTTGAAAAGCTGCCACAGGAAGTCAGCAGTGAGGAGAGGAGAGGCTGCCGAAGACGGAGGAGGGAACGGAGAGGTTCGTTTTCGAAGAGGAGGAGGAGGAGGTGACATCTCCACCGCCAGAGAGTGTGTGTGTTTATTTATGTGTGTGTGTGTGTGTTTCTCTGTGTGTGTGTATCTGTGTGTGAGCTGGTGCAGAGAGGAGGAGGAGGAGGAGGATCACAGCAGCTCTTTGTCTCCGAACACGAGCGTCTCTGAAAACGTCTCTCAATATGTTCAGTGAGAGCGCTGTCAGTGACATCACAACCAGCAGGGTCACATGACCAGGTCACTCTGCACAGAGACGTCAGTGTTAGTCACGTGAGACATGCACAAAACAATCTACTCCTGCAGCATGTGTGTGTGTGTGTGGTTGTGTGTGTGTGAGCTGAAAACAACGATCTATTAACAAAGCATGGTAATTAAAGGACCAATCAGTGACGCACCGACTGAGTCTGATCTAGTGTGTGTGTGTGTGTGTGTGTGTGTGTGTGTGTGTGTGTGTGTGTGTGTGTGTGTGTGTGTGTGTGTGTGTGTTTGCATTCTGCAGGTTTTTGTGTTCTTTTATTTTCCCCTCTCTGTATCTGGACTAACTGCTCTCCCTCAGACCTCTATTTAAATCCTCCCCGGTAAACCTCTGGGACCATGAAAACTAGAACCTGAGGACCAGCAGCAGTTCTGCCGGTTCTGACCCGTAAACAGTAATCAGCATAGAGCGGTGAGTCAGCAGAAGAGCGACACAGAAAGAGGAGATGAGAGAGGAGGAGGAGCAGACTCCTCTTGAAGGAGATCTAAATATCCCAAGTCTAAATTTAGACCCAGCTCACTTTGTGAACGGCGCTCTTAAGAGGACTGCCAAGACCAGCTCCAAAATACTAACCCATGTGATGATGCAACATACGTGACGACGTTGTCGATGACAACTACAGAAATAAACAAACACAAACACACGGACGAGGAGAGAAGCGGGTCAGCGCCGAGATATTTATAGATCAAACACCTGAGGTCTGAGGTCTGAGGGGACTGTCACATGGTCTACTTCAGGACCCGGGTCACTGTGAGCCGCCTGCATTCATGAAAACCAGGTCCAGGGTCTGTTTATAGTCCAGACAGGTAGACTCATCTGAATATGGGGGGGGGGGGGGCACACAAAAGAGAGAAAGACCGACACAACAACACGATCTACACATACACACTGGCCCTCATTTATCAAGCTTGCATGCGGCAGAAAATTTGCGTACACCTTGCGTATGACAATTTTGACGTGAGGATCGGCATTTATCAATCTGCACGTGAGCGTACGCTACAACCAAATCGCACGACATGTCTGACATGGTGTACGCAAGTTTGAGTCAGTGTGGATCTGCGGTGCAGCAAATGTCTGTCTCTAAATAATTGATAAACAAACCTCAAACCTGTCATTAAGCACAATCAGACAGATTACATTAAAGATTAAGACGTAAATAAAATAGATAAATTTGTTATGTCCTTAGTGAATAGGCCTATTTGATAACTCTGCCCAGAAACACTGCCACAGAGCAGGAGCGCCGTTTAAACATTGCGCACACGCGCCACTGTGGAGAGCTGTGTTTGACTCCTAAAAGGCAGGTGTCTCTGTCTTGGCCTAGCAGCGGGGATGTTGTTGTACACTCCTGAAAGGGTGTGGGACATCATTTGGGCCAGTACAGTTTAGCTCAATGTTGCACTGGTGAATGGAGTGCCGTTGGCTGTGCTGGTGCAATGTGAAGACCCGATGCCCGGAGAACAATAACAAGGAGAGACTCCACAAAGATGCTGTACAGAGGAGACGAGACCTTATCGATGGATTCTGATGTAAAATATAAGTTTAGAAAGTGCTCTTGCTATTTAATCAGTGATAAAAATCCATTTGAAATCCATCAAAATGTGCCTCAGGAGCCGCAACACATCGTTTGGTGACATTAATAATTACTTTTGTTCAGCCTCTGTCAGACTCTCCAGTCTGCTCTACATTACAAAGACGCAACATATTAAAACTAAATACTTTCAATAATAGGAGCAACGTACCCTATGTCATGGCAATAAAAAATTTAATAAGGTATGTATGAGATATTAATTTATCATCATGAGCAACTTATTGACTGATGATTTATTCAAACTTCAGCCATGGACCATTATTCCGCAGCAGCGCTGTTCAGCGGCACCATAATCCTGCTCCAGACAGGAGTTTTCTGGACTGCTTTTATACCACTTTTGATGCTTCCAGAGAGAAAATCCTTGTTAGTTTCCACCACAGATGCGAGGATATCCACTTTCAGCTCAGGAAAGTTTCGCATCTTTCTAATATTTCTCCTCTTTCATGTTTGACCTCAGTGGGCGAGGCTTCTGAACCACGAATATTTAAGGGTGTAAACATGTTAATGACGATCGATTTCAGCCGCCGCATTTATCAAGACCTGATCATACGTACGCTGGGATTGGTCAGATACGAACTCTTTCATAAATCTCACGTGTGTCCTATCGTAGGATGAATCCTGAGCTCAGATCTGCGCTCAGATCTGCGCAAACTTGATAAATGAGGGCCATTGTGTGTGTGTGTGTGTGTGTGTGTGTGTGTGTGTGAGTGTGTGTGTGTGTGTGTGTGTCTTAGTGTCTCTGGTTTCTTCTCACAGACTAATATCGACTTCCACTGTCCCCAGATCTGCCCCAGGACCTGGTCTCAGTAGATCCAGGACCTGTTCATGTTGACAAACCACCAAAACCATCTCTTGTTCATCTCTCAGGTTCATCCCGATAAACTTACCCCCAATTTCCACCTTATCCTGAACAGCTACAAAAAGGCCGTATCTGCCGATCATAGCTGATCTCAAGAGTTTTTTTTTCTGGAAGCCGGAGCATGCCGGAAGTTGAAAACGCTTTTCTAGTTTGATTAGTCGGTCTTCCTGTCGCCACAAAGAGCAGTAGCCTACAGTACATCTACAGTATATAGTGTACTGTAGATATCTACAGTATATATAAATTTTTTAGAACTTCATAAAACATTTTCAAAAATCGGCTGATTAATCAGTAATCAGATTTTTTCCCCCCTAATAATGGGTGTCGGCATCAGCCCAAAAAATTCCATATCGGTCGGGCCCTACACAGTACATACAGTGAAACTGAGAGTCATGTTTCAGATAGAGTGAAGCTTCTGAGAGACTATCTACAGAGAAACTGTGACCTTTACGAGACTGATGAATGAGACCCACACATAAGCTCTCTCTGTGTGTGTGTGTGTGTGTGTGTGTGTGTGTGCGCGCAGTTTGGCCAAGCTGGAAGAAAACAGGGAAATATTATTCTGACACAGATGGTGAGTGAGGAGGGAGGGCGGCCGCTCGCCAACATGACTGAAAGCGGCGCACACACACACACGCACACACACACACACACACACACACACACACACAGTTTTTAACAGTTAATATGAAGATGATCTCATCCAAAGCGAGGAGCAGCAGTGAGGAAAACAACAACAGCAGCAGCTTTCATCCAAACCATCATTGACAGTTTAGGCCTTACTCCAACAGCACAGTTGAGGGGTCAGAGGTCACGGGGCTGCCATGACATCAACACTATGACACTATGACCCCTCCCTCAGAAAAAAAAAAAACTCCTGACTTCATATAGAAACTGAAAACGCCACTCTGAGCGTCTGTGAACACGCCCTGCAGGAAATATTCATGACATCAAACGGCAGAAATGTTTGAGGCGGGTTTGGACCTTTAGAGCCGGACTGAGCCCCCAACCACCCCCACCCCCCGTTACGCAATCCTGTAAAAAAACAGGCGTCAGTGAAGGCATCGCAGCAGGAATGTGGAGGAGCAGGTCTGCAGATGGAAACGTCGATTTGACAGTTTGTGGTTTTTTTTTTTTTCAGACATGCAGAAGAACTGGAGTGGGGGGGGGGGGGTGTCTGAGAAGCCTCTGGTCCAGTACATGCTGGAACATGCAGCAGACCCCCAAGACCCTGAACACAACGATCTGACACTGACACAAGTGGATTTTAAAGTCAAACTACAGCGAGAAGTTTGATAGAATCAAATTCAGTTTAGAGAAATCTACAAACACGTTAGTCGATTGAAAAAAGAGTTCAGAGTGTCACTGACCTTTTAATTAAGACAGTTTTCAGGAAATCCTCTTTCTTTTGGGCCAACTTTAAAACCAGACCCTCTCCCTGCAGTCTACCTCAAAGCTCATTTTTCCCTGATGGACCATGAAGGATCCTCCAAGATCTCACTCTGTGGTGACAAATTCTTTACAAGAGGCGACACGTCCCAGATCACATCTCAGGGATCTGCAGTCTGCACACACAGAGTTTAGAGAGGTTCCCTGTATGTGCACATGTATGACCATCAACATGTATGATCTACCTCATGTATGACCAACAACACCTATATCCAACAATATGTATGACCGACAACATGTATGACCAACAATATGTATGACCAACAACATCATATATGACCAACGACACATATGATTAACAACACGTATGAGCGACAACATGTATGATCTACCATATAGTAAAGTCAATTTTGCAGAACCCCCGATTTCCACCGCACCCTGAACGGCTATGAACAGGCCATATCTGCCGATCATAGCTGCCATAACCATTCAAGTAAATTTGTCAATTTCCACCGACTTCTTTCCGTTCTGCTGCAGATCGCTGGACTCCACAGCTGATCGCAAGAGTTCTATTTTTTCTGGACGCCGGAGCATGGCGGATAAATTCAGCACAGATTAACCCGTGCTGGAAAGGAAGTGGGGCACAGACACAAAATTAAACATCCGGCTTCTTTTCAAAATAAAACAGTCCGTGTTTCAGGAGGATCGTATTTCACACCATGCAAACGGGCGGAGACTAACAATGAACAAATGGCCCGGGCATCTGACTAGGATGCCTTCTGGACGGCTCCCGTTAGAGGTGTTCCAGACATGTCCCACCAGGAGGAGACCTCGTGGCCGGCCCAGGACCAGGTGGAGGGATTATATCTCAGTCTGGCCTGGGAGCGCCTGGGAATCCCCCCGTAGGAGTTGGTGGAAGTGGCTGGGGTGAGGGCCGTCTGGGCTTCCCTCCTGATGCTGCTGCCCCAGCGACCTGGACCCAGATGAAGCGGAAGAAAACAACGATGACAACGAGTGAGATCTGAGTCCAGGGGCCTGTTCTACAAAGCAGGATTACTGCTTAGCGAGGTAACTTCGAGGGTAAGTTCGGGGTGGCATGGCATGGCAACGTACGCTGAATGGCTAACCTGCTCCGGGGCAGGTTAGGTTCCAGATTGAACTCACTGAGTATAAAAACCCCGCCCACTGACCAATGAGCTCTCTCGAAAAATGGCTTGTCCGTTCTTGGAGGATCCTATAGACCTCGGTGCTCGCATTGTCCGAGGAGCACTCAGGCGCGCAAGAGTTTTCAGAGACTGCACGGACCCACTTACTTTTCCGGATGACCACTTTTATGAAAGGCTCATATGACCTACATATCACACAAAAAATGTAAACACGATAGGAATGAACAAATGAATGAATTCATCTTGGAAATAAATAGGCATGGGCTGTGTGATCACAGACAACATCTCGGTACTATTTAGTAGCAGCGCACGCCCCTTGTAATAACCCCGTAAATACTGTTGTTCAGGACTGCTTACTTGTGCTTCCTACCTACTGTAATAACCGTTGTTCTAGCCCACATGCAACATTTTTGTTCTCATTCATAAAACGCTTAAATCGGGGACATTTTCGAGGACAGCTTTAGCCGGGGACAGATCATCCAATTCGGGGACTGTCCCCGGAAACCAGGGACGTCTGATCACCTTAGTTAAAAGCGCATGTTGAACAGTGCTATTTCAGGGTGATAATGGCATCAAAGATTAATTTTCTGCCAGCATTCCTTCCGTGCTTTTGCAGCGACGACGGTGTTGCTTTTGAGGTTTATGATAGATTTGAATTCTTCATACTTTCTCATGATCATCTCCTGCTCCTTGTTTGTAAAGCCTGCAGTCCTTCGCTCTCCGGCCTGCTCTCACGCTCCAGACTGGTCCATGTTCGTGATTGGTCAGATGCGGCGGGCTCCGCCTTACATGTGTGCACGCGCTCATAGCAAAGCTGGATCCACTTATGAGGTTGATAACCAGCGTCGTAGGACCACTTAGCGAGACCGCTGGCCACTGCGCTAAGTTGAGCAAGGTAGCTCCAAGGCTACCTCGCTAGGTTGAACTTGCTTCGTAGAACAGGCCCCTGGTTTGGGTTACACCGGGACCGCAGCAAAGGTTCAGCTAAAGTTCCCTTAAAGTTCAAGAAGGACTTCAGCCGGAGGTTTCCAAACACCTCCAACATGTCTGCCTGAAGAAGCGTCACCTCTGTGTGTGTGTGTGTGTGTGTGTGTGTGTGTCACCCCGCTGTAGTCCGTAATGGACTGGCCTGAGGTCTCCCTACAAACCAAAGATGTTTGGTGGCTAGTTCTATGGCTGGGACCCTATATTGTTGATGAACTTAGTTAGGTGCTGTTCTGAGCGTTATTTGTGGCTATAGAGTGGCATTTTGGTTGAGGTTTGTTTATGGCTCCTCAGACTGCTGTGTATTGCTATCCTGCGCTTGTTACTAAAGTTGGTATAACTAGAGAAGCAAGCGGTCGGCAACATTCATCTCTGGAGGGGGTGTCTAACTCAGTGTTATGGTGTGTTTGACCATTAATTAATTTTACGCCGGTGTTAGAATAATGTGCATAAATGTATATAGAAGTTATCATTATTCCTCATATTCTTAAGTAAGAGTTTATACTACAAGTATAAACTGCTTTGACCTCTTTTTATACATCATATAAGAGTATTTTTATCATATAAGAGTGTTTTCTAACTTCTCTCTCCAATAGCTTAATTACACAGCACATGAATGTTTCTTAACTTCTCTGTGAACTCGTTTCTCCTATCAGCAGGTGTGTGTGATGTATCCTCCACTATGAATCGTGGGAAGGAAATAAGGGGAGGACACGCTTATCAGAAGGAGCTCGTTAGATGCCGCCTTGACCTTCAGCTATTCACAAACTGTTCATTATTATGTTCTATGAAATGCTTACTTTGCAGCACATTTACCCCCACCCTTTTAGAAACATTGTGTGACCAGGGACAACCCTAAATAAAAGAGACTGGGCGGAAATACCTTTCAGAGTGGTTTCGAGATGGTACCTGAAGCTATCTCGGTCCATTCTCCTCGAGTATATATCATTGTCTTTCTCTTCTTTATATGTTATCAGGTAAATGTTGCAGGTTTTAGACCTAACAGCCGGAATATCCCTTTAACTGTTATAAGGAGAGGAGCGAGGTTCACAGATCTGCAGCTCTTTCGTTGGTGCACCAAAACCAAACACAGAACCAGTAATAAGAGTAAAACTAACCCAGTGTTAAAGCAGAGAACGACGCTGATGTGGGGACTAGGAGAAACCGTCCACCACCACCCACCAGGCCGACATCCAGTCTCTGCAGATACAGGTTCAAACCTCAGCTGATCGTTTCCTGGTGTTTCCTGGTTAGCACACGTGCAAAACCTCAATAACTACCAGGAGTCACGATCCCGATGAACTGTACACCACCATGGTCTAACTGATCCTCATCCAGGATCCGCCCACTTTCTGCCGCTCCTCTAAAACATGATTGTCTCTTTCTGGGGATTCCCGAGGAGTTCCCACGCCAGTCCAGATACAGAACCTGTGCAGCTACCAGACTGTCTTTGCTGCTGGATTTTCCCTGAAAAACAAAAACAAAACTGAAGAAGAGACTCAAACCTGCAAAAACCAGAGTCTACTCCATCCAAACGGGACCCAACAGGACGTCAAATGATGTTTTCAGTTCCTGTAGGAGGACGTCCTCACCTGCATCTGACTGACACGCTGCATGTTTTCTATTAATTGTTTTCTTACATTTTTGCAGAACCGAGAATATTCAGATTTCCAACAAAGGAGGAGACAAACAGAAACAAACATCTGTCAACTTCTGCTAAATGACTTTTTTCGATGAGTCTTTCCTGCTGCAGCTCACAGTAAAACTCTTAAATAATCTCATAAAGGGGGAAAATAATAACACCTGTGGTCTGTATAGGTTTGACTATCAGTCTGTCTTACCTTAAAACAACCTGTGATGATATAGGTGTCTGTTTCAACCCTCTGAGTTTCTTTTGGTTTTAATTGGTTGGATGGTGACTCTTACTTTCAGTTTGGGTTTTTTTGTTAACTACTTTAAAAAAACACCTGCTGTTTGTTTCTGACAGACAGACTTTCACCCTGCTGTTGAGCTCCACTCCAAACCCACAAACCCCACACAGTCTGCAGGAGTCCCGTGGGGCTGATGGAGGGAGCAGGCCCGACAAGCAGCAGCTGCTCGACATTCAAGGCTGGACCCCATTTTATCAGAGTGCTTCCATTATCGGACACGTCTCTGCACGATTTAATCCACATCTAATAATCATTTACAGAAATATAGATCATAATTTATAAATCAAACAGAAAACAAACACTGATCCGGTCAGTTTATTCCCGCTCTCTGCGTTGGTTCACGGTGTGACAGATTGACGATGGTCGCGTGCAGCTGCAGCTATTTAAACCCCTGCGTCTGCAGGAGGGGTGAGTCTATTATCGGACAGAGACCCAGTCGGACACTCCTTCTACTTCAGTCTTCTTTAATGCTTTTTATTTATTGTAGGTTTTAAAATCATTTTTAAAAAAAAAATCCACGACAGGAACAACCTGTTCTCGACTCACGCCACCAACGAAGAAGAAATAGATAAAAAACAACCCGATAAAAACAAGAATAGACAGCAAACCCGTCTGATAAAAGGATTTAAACATTAAAAACACACTGATAATGTGAGATGAAACTCTGTTAATCTGACGGAGAAATGTCAGCCTGAGAAAATGAAGAGGCGCTCTGTTGGGAGGCGTGTCCGATAATGGACGCACGAAGGTTCCCGTTAAACGTTTTGCCTTTAACGGCTGTTAGCTCTCCGCGTTAGCTCGCGCACAGGCGGCTACTCTCAGCCGGTACACGGTCCGGTTCGGTTCGGTCAGTGATGACACTCGATGTTTGTTTGAACCATTTGGTCCTTACCTCGATGTCGTTGTTGTTTTTTTCCACAGAGAGCTGTAAGGATCATGTTTAGGTCATTCTCTCACGTGTGACGTCCATGTTTGCTGTCGCTCTTCGGAGCCGCGGCAGCACATCAAGTCCAAAAATTACAACTCCCACTACTACCGGTCACAGCCTTCAAAATAAAAGACCTTATCAGAAGCGGTACAAATATTCATTTTTTTTTTTATAAGATTTTTGGTTGAATTGAACAACTTAACATACTTGAAAGTGCCGAATTATTGGACAAGAACTAAAATGTCATTTCATTTTATCATCTAATTATAGGAAAAGTCGACATAATACATTTCACTTCGGTAAAGTAATGAAGTATTTTTGTGGAAGTTGGGATTTTAAAAAGCGTCAATATATTTGGTGCATTTTTTGTTGTATTGGGTCATTAAATTACAGTGACCTAGAACCGCCACTGTTGTAGATAAAAAAAAAGACTGCAAAAAACAAAACAAAAGACAGAACGGAAGTTAGCAACGCAAAAAAAAGTGGTGATACAAAGAAAAAAAGGTACTTACTGCAAAGTAAAAAAGTTGCAAAAAAAAAAGCCACAAGAGAGGTTAACAACTCAGAAAAAGTGGTGATGCAAAAAAAAAACTAATAATAATTACTGCAAAATAAAAGAATGCGAATGAAAAAAGCCACAACAGAAGTTAACGATGCAAAAAAAAAGTGGTGATGTAAAAATAAATAAATAAAAATTACTTACTGCAAAAATAAAAAGATGCAAATAAAAAAAGCCTCAACAGAAGACAGCGACACAAAAAAAGGTGGAGTTCCAAAAAAAAAAAAAAAAATAAAATTACTTACTGCGAAAGTAAAAGGATGCAAATAAAAAAGCCACAACAGAAGTTAACGTTGCAAAGAAAAGTGATGTAAAAAAAAAAAAAAAGTACTTACTGTGAAAATAAAACGATGCAAATAAAAAAAGCCACAACAGAACTTAGCAATTAATTAATTAATTAATTATTATTGGTATCATTATTTTAATTTTTTTTTTTTTTTTTAATTCCTTCAGGGAAAACTCCAGATGAACCGATCACTTTAAAGGTCCCTTCAGATGGTACTTACCCTCTAACTAATACGTCGTTGTTGTTTTTTTTTTTAAAGGTTTTTCATCTCAGTTACCTGAGCAGCTCGGACAGATTGTTGACTTTCATGTTGTTTTTTTTACGATCAACAGCGGAGCAGTCAGTGAGTTCGCCTCTGATGTTGAATCACCACAGTCGCTTTTTCTCCACCAGGTGAACTACAGTAACAATGCTGAGGCTTTTTTTTCTGCAAAAATTGACAACTAATCGATTGTTGGGTGAAAGAATCCTTTAAAGGAGAGACTGATAACTGCTGTCTTCTTCAGGGTCCAAACAAGTCTGGTCTAAGGAGAAGTCCTTTAAAGTGGCACCAGAAAACATCAGTTTCAGACCATGTTTCTGATTATTGACTGTGGTATTGATCAGCAGCACAGATACAAACTCAAACTCTTTAAGTAATATTCATACGCTGGTGTTGGTAACTATCCTTTATAACATATAAAACCACTTGAGTAAAAAATAAACTCAGCACCTCTTAAGCTGAAAATTTCCAATGCTATTTATGACACTTTGTATGCTTTTATTTTGAAGCCGGAAACCCACTACTTCCGATGATAATCCGCTGGTATTGACGGCAGCTGCAGCTGTCAGAGAAACCTAGAGTGCTGAATGAATTATCTGTTTGTGGATGTTTGAACAGAGGCTGTTGTCATAATAACAAAAACACGATCTCATATAAAACCCTCATTAAAGTGATTTTTTTAAGAGTTACCAGAAGACGTTTGGGTTACTGATTATTATTCAATCAATTCTTCTAACAATGTGTCCTGATAACTCCAACCTACACCCTGCAGAAGAATAAACATGTTTGAGTATATGACTTTAAGACTCTGATGAGTCCTGAACTGGATCAATGAAAATCCAAAATAAAAAAAACAAGCCTCAATAAAAAAAGTCAGTTAAATGACGCAAAATGACGCAAATTACACTGTAAAAAATCAAAGTTCAAAGAAAACGCTTACAATGAAAAACTAATAAAAAGTCTGCTAATACAGACAGAAGTCATTATATTATGAAAAGTTACAATCATAAGACGAAAAGTTCAGTTGTGTCACAGTGAGAACTGAACGCTTATATAAAGTATGAGATTAAAAGTCATAATGATGTTAAAAGTCATAATTTAAAAAAAAAAAACAGTCAACAGAAACAGGCACTTTTAAAAAAAAGTAATTCTCAGTTCAAATGTCATAAATATAAGACAGTCCTAGTATCAGGAATAAAAATGGAACAACAAAAAGTGAAATAATGAGACAAAAGTCATGAACATAAAAAGTCGATATAGTGAAATGAAAAGTCACCACAATGAGGAAAAGTGACTGACTGTGAGATAAAAGTCACCTTTGAATTATCTAATGAAAATGTTGAAAGACTAAAAGTGTAAAGCAATAATGTTGTTGAAGAAAAATAAACAAAAAAAGGCATTACTTTGAGATAAAATGTTTTAATTAAAGATTAAAAGTTATATACTGAAATAAAAATTCATTAATACTTATTTGAGATTTATTTCTGAATTCTCATCTCATATTTTTCAGTAGATTTTCTATCATGATTTCATGTCTCATTATTTTCATCTTTAGTGGTGAGTCTCTTCAAGTCAAAATGAGGACTAATGTGAAAAGTTTTCATGTGGACCGAGTCTTTCTAAGTTTATGACTAATTGACTGTTTCTGTGGCATGAATCGGCAGAGACGGTTCTCAAATATGAAGATAAAAACATACGAAAGACTAAAAGGACAAAGAGACTGAGAGCAGGAGGAGAAGGAGGAGGTCCGGGTTAGGGTTAGGGTATCGACAATTGATCATTGATGAGGATCGGGACTGACATTCCGATTCTCCCGGAATCGTTCAAATTTTAAAATTTCGATTCCAAGTTTCGATGCCGGAGTCTGCCGACCGGTGTTGTGCTGTAGAATGCACCCCTGACAAGAGCGCGGTTGAAAGTACTTAAAAAGGCGAAATAATCCCAAGTTTTTCTTACCCTTGGACGGAATCTAAAGCCTATGCCTTTAATGATTTCATTCAGGATATTCAGATAAACCGAAAACTAAAGCCCTCTGATTCGGAATATTTATTGTCCCGAAAATATAATGTTCTCTACCTTAACAGCTTACTGTACAGTTTATACACCAAAGTACACCTCTATATGTGCATTTTTGAGAGACATAAAAACAAAAGTTTACTGCTTCATTTGACATGTCATAATCTGAGTGTTTTTTTTTAATGTGAGATCATTTTCTTCCACTTTAAGAAGCTAATGAGTGAAGGGGATGCATTCTACGGCAGGGGTGCATTCTACAGCACAACACCTGTCTTCAGCTAACCAGTCAGAATCAAAACAGTGAAACAATAAATTACTTCTGTCTTCTGCTAACACTGAAGCGTCAAACAAATTGTACTGTGTACGGTGGGTCAACTTAAATATCCAACGAACGTTAGCCCTTGTATTTTTTCATAGACAAATGACCTGACAAGAAAAATTGATATTCATATACTGGTTGAAAATAGCCCTGTGAGAACTTTGTAGTAAAGTTCTTAAAAAGTTAATGTTTTAAAAATTCATGGAGAAGTTCAGAAATTTCATCCAAAAAGGAAAACAACGGTTAGCACCCTCATTTAAACCATGGTTTTTAAAAATATCCTGCCTTTAAAAGAATCGAAATAGAGAATCGATAGGAATCGGACTCGAAATCAGAATCGTTCAAAATCAAACAATACTCAACCCACACACACACACAAGGACGTTCCCTGGTTATTTATTTATTTATTCATTTCTTTATTACAAGGTTTACAAATAAAAATCTGATAGCACAAAGGTCAACGTATTATTCAACCGATACAAAGCCAAAAGACGCTCATTTTGTTTTTCAATCAGTGGAGCTAAAAACATGAAAACTAAGAAATAACATTAATAACAACAATAACAATAAAAACAATGACAATAATAATAATATGGGAGCCAATTAATAATAATAATTATATCATACAACAATACAAAAGATGAAAAAATATGAAATATGGCCTTTAACTGATCCCTAATCTACATACACACACACACGCACACACACACGCACACACACACACACACTCTACCTCGCTGGTCAACAGCTCCCCTTACTGGCAGAGTCTGTAACTGCATGTTAACTCACAACACACAGGGTTATTGCATGACGATGGCAAGTTGCTTCACACAAACACACTTTTAATCACTTTCACACAAGCACACAAGCACACACACACACACACTCAAAGAATGACGTCAGTTTTAGAAACAGAAAAACTCAGTTGGGTTCAGATGTGTGAAGTTTGCACTTCAAAAGAAATGAGTTATTTTTGTGTCCACGCTGATTTTTTTCACCTTCAAAATATAGCGGTTTGATGAATTTCCCTCTTCAAAATAAAATGGTTTGATGAATTTCAGCTCGTTTTAGAGAGAAAACACATTTAAAAGAGCTGTAATGACTAAAGAGCACAAAAAAGCTCAGATTTGTCCGTCCCTCGAACTCTCCTCACTCTTAAATTCAGTTTCCAGACTTTTTTGTTGAAGTTGAAACTATCTGGATGTTTGTTTTATAATTTTATTTCAGCACATCTCACAGCAGAACTCCAGCACTGAGAGGTGTTTTGGTTAAATAAACGCTTCCATGTTGTTTCATTTTTTTTATTACAAACTTGGTTAAACAACTTTGGGGTGGAACTAAAAAACTTGAATTTAAGAGCTAAATCATCATGAGTGGCGTCTCACACGGCTGGATTTCTGCTGATTTTACACTTTTAAGTAACTCTTCATCCTCTGCCGACATGTTCAGGTGAAAATCCTCATTTTTGGACCGAAAGCTCAAAAACACTCCAAGCTTCTGAACCAAAACCAGCTTAAGTAACAAAAACTCTCTGTTCTGTCTGAAACTTTTCCACAGTAACATTTTCATCAACATGGCTGCACAGAGCGACTTCCCGACCGCTGTTACATCACTTCCTGTTTCACCACGAATAACATGATTGACACAAAAATACAGATTTTCTTTTTTAAAACTTTTTTTTCTAAAATATTTTAAACCTCTGACCGTGACCTCGCCGGCTGCCAGCGCCGACTCAGGACCAAACTCTTTTTTTTTTTTTTAACTCTGATTTCTTCAACATAATAACCCAGATCCAGAACTTTGCAGACCAGCAGTACGACCCCAAACCTGAGCGGCTTCTTTTTTAATGATGGCAGGAAAACTGAAACTGAATTTAGTTCTTCACAGATAAAAGTTTTAAAACTATGTTTATTCTGAAAAGGATTAGAGCCACAGTTTAAAAAAAAATAAATAAACAGAGTTCCGATCTTTTGATACTTTTCTGACTTTTTTCACAGAACTCAGATTTCATTTTCAACCCTCCTATTATCCTTGGGGTCAATTTGACCCCATTCAATGTTTATCATTTAAAAAATAATACTTTTCCTAATTTGATGGGGACAATTGATTTAGAATAAAATTATCATGCTGTTATATTATTAATGTGCTGTACACATATTGCATGCATCGGTGTTTCTCTGGGGTCAATTTGACCCCAAGCTGTTTTGGCTGTGTAAAACTTGCCTGTCTTTGTGTGTGACCTAACATCCCCATACCTACAGGTGCAGAGTTGATACTTTTGAGTTGATACATAGTAGGGAGGTGGAGAAAACAACTATTCCCTCCAGAACTTTGATACTTCTCATGGTGTGGACATGTGGGAAACAACTTGACTTGTAAGCTCCTGATAAAATGAGGAAGCCACTCTAGGTTTGCAAGTTGATCACACCCAAGTCTTTCCAACTACAAATACCTCTGAAATGATAATCTCAATACAATATTTTCAATTGATGGTTATACGAAGAGCTCGAATAATGAAGGTCTTCAACATGGCGGACTGTATGCCTGGTGAGACATGGGAGAGGGGGAAACAATATTTTCATGAGAACCTTCCTGTGACATGGGCATGACGGTGTGTGTGACAGTAAATCTGAGAAGATTTGTATGAAAACTTTAAAAGTAGAAGTAATGTATACTAAAGTTTGGCCTATTGGTGGCGCTAGAGAACAGGTCAAATCGTTGGGGGGTAATTTATGTACTCAACAACTAAACAAAGCACCTAACAAAAAATCTTGGTCAACAATTACATGTAAATCATTTTCTGGAGGCAAATAAACCTGAGGTCAGATTGTTCCTAAGGGTAAAATGTACAATATTCAATGATAATAGGAGGGTTAAAAATCGGTTATTGTTGGAAATTCTCCGTCCAAGTTAAAAACTTTATTTTTCTATAAAAACATGATAAAAGTAAAATTTTAAAATTCTGATAAAAGTCAGATTCAGACTTTATTACAGCGACTGAACTCTTCCCCCCAGTTTTTATTTCAGGTAATTTTGAGGTTAAACTTGAAATTTCCCCTTTTCTTTCTTTCTTTTTTTTTTTTTTTTTTTTACATAGTTCTTCAGTCATAAGTCTGAGTTAACTTTCATTCTCAACATTTTCTCAGAATTATGACAGGTAATTTTTTCTCAAAAATTTGACCTTTTAACACAAAATTGGGACTTTTTTCAAAAGTGACGTTATAATTTTTTTTGCTTTAAGTTCATTTTTTTAAAGTTTTTTTTTCTCAAAAATAGTTTTGTTCTCAAAGATATTTATTTTGTTAATTCTCCCAGAATTCTGACTACAGCAAAAAAAGACTTTTCCATTCCTAACTGACTTTAGTTTAGAATTTCAACTTTTTTCCCCTTAAAATTAGACTTCATTTAACTTGGAATTTAGACTTTTTTAAATTCTTACTTTCTGTGAAACTTTTAAAATAACATCAGAATTTGTCTTGATTAAAAATGGACTCTTTTCTTGTTTCTGACTTTTAGCAGAATTTTGTATTTTCCCCAAAACTATTTAAAAAAAGATGAATTTTGTTTTATCTCTGAATTTTGTGCCTTAAGTCAGAATCAAAATTTAAAGGTTTCTCCTCTTAAAAAGTGGCCGTAGTTTATAACCAGTTTTATAATGTTTGATTGTTGTTTCCAGCATTCAAACTTCTGTGTTAAGGCAGACTGAGGTGACTTTAAAGAGGGCTCTTATTTTGGTGGGGACCAAACTGCCATCATTAAGAAATAATTATAAAATGATGAAGCTGGGAAAGCCGATCATCATTCCTGTTTTCTCTCTTTAGTTTCATGAATTTTTCGTCTTGAATTCCTGATGGTGTTTTTGTGTCACAGTCTTCAGATCCTTCAGTAACTCCATTAAAAACAGACAGAATAATAAAAACTTGAACTGACGACGGACACGGTCACCTCAGTGCTGAAGGGGGCGCCAGCGTCACGGACAGATATCTACAGCTGAAGCTCACAGACAACACATGCAGCTGTAGCTTTAAAGCCGTTTCTCATTTACACGCAGTTTGTTTTTCTTTTTCTGTTATTAAATATTTTAAGATTTTTTTAAAGATAAAATCTGAGAAATTATTTACAGACCGACTAAAACCACTTTGGATTAAAAAATAAAGCTTCTGTATAGTCCGAATAATCGTCTTCAAAAGGGTTTAAAATTACAGAAAAATATCACTATACCCTCTGCCTCTGGGTGGGGCTTAAACATATAAGTGCAGACAGAGGAGGCAGGGCTGATGGCTGTCAATCACAGTGACTGGGCTTATAGGGCAAGACACCGTATAAAGCTTCGCTTTCAATGTCATCACTTCAGTCTTTTTATCATTTAAATGAAATTACAGACTTTTAATAAAAAATGAACTGTTTTTTTAATATCAGGCACAAAGAGGAGCTTTTTTATTTACAGACACGACGACTGCGATAAATCTCACCATCACTGATCAGTTCTTTAATAGAGGGTCTACAGGGTTCGGACCTTTGACTGGACCCGATTCATACGCTGCACAGAACACTCTGAGAGGGCGGATTTTTAATATTCAACATTTATCTTTAAATTTAAGAACTGCAGTGTGTGCTGCACCGTCGCCGTGTGGGGACATCTATAAAGGCGGTCTTTTAGCTTCTCCTCCATTATCAGCTCTCTCTTTTTTTGGGGTAAATTCAACAGGTCACTCACCAGAGACAGCTGGAGTGAAATGGAGCCCACGCAGGACCTCTGTCCAAGTGTCACACCACCGCTCAGAAAAGGAAATCTGTCTTTTTAAAAAAATCATCTGAACCTCCACAACTGTGACGTTTCTCTCTCTGTATCTTTAGCTGCTCAGACGCACAAATCCACACCTGCCGACCTCACAGATCAGAGTTCGGGAGTCTGGTGTAGGTTTTTAGTTCAGGACTTTTCTTTGCAAACCTACACATAATTTGACAAACTTTTCATGAATGAGACTCCTTGATTCCAGTCACTGTCCCGGACATAGACTGTATATAGAACAGACGCTGTCTGCCTCCTCTCTGGGTGAAGCCACTCTGAGAACAGCACCCTCTGTTGATGGGCTGCAGTATAGGTCATAAATCCCACCTGCTTATGGAGCTGTGGACAAAATTTATAAATTAATGACACAAAATATATTTTTTTCTCCCCCCTGCTTGTGATGTTAACATGTAGTTATTGTAAGACTGGTTTGTGCTCAAGTCCTCTTTTTTTCTGTGAAGCTCCATTTTTAAAAGTTATTAGGGGGTTCATGTTTTCTATGATTGACATTTGATACAGCCTACGGGCTTACAAAGATTGCGTAGCTCACCCAGTAGATACGCTCTTTGAGCCGAGTGTTATCACAGCGGCTCTTGGCGACTCTCCCGACAAATGCGTACAATGCTACTGCGCAATGTTGGTTTCAGGAAATGGAGAAAAATCACAGAATTACCAAGAGCTTTTTGGCTTTAAATCCATAAACTGGCGGGAGGCGGAACCAAGTTGTCCATAGTATATACAGTCTATGTTGCCTGAGCAGACTGGAGTTTTTAGCTTTCACTTGTTACCATGGTGATCTAACTGGGTCAGACAGAGTCAGCTCTGTGACTCTGAAAACCTAAACTTGTCATCTTTCCTCCCTGTGCGCTCGTTTGGCTTGAACGTTCAAGTTTTCTGTGCGGTGACCCCGCCTACTGTGATGTCACAGTGACCCCGCTCACTGTGGCCTCACCTGCATACCCTCTATTAGAACTCTAATGATCAGGTATAGTTTGAAACGTCCCTCACGTTGTTCCACAGCTGTGATGGTTTGCTGCTGAAGGTCCAGTTTTTTAATCTGAAACTTCTGATTCGATGACTTTTTTTAATGAAGAGAAGAAGAACTTCATTGATCCCTGATGGGAAATCAGTTACTTTCTGTTTTTCCTTTTTTAAATGTTTAGGTTTCCTGTTTTTTTTGTTTTAAAGCTCCTGTGATGTGTTTTTCATGTTTACAACAGGTGAGGAGTTTTCAGGTTGTGGTTTCTGATTTTCCTCAGCTGTTTTTACATCATAAAGATCTGAGTGTAATGGTCAGCCGGATGACATTCTCTGCATTAAGGATTAACTGTTTGGTCCACAGGGGGCCGCCAAAGTTAACACAAATGAAAAGTTCCTCACAGGCACTTTAAGCGTTAGTCTCCAGAATTATTTCTGTTACTGGACAATTGTTTTGGACTTTTTTTGTTGTTGTATGTTTTTCACTATTTTGATCAATAAATGTCAAAAATATTTAAATGTTATTTTTCTTTAAATGCATATTCAGTTTTTATGCCTTTATAAAAACGTGCAGTCAACTGTTCTGGATTGATTGAGTCCGGTGAACGGACATTAAAATAGGACGACCTGAGGATAAAACCTTTTTTTTTCCTTTTTGACTGTTTAGTTTGGAAAATGACTCTTCAGGGCGTGTTTAACGTTAAAATCTTTAGAAGTCTTTTTACATCAGTAACAACAACCTTGAAACGTCTCCTCCTCCTCCAAATCTGCACAACATTCTGCTTCACTGCAGGAATGCATCACTGACACTGAAATGCAGCCGGTCTGCATATCTACAGGCAGGAGGATTCGCTGCATCTGGAACATTTCTGTGTCAGGGGGGTGGACGAGACTCAGCTGTAACAGACAAACACACATATACACATACACATACATACACAAACACACAGACACAGCAGCAGGCACACGAGGCTAAAACACACTGAGCTGCAGGTTCGAGCCTGAAATAGGATGATGCTGTAAAAGTGCACAGGTTTGTTGGAGCGTCTTTGTGATGGAGGAGAACTTATTTAAGACTCTCAGCTGTTTGTACGCTGAATTATTTCATGTTGGAATTTTTCTCAGTTTGATTGTTCAGCGTTCCTCTGCAGCGCGTTTCAGACTGCAGCACACTGAAGTTCTGAGGATGAGGCCCGTCTATCTGGCAGTGATACCGAGGTTCAGAGATGGACCCGCTCTCTGTGATCATTCAGGACTCTAAATTCTCAAACCTCAACTCTGCAAAATGACTCACTTTGTTTTTCTGAAAACTTTGACACGGTGAGCTGAGCGGATGTGATTCTGGGCGAAGGTCAAAGTTTCGTACGTCAGTCAGTGATTCCACCAAAAACCCTGGCAGTCAGCGATCTCTAGAGGCCGCCGTGAGGACGTGCAGAGAGAAGGAAAGATGGTTTCTTCAGGATTTGATAAACACGACTGTCGACCATCAAAAAAAGGACATGAGATGAAAAAGGTGTTTCAGGTAATGAGCTGTCACTCACGTCACGATCAGCTGATGTGCTGTGGGCGGAGCTTGACTTATGGCCTGCCTGAACTAACACCACACTTGGTTTTCTGTCCTCTAAACTGTTTCTACAACAATTCCTCTCGGTCTGTGAAGTTTTAGGAGACACCTGGATCGGCTCCTGCAGTTTCAGAGCGATGAAAGCTAAGAGGAGGAAATACCTGTAGGTAGGGCTGGGCAATAAAACGATAACGATATATATCTAAAATTAATTTCCCTCAATTTTGATATAAAACATGGTCAATAGTTGTTATTCTGACATGTTTTGGTAGACTGTAGGAATAGCAAATGAAAAGGGAGGTCGCTACGGGTCCGCTTCGCGTTGAACCAATCATGTGCTGAATTAGAACCAAGTATCAAACAACTGCGTAGTAGCAGACAACAGCTACACCCAACCATAGCACTTAAACAGGTGAAGCCGACAGCACTGTTGGTGAGAAAAAAAGAAAATGAGTGCTACCCCCAACAGACATGACGATGAAGGCTCAACAGATGATGACATCGTCGACAACACTGGCACAAAAACAATGGTGTTGTGGAGGTATTTTGTTTTTTTGAGGTTGGACATGAAGCAGAGTAATGTGTACTGTAAATCATGTCGAGTACATGTTCTCACAAAGTTGCAGGCGACCATTCAGTCCGCTTTGTCTCCTCTAAGAGACAAAAAGACCTCACAGATGCAGTAGATTATTGTATCGCAAAAGACATGCTACCAATAAACACTGTTAAATTTCATTTTTTATATCGTGATATATATCGATATTGACTGATATGAAAAAAATATATCTGATGAACTTTTTCACATATTGCCCAGCCCTACCTGCAGGAATCTCAGAGAAGAGGGAACTCAAACAGCTGCTTTTTGTTGGTGGAGGTGGTGAGTTAGTTTTCGGTGGTAAACACTGACTGATGTAGAAGCTGAAACAGCTGATCCTGCAGAGACCTGAAAACACGGTTTCCTTAAGCTCTCGGTTCAGTCTCTGAGTTTGAAAACGGCACCTGAGTGATCACAGAGAGTTGGAGCTGCTGATTTTAGACACACAGACGTCATACAGACTGACCTTTGACCTCTAAGCACGTTTTTCAGCACTATCATCACTCCTTGGGGGTGACGTTGAAGAAGGAAAAATAGATAGACCTTTAAATCATGGCTAAGTTCCTGTCCTGCTGCTCATCCATCGGGGGGGTTAAACCCGGATCTCCTCCCCGGGGTTGGGATCTTCCAAGCGTTGCTGGTTTCTTACATAAAGCTGACGTCAGGTGAGCGTTTGATTCCTGCGTGCTTGCGTTTTTGCAAGTGTATTTTTCATTCACATGCAGATAAGACTCGAACAAGCTAATGCCGAAAAAGAGAAGCATCATCGTCTTGACTTCAAGCTTGGCGAGATTGTTTTTTTTTTTTTTTTTCAGAAAAGTGCCTCCAACAGAAACGTTCCCTCCTCCTCCTCCTCTTCTTCTTCTTCAGTTCCTCCTGAAGTCTGTGGATCCTTTACTAAAGTCCACGCCTCGCTCTGCCTCAGACCGTTTTTAGGGGGAGTGGTGTTTCACCTGGTCCGTCCCACCTCCCACTGGGTGGTCATCTGTTTTTTCACCGATTCCCGCCAAGCTCTCCGGAGCAGAAAGTCACGGGTCACTTCAGCCGGTCGGATCTGAAGGAGTCCTCCACAGCCGGGTCGGCCAGCATCAGGTCGCTGTCCAACATGTCCAGAGCCAGAGGGTCCATCCTGAGCGGGTCGTCCAGGGAGAAGGGGTCCATCTCAAAGCCGGGGACATGAGACAGAGCGCTGGCAATCTCTTTCGACAGACCAGGAGGGGAGTCTCCTGTGGGGACAGAAACGGGACGGGTCAAAGCTGAGGACACTGAACCTGGACCTGAACATAGACCTGCATCACCTTTATTCCACATGGCTCTATATGACCAAGTGGAGTAATTTCAAAAAGACTAATGTAAGAAAAATTCAGGGGCCCGATGGCATGAGTGGCCGTTTACTCAAATGTTGTGCCCTATTCTTAAGTAGAATCTTTACATTCATCTTTCAGCAGTTTTTGTTATCTAATAAAGTTCCCTCATTATGGAAAGAGTCCATTATCGTCCCAGTGGCAAAGGTACCTTCACCAGAGATATTGAATGACTATCGTCCTGTGGCCTTCACGTCAGTAGTGATGAAAAGTTTTGAGCACTTCGTGAAGAAGAGCTTACCTTCTATGACACAGGCAGTGATTGATCCACTCCAATTTGCTTATCAACCCAGGAAAGGAGTGGAGGAAGCTGTGGCAACATTGTTGCACTTGGTTGTCAGGCACCTTGAGGGTAGGAAAACACATGCACGCCTTTGCTTTGCTGATTTTTCATCAGCCTTAACTGTATGTAACCTTGTGTTTTTGCCCACAGGCTTTGAAAAATACCCAACATTGATTTTGGAACCATATGCTGGCTAGTTGATTTTCTGACAGCAAGACCACAGAGAACTCGTGTCAATGATTGTCTGTCTGAGACCCTGCTGTGCTCCACAGGCTCACCTCAGGGGTGTGTTTTATCACCTTTATTGTTCATGCCTTACACTAATAAATGTAAGAGTTTGTTCGAATTGAGGATCACCGTAAATTTTGCAGATGATTCTGTGCTCACAAGCTTTCTGCGAGATCATGAGGATGGAAACGGTCCTGTGCTTGACGTTTTTGTTAGATGGTGTAACGATTCTTTTCTGCAGCTTAACGTGTCAAAAATGAAAGACATGATTCTTGATTTCTGGAAGAATTGACCTGCCACAGCTCAAACCTTGGTTATTGGTAAAGCTGTAGAAGTAGTCAGTCAGTACAAATACCTCGGTACCTTTCTGGATGACAAACTGTCCTTTGAGACCAACTCAGATGCCATCGAAAGGCAAATCAGAGGTTATTTTATCTGAGGAAATTGACGTGTTTTAATGTTGACAAAAAGCTTCTTAAAATGTTTTACTCTTCTTTTACTGAGTCCATTTGAACCTTTTCTAGGATATGTTGGTTTGGTAATCTCAGTATCACAAATAAAAATAAGCTGAGAAACTTTGTGAAACTTTGCTAAAAAGCTACTGGCATGAGTCTGAATGATCTTGACTCTGTTTTTAAATCCAGAGTCACTCAGAGGGCAAAGGTCATTCTGGCAAACCCCCTCCATCCTCTCCATACAGAATTTCAGCTTCTCCCTTAAAAAAGAGAAGGTTCACTTTTACCTGCAAAATCAAATCAAACAGGTATCTCAAATGTTTCATCCCAACAGACATTGGTATTTGGAATAAGCTGTAGGTGAGATTGATGGGAACAATACATCCATGAAATTCTGCTGACTCTGTGTATTCACATATATTTTATTTATCTATTATTTCTGCTGTATGCTTTCTTTCTGTGATGTGAGGATTGTGTGTGTTTTTATCTTCTGTTGCAAACCAAATTGGCCTTAGGGGACATTAAAGAATTTCTAATCAAATCAAATCAAGGTCAGACCCTCTCAGACACCCACCTGTGAGGATGATGTTGGGCACGTTGTGTCGTCCGTCCCCCCCGCTGTAGTTCTGGTTCTGGTTATTGAGGAGTTGCTGGTCCCCAGGGTCTTGCAGGTCTAAGGAGCCCTGGGTGTTGGAGGGGAACTGGTTCTTGTCAGTGATGCTGCAGCTCAGACCGCCGTGGTTCAGGGACAGACAGTCACCCTGGTTCTCTGCAGAGAACTGGATCAGAAAGAGACCACTTAAAGAAGATCTGGTGAGACTGAACTTAACGGAGGACCAAAAACTGGATAAGGTCGAAGAATGATTCTCTTTGGTTTCCTGCTGACCCCCTAAAACCAATCAGAGCGACTGATCCTGGTTCTGGTTCTGCAGTTAGAAGGTGGTCAGCAGCTGAAAAGAGAGGTTCAGTGTGGAGCTGCTGGATCATCTGACCTTCAGAAGGACTAAGAGGCCAGTCTGAGAAACCAGACCTGACCTGCAGACCTGAGAACCCTGATTTCCCTTAACTCCATCAACTCCTGAGATTTTGTTTCCAAGAGGTCGGAAGTCGAAAAGAGGTGAGCACGCTCAGACTAACAGTCATGTGACGTTGACCTTCGAAAAAGGAGAACTGTTGGTGGAGGCTAAAAAGGCCATCAGTAGAAAAAAACAGATGCAGCAAAAATCGAGGATTGGGTAGAGGTTTTGAATCAATTTTTATTTTAAAAAATCTTTTCTTTTTTTTTTTTTTATTTAAGAATAAATCTTAAAAACTGACTTACATGTGATGTGTATTTTTTGGGGACATATGGTTCCTGGAATAGTCAGTAGATAATCGTAATTGTTTAACTGTTTTACTGGTGTTAAAAATGCAAATTAAATATCGAGAAAATCGACAATATTGCAGAATCACAGTTTAAATCGAATTGGCATCCAAAAAATCGTAGAAGAATCAAATCGGGAGAAAAGCATATCGTCCCGGCCCTACATACAGTACAGGCCAAACGTTTGGACACACCTTCTCATTCAACGCATTTTCTTTATTCTCATTACTATTTTAATATTAGATTCTCAGTGAAGGCATCAAAACTATGAATGAACACATGTGGAATCATGTGCTTAAGAAAAAAGTGTGAAATAACTGAAAACTTGTTTTATATTTTAGATTCCTCAAAGTAGCCACCCTTTGCTTTTTTGATAGCACTGCAAACTTTTGCTGTTCTCTCAATGAGCTTCATGATGTGAGCCTTGTCAGGGTTACTTCGTGACTGACAGAGTCAGTCACTAAGTGCTTCTGTCATCAAGAGCAAAGGGTGGCTATTTTAAAGAAACTAGAATATAAAACATGTTTTCAGTTATTTCACACTTTTTTTACAAGTACAAAATTCTACATGTGTTCATTCATAGTTTTGATGCTTTCAGTGATATTCTACAATGTAAATAGTCATATAAAAAAAGACAGAAAAGACATTGAATTAGAAGGTGTGTCCAAACTTTTGGTCTGTACTGTAGATATAGAATGGAGAAGCTGACTTTCTCATCTTGACTAAAAACAGAAACTTTGAAAAAACTACTGGAAAAACTGGGTTGATTTTGTGTCTCAATTGAGAGCAGACTTTGTGCAGTAAAGACAGTGGCCCACATTCATCAATTTTGTGTAGATCTGAGCGCAGGATTCATAGTTCGAAACGACACACGTGAGACTTATGAAAAGGTTTGTATCTGACCAACCCCAGGGTACGTATGATCGTCAACTGAGGTCAAACATGAAAGAGGAGAAATATTAGAAAGATGCAAAACTTTTCTAAGCTGAAAGTGGATATCCTCACATCTGTGGTGGAAACTAACAAGGATTTTCTCTCTGGAAGCATCAAAACTGGTATAAAAGCAGTCCAGAAAACTCCTGTCTGGAGCAGGATTATGGTGGCCGTGAACAGCGCGGCTGCGGAATAGTGGACAGTGGCTGAAGTTTGAATAAATCATTAGTCAATAAGTTGCTCATGATGATAAATTAATATCTCATAAATGCCTTATATTTTTTATTGCCATTACATAGGGTAGATTGCTCCTATTATTGAAAGCATTTAGTTTTAATTTGTTGCGTCTTTGTAATGTAGAGCAGACTGGAGAGTCTGACAGAGGCTGAACAAAAATAATTATTAACGTCACTAAACAGTGTGTTGCTGCCCCTGAGGCACATTTTTATGGATTTCTATTGGATTTTTATCACTGATTAAATAGCAAGAGCACTTTCTAAACTTATACTTTACATGTCAAAATCCATCGATGAGGTCCTGTCTCCTCTGTGCAGCACCTTTGTGGAGTCTCTCCTTGTTATTGTTCTCCAGGCATCAGGTCTTCACATTGCACCAGCACAGCCAACGGCACTCCATTCACCAGTGCAACATTGTGCAAAACTGTACTGGCCCAAATGATGTCCCACACCCTTTCAGGAGTGTACAACAACATCCCCGCTGCTAGGCCAAGACAGAGACACCTGCCTTTTAGGAGTCAGACACAGCGCTCCACAGTGGCGCGTGTGTGCGTAATATTGAAACGGCGCTCCTGCTCTGTGGCAGTGTTTCTGGGCAGAGTTATCAAATAGGCCTATTCACCAAGGACATAACAAATTTATTTGATTTTATTTATGTCTTAATCTTTAATGAAATCTGTCTGATTGTGCTTAATGACAGGTTTGAGGTTTGTTTATCAATTATTTAGAGACAGACATTTGCTGCACCGCAGATCCACACTGACTCAAGCTTGCGTACACGATGTCAGACCTGTCGTGAGACTTGGTCTGACTTCCCCTTGGTTCAGGCTACAAACTTGTTCATTTGTTTATTATGTTTACCTTCCAACAGGAGAAAAGAGACAATGAAAGAGGGGAGTGGAAATTCTACTTCACAGTTATATATACAGTTGAAAATTTGTTCAATATATGTAAAATGTTGATGAAATATTGATGTGTAAAATCAATAAAAAAGAAAATGGAAAAAAAAAAAAAGAACAACTTCTACTGTCATCCTCAGATTTTAGACTCTGGGCTCCACATTTCTATATTTTTGAGGGTCCAGATGACAAACCGTGTCCACTAGGTGTTCCTGTCTGACTGAGTCTGTAAACACTGACATCATCCCGCCTTCAGCCACTGATATCTATACTCCACCACGACATCATGTTCAGGTGTGTTACTCACCTGCTGGTTGGATTTTCCCGTCAGCTGCAGACTCAGGTATGGGTCGTCCAGGAGAGAGTTGAACAAGGCATCCTGGGAAAAAACAGCAGAAATTAACAATCACCAAACAAAAACATAACGTTTATTATCGTCATGTGACACAGAAACACTGTTCTCATCAGCCAATAGGAGCCTTCGATCCAGAAGGAAGCAGAGACCCCATGGGGGGGGGGTCCCACGAGAGAAAGCTCCACATGAGTCTGTGTTTGAGAGTCTTAAATGACCGGGACTTCCCTGACGGTGTAACTTTAGGATCTGGGAGACTCCCAGACTCTGGACTCGAAGGAGGCTTGGATATCAGAGAGTCTGTAAACAAAGACTTCTCCTCAACAGACCTCTAAATCTGACACCCAGACCTTCTTCTTCCTTTTCTCTCCATCAGGGTGTTCTTGCTGTGAGGCGACAGTGCTAACCACTACAACACTGTGCCGCCCTTCTTTCAAAACCAAACCACTGAAAACGATGTAGTGCATAAGCCAAGCCAGTAAGTGGCGCTGTAACGCTGCACAGGAGATGCACAAAAGACAGAGGAAGAGTAAAGAGCATGTGTTTAAAGGTTGTTTCGGCACCATAAAAGAGTAACACTGTGTGTCACATGATCGTTTCCAGAGATGCAGATAGACATCCACAAGGAGATGAAATGGTCGTCGTTTATGGATTTATACACTCTCTGACCCATTTACAGTCACCTGACACGCCGATACGACAAAAAACTTTTGCATTTACTCCTGAATTCATTTCAGTGTGGGCGGGTTGATACCGCCTTCAGACAGACTTTGCAGGGGGAGTGGTTTGCTCTTCATCTGAAACTGTGAAATCTTACCAATTCCACCTGACTGACTCATTTTTGTCCGATTTAACCACAAAATTATCGCCTTCTTTTGTAAACGCCATGTTTGTTTACACTGGTGTGTGTGGGAACTGGGGAGGAAGGGGTAGCCTACGGTGGCCTGGAAGGGCGAGACATGATAGAGAGGAAAATCAATTTGATGATTTTAATTTTTTTAACATCGTCATTATCAAATAATCTGATTTGGATTTAAAATCGATGAATCATGCAGCCCTAGGATAAGTGTAGATGTTTGATTGTTAGCTGACCTTCATAGAGAGACAGAGATCCTCCTCAGATCTCTGCTGATATCTTGTGTTCCTCCTGCTTTTGCTCTCCATACAGACTCCTCTCCCTGCTGATCCCTGATTGGTTAATAATCACCTCAACTTTAAGTCAAAGTCTTTACCTGGACTCTGCTCACTGTTTTACATGCATACAATGTTACAATTTGTGTTGTATATAGTGTAAATACTTGTATAGTATCTCTTTATTTTTACTTATATATTATTTATCTCCTCTTTTTACTGTATTTGCACTGGAGGACAGTGACAAAAGCAATTTCTACTTCAAAGACTATTGAAGTATTTCTGATTCTGATTCTGAGCATTCACAGCCTGTCCTATATTTTCATGCCGATAGAACACAGATAAACTTTGACCTAACGATATATAGCATTGCTCCTGTAGCTCCGTTTCCTGAAATAGCTCCAGTTTGTTGAGCTCTGGTCTCTTCGGGCGCTCTGAGCTCCAGGACTACAAACTTTGATCCCTCATCTCACCACATCTGTTTCAGGGAAACATTTGAGTTTTGGAAAACTGATCTACAACGACCTGATCTCATAAAAACACTGACCCTGCTGTCAGTGTTTTTATGAGAGGCGAAACGTCTCTATCAAGTCCAGTTGTCCTTTCCAAAAGAGTGTTAGATTTTGATATTACGTCCATGCGGTGACTCCAACTACAGAGTCCTGATGCTCTTAAACCTGTATATAAAGTTCAGCATTATTGGAGCCTTCACATAAGACATGGACTCTCATGATCCTCAGACCATCAGGGAGTCTCTTCACCTATTCTCTAAAATCATCACTGAGTCAAAATTAAAATGTAAAAATAATCCACTCAGAAAAAGAGTCAGTGTGTTAGTGCGGTGGTTTGTTTGTGTGCCTCCATCATAAAATGACTGCAGTACACACTGCGGCCTGTGGGGTCACTGTTGGGACTTGTCTGAGTGGTTCTGATGGTGTCACTCACGTTGTAGAAGTCTGTAGCCAGGTTGTGGCTGATCTGCTGGAGCTGAGGGAGGCCGCCCGCTCTCTGCTGCTCCGCCTGCTGCTCCGCTTCCTGTTTGACGTGACACTGAGAGGACGACAGGCTCTGGATGCACGGGTCCATGGCCCTCTCGTTCTTGATCAGCTGTGTGTTGGCCTGCTGCCCCATCAGCCTCTGCTGCTGCTGCATGGAAAAAACACAATCAACACTGTTAGAGAGTGTGGTTTATTTAAAAGTGACCATCAATCTGCTTCGTCATCATCTTCATCATCCTCCTTGTGTGTGTGTGTGTGTGTGTGTGTGTGTGTGTGTGTGTACCGTTCCAAAGTGCTGCTGCTGCATGTGCTGGTTGTGTGTGTTGCGGAGGTTCTGCAGGTGGAGCTGCTGCATGGCTTGTGACTGCTGCTGCTGCTGCTGCTGCTGCTGGGGCGGAGCGTTGGGGCGCTGCTGCTGCTGCTGCTGGAGGCGGTGCAGCTGCTGGTGGTGGTGCTGGCCCAGCTGGGAGGGCTGCTGGCCGGGCTGGGAGCCCTGCAGACCGGGGAGAGGCTGATGGGAGCCTTGCTGGTGCTGGTGGGACTGGCTGAGCGGGTATGGAGGAAGCCTCTGGTCCAGAGGCAGTTTGCTGGTGTCCAGAGGGACGCCCTGCAGGACGGAGATGGATGGAGGACAGAGTGGATGACGGTCAGACACATGAAAGTGGGACTCATGAGAACAAAATGAAATGATAGGTGTGAAGGGTCCTGGTCTGATCAGACCAGGACTTGGGTCCTCATTTATAAAACTGAACATAGGAAAGCTCACTACAGGTGGCATACGCCGGAAACACAGAAAATGCGTGCGCGCAAAAACATTCAGATTTATGACAGAGTGCGCACGCACATCCTACACCTGTTTCCGTTTATAAATCACAGTCAACTCTAAAGTTGTCGCACATGAGAGAACGCTTTGCTCCGTCCATATTGAGCCTATAAGAGGGAAGGTGAACACCCTGTATAAATATTCAATGAGAGGCTGTGGGTCATAAAGGACGGAGACGGAAAACGGGCGAAATAAAGAAACCTCAATCGAAACACTAATAGGTGAGGTGGACTTATTTGGTGGGTACAGTGTTGGCGTCACTAATGCCAGAAAGGTTTAAGAGTAGAGACATGATGTTGCAGATGTTGTGAATAAGGTCGCCTCAGAGGGTTGGACTATGGCCGAAATCAAAAAGAAATGGTCCGACATCAAAACGGAGGCGAAAAGGCGTGTTGCCCTCTACAGAAAAAGTGTCTGATCAACAGGTGGGTGACGGGGCACACTGAAGCTCCCCCCCACAGAGGAAAAGCTGGTGGGGATCATTGAGAAATCCCTCCTGAGCGGTGTGGTGATGGAGGTGGAGGTGGACACAGATACATCGAATGTGCTTGAGGCACCAAATGCTCCATAGGCACAGAATGAAGGTAATTGTATTCTCTTGCTTGAAATAGTAAAAATGACAATTTACTAACATTTGGAACGTAATTCACAATGGTTAATTTTAAAGTTAAATAATATGTCTTTTCAGCCTCTGGGTGTTCCAGCTGGGTCGGCTGGGGTGCTGCAGGGGTTTAGGGAAATCAAATGCATCTCAATAGACATCGGCGCATCTCTGAAACAGTTAGTGAACAAATAAAAAAATGTTTTGCCTCTTCCTCTTGTGTGTGTCATACGTGTCCAGTCGCTGGCACACAGCAGAAGATCCGCTCCCTCCGGAGTCTTCCTTGCGCTATGTCCTCCAGCAGCGCCCAGATAAGCCATTTGTGCGTCTTTACGCATTGTGATTGCGTGCCTTTTTATATCCAACCAGAACTTAATTTCCTGATCAGCTACAGATGTTGAAGCTTAATTGATCAGTCATTTTGCGCAGTGATCATGTCATTTTGATTACAATTATTAATATAAAACTTTATTTGTATGACACATTTTGGGAACATGGTTACTGTCTGCCTTATTGTTTATGTGAATGGATTTCACAATGTATAAGGTTTGTTTCACAATAACGGATCATAATTGATTCAGTAATCAGGCTATGTGTGTAGGTGTGTGCGTGCGTTTGCTCGCGCACTCCCTGGGGCATCAATATACATTTTTCCTCCTTAGTTTTTGCAAATATATCCTTAATGTATGATATGAGTTATGAAATGTGTAATATTCGATTATTTCACACAAATATATCAATTTCACATTTCGCTGTCTTTCATTTCATCCTTCTACTGTTGGGGTTGCAGTTTCTCCAGATTTTGTGCGTAGAGCAGTGTCAGAGCTGCCGTGGAGGTGCGCACATTCTTCTGTCAAGTTTGCTTTTTATAAATCCCAAATGTTGATTACAAGTGGCATGTGCTTTCTTTTGTGCGTACTCAGCATTTATAAATGAGGCCCCAGGACCTGAAGCAGGTCATGTGGTGTAAAGAGAGTCAGCTGGTGTTACCTGTGTGATGGAGGACAGGGTGGGGGAGATCGTGGGGGAGAACTGTTTGGAGTGATGCCTCCTCACCTCCCCTCCCATGGGCAGGATGAGCGGGGAGAGCTGCGCCCGTCTCCGTGGCGATGTGCTGAGTGACGACTGGCCCTGTCCACTCAACAGCGGCGAGTAGTTGGAGGAGCAGGAGCTAGTGCCGCCCACGCCGCTGCTGTTGTAGCTGGGGTTACTGCTGGACGCCGACTGCAGGGAGGAGTTACTGAGGGAGGAGTGCAGCGATTGGCTGCTGAGGGAGGATGGCAGAGAGGGGGAAGAGCTCAAGGAGGACTGCAGGGAAGGGTTGCTTAGAGACGAGTGCAGGGAGGCGGAGCTTAAGGAGTTGGAAAAGGAGTGGCTGCTGAGGGAGGACTGGATGTTGGGGTTGCTTAGAGAAGACTGCAGGGAGGGGTTA
The DNA here is from genome assembly GCA_962446985.1 of Xyrichtys novacula. Taxonomy (NCBI): domain Eukaryota; kingdom Metazoa; phylum Chordata; class Actinopteri; order Labriformes; family Labridae; genus Xyrichtys; species Xyrichtys novacula. The sequence goes on along the minus strand of OY660871.1, from coordinate 2,307,970 downwards.
CTGAGCGTGCTCTGTAGAGATGCCATGAGACCTGAGGAGACAAAACAGAGAAGGGTCAGAGCAATGGATTAAACAGAGTGGCGACAACTTCAGATCTCGCCGCCGGAGCGGTCACGTGGTTCATGTACCCCTCCATAGTTCCAAAGCAGCCTGCACTGTCCATGCTCTTCAACGGGGCAGACTGCAGTGAGCGCGCATTTAAGAGGTAAATATTAAAATTAACCGTAAAAAGTCAACATTTGCAACTCTTATTGGATTACTGTATACACGTCAAAGTCACGTACGTATATTTAGCGGCTGGATGACAAATAAAAGTGAAATAAGACAAGTTTGGTAACGCGTGTTACTTTTTAATAAGAGAAAATAATACAATAAAGTGGTAAGTCAGAGGTGTTACAAGCTGTTTAAACAATTGTACAATGTTTTGGTCTTGCAGCATGGCCTGCATAACATTTTTTCATGTTAAACATACGCCTTAAATGCTGACAGGATTTAAAAAGTAGCGGCCCCTTTACGCTATCATCCCATAAGCAGAAATCAAATTACATAGCATTTATGTTAGTCTAAAAAGAATAAATTGCACATAACATCGGGAACTGATAAAGGCTGAAATCTAAAATAAAGCCCATAAGTAACCATCTCAACATATGATTGATGATGATGATTCATCTGTGATTCATAACTCAGTCACACAATACATTTTGGCAGGCCTCTACAGCTGACGACGTCCAGCTAGCAGGCCGTGGCTAAAAAATCGATCCCAATTCCTCACTAAAAAAAGGGAATTACATTTGTAATTACAATTTGAGTATACTAAAATTAAAATCATTTTACATATAAAGGGGTCCCCCGATACCATTAACACACGTATTGGCATTACATTCGTTGATACAATATTTTACCTCGGGGAGTGTGGGAGCAAACCGTGGCTAAAAAATCGATCCCAGTTCCTGACTAAAACAACGTAATTACATTTGGGATATACATTTTTACATATATAGGGGTCCCCTCGATATCAATAACACACGTATTGGCATCAAACTTGTTGATATTTTATCATTTAACCTCAGTGAGTGCTTGCCTTGTGGCCACAGAAGTGAACGGCGTCCGATGTGACAGGCGGTCATGTTGGAACTAACAAGCGTTCTATAACCCGGAAGTGGGGTCCGCCGGGCTGTTCAGCGTATGTCTATGGGAGTGTCGCCACCATAGACATAATAAAAGATAGACCCCGCGTCGGCCGCTACCACGAATGGGCGCTGTCGAGAAATGCGGCCGCCATCTTGGTCCGGTCATCCGCCTCACTCTGCACTGCTGTTTAACCGGCGGAATGAGGTCTGAGCGCATTAAATGAATCATAGTTCGCTCAATACTACGTAATTTTCTTCTCTGCAAACGCCATTCAAAGAGGCTTGATAGAGGCCATATTTTTTTTTTGGCGTTTTCAAATACTCAGAATGAATAAAATGATATTTTAGAACATGGCAGCAGTGGCTGTATTATAGTATAACAATTAATCAAGGATATATTTAGGTTTAGAGCTAGGTTCCTGCTATGTCTCAATAATTATTAATAACTGGCGGTTTTAATAGGCCAATTCAATATTGATTTGATTATAATTTTTTATATAGTTTAATTTTATTTATCCATTTGTAGACACACACAAATAATGTCATATAGAAGCACTATTTTAATAACTGGAAAATACACACAAAGAAATACACACAAATATATAGCCTACATATCAATAAAAATTTAAACACAAGAACAGCGTGACAGGACAGCATCTAAACTACATATCAATTTGCTTGTTGGCTACACAGCACAGAGGAATCACTTGCTGTGAATTTCTCCCTCTAACAGCAATCTCCCACTTCATCCTCAAGTTTTTGTCCTTAGGAAATCTTCAAAATGAAACAGGAGATCACCACAAAGAAATCTTTAATAAAACAGAGCTCACTTTCTTCCTTCTTCTTTCTATTTTATTTCTTGACGTTTCTTAGAACCTCTCTCAAACAAAAGTTTTTCAATCTAATGCAAATCTGTTGATAATAGAGCAAAGTTGCTATTATTGTGAATAAGCAAGCTGTTCGCAAATGCTGTTTCCTTTTTGGAGTTGACCGATAGTCTTCCTCTTTGGCCTACAAATGACTCTACAGTCAAGTGTAATGTTGAAAAAACGTTTAATCATAACTGTGAAAAGTTATTCCTTGAGCCCTGTTCTCTGCTGTCCGCCTGTTGGCACAGGAATACGCCGCACAGTGCTCCGGCATCGCTGAATGAATGAATGAATGAATACGATTGACCGGAGCGTATGGGAAGCTTGACCTGACCAAGATGGCGGCCGCATTTCTCGCTGCGCAGCACCCCCAGCGGGGTCTACCCTTTTATTATGTCTATGGTCGCCACTCTGTTTAATCGACCACTCTGAGAAGGGTTAAACACGCCGTACTCTCAACGCCCACAGAGGCGGGTCAGGAGACCTCGGGGGGGGGGTCTCCAAAGTCCAGGAGGACTTCTTCAGCTGGAGAAAACCTGCTGCTCTGCTCTCCCTCTCAGGGTTTCATAAGGACAGCAAGAACTAGGGCTGGGGGATATGGACCAAAAGTCATATCCTGATATTTTGAGGCTGAATATCGACATAGGATATATATTCCAATATTGTTAGCGCTAAGTGAGAGTCAATTTTTAGTCACACCCAAAGCCAAATATGACATGTCACAAGTATTTCTATTTAAACTGAAATTATGCTCAGCTGTTCAAAGAACAATAAAATTTAAACATAAATACTGTATAACTACAGGAGTGGTTTATTAAAGCTCAAAAAGGTATACATTTAAATGAAAAATACAACTTCATTAAAAAAAGCCCATAAAGTAAAATAGGCCAATCTTTATCTGAAATAAATGTATTTATATGAGAAAAGCATCAACAATTTGACAACTATAAATGGCCTATTAAAATCAAAAAGCAGATTTTCTTCTCCTCTCTAACAAATCCACAGATGCAAACAACGAACACGACAAAAGAATTAAATATGACAAACCCTGTTCAGGACCCCTCTGTTCCTTCAGCTAGCTCAGCTGTCTTTCAGCAGTTAGAGCCTGTTTCCCTCTCAACACTTAATGAAATAGTGGTAAACTTACGTCCTGCTAACTGTCCATCTGATAGCATTCCTTCCCGTTTGTTCAAGGAGGTTTTTAATACTGTTCAGTCTTTTATTTTGACTCTCATTAATCGGTGTCTCAGCTCCGGAAGTGTGCCTTCCTCCTTCAAACATGCCATGGTGCAACCTCTCTTGAAAAAGAAAAACTTGGATCCCTTGGTTTTGTCCAATTTTAGGCCAATATCCAAACTCCCTTTTATTTCCAAGGTTTTGGAAAAAGTTGTTTTTAATCAACTCCAAGAATTTTCACAAGGGGCAAATGTTTGTAAACTGTTTCAGTCTGGTTTTAAGTCTCTTCACAGCACTGAAACTGCTCTTTCAGAAGTTTTTAATGATCTTTTATCAAACCTTGATTCTGGTAACTGTGCCTTTTTAATCCTCCTTGACTTGACAGCAGTGTTTGACACAGTGGATCACTCAATCCTCCTATCAGGCCTTGAAAATTGTGTAGGCATCAAAGGCCCTGCTTTGAGCTGGTTCAGATCGTACCTCTCAAAGATCTCTCTCTGTGCACATGGGCCAGATTTCTTCCACAGTTGCCCCTTTTTATAGTTATCTCCGCCAAGGAGGTTATGTTTTCGGTAGCGTTGGTTTGTTGGTTTGTTTGTTTGTCTGTGAACAACTTTACGGAAAAAGTTACAGACGGATTGACCTGAAATTTTCACCAGAGGTGCGTCTCAGCCCCAGGAGGATCCCATTAAATTTTGGTGGTGATCCGGATCGCCTTCTGGATCCAGGAATTTTTTGAAGGGTTCTTTATCATTGTGAGATAGGGCAAATTTTGGACTTTTTGCTTTTAACTCTATAAAAATGGCCAGTCTTTAGTAAAAAAATTACACAAAAGGATCTCAATGAGTTTTATGAGGTGTCAAAGGTTGATCCTGATCCAGACAAAATTCTGGATACTGTGATCCAGACAAACAAAAATAAGGGTGTCGCTGGAATTATCAGTGCTGAAAGATAACCAATGGGCGGCACAGTGGTGTAGTGGTTAGCACTGTCGCCGCACAGCAAGAAGGTCCTGGGTTCGAATCCGGGTCAGGGCATTTCTTGTTTTAGGAACATTATGAACAGTGAACATACCAGTTTAAACACAAATAAAAGTTAATAAAAGACACGTAACAGTAAAAGTTTTGGTGTGAATCACAATATAAGGGGGGACATGAGCTGCTTGCCAGAGGTCTGCGCTCTCTGAGTGCTTTTCTACTTCTTTATTGTTTTTATTGTCTCTGGCTATTTTACTGTAAAGCACTTTAGTAGGCCACTGGCTGTTTTTAAATGTGCTATATAAATAAAGCTGACGTTGACATTGACATTGACATAGTAAGGGCAGCATTTATATCTATAAAGACAGAACAAAATAAAGTGCTCAGTTAAAGAAAATACTTTTTAAACATCATTTTGAGATTACCTATATGTCTTTATCTTCTTAACAGTCTCAACCAAGACTATGAACTCAGTCAACATTTCCCCTCTTCTTTCTTTTTGACTTTGATAAACAATTAGTACTGTATGGAGGTCGACATTAGAGGACAGACAAGTGTGTCTTCCTTTGTTTCAAGATTTTGTGTGAGAAACACCAGCCTGTCAACAACAGCATCTGATATCTGTATATCCATATATGCAATATGGTCCAATTTCATATTTCATTTAAAAATACTGATATATTTCTTATATGGCTATATCGCCCAGTCCTAGCAGGAACCTTCCTCTAAACTCCTCCTCCTGTTCAGGGACCCGGTTCCTCCTCCTCCCCAGGTGAAACCATCAGCTCTGTCCCCAAACACACGCTCAGGTGTTTGCCACCTCACCTCACTTTACCTCCTCCTCGTCTTTCTCTTTATACACTCAGTCTACTTTCTGACCGGGTTCAGGACTCAGACCAGGAAGAGGACTCAGAAACCTCAGCCCAGGTATTCAGATGTTGTTGATAATGAATCTATGTTTCTAGATCTAGATCAGGATGAAGCATCAGAGTGGTGAAAACAGGAACGACAGCAATGTCTCTGACTGAGGCAGCAGATTTGATCATGACACAAAGTTTCAAAGAAAAGTGAACAGCTGCTGGTTCTCGGCTCCGCGGCCTTCCCCGTGTGGTCCCAGCTGACTCCGCCCCCTGTCAGAGAGACACCATGATGGCGATAGCGAGGTGAAACTGACAGCAGCTTCCTGTCTGTGGTCGGTACAGTCACCTCACAAACAAGTAAACACGGCGCCATTTTCCCACTGACAGAAAAAAAAAAGAAAAAAAAAACTCCCTTTTTTCTCCGTGAGCTAAATTTAGAGCGCCGCCCGCCGCTGCCATACATCCCCCTCAGTTTCATCCCACCCACAGACTTCCTTGGCTAACCTTCATGTTCGTCACCGCGCCGGAGCGTTTACTCAGACAGGTTTACAACATCAGAGCGGGCCAGGGTTCTGATCCAGGACAAGAAGACCTGAACCCAGACTCAGGTTGCAGAGTCTGTCTGAGCTGAAATCTCCAAACCTGAGCAGTGGGGTCAAAAACTTTAAACATAGATATTTTATAATAGATGTGAGGCTGTGGATCTATTAGCTTTGATTCATTATTATTGATCCGACTCCTCATCGGGTCTCTGATCAGTTCATGTGGATCTCTGCAGGTTTTCTGGATCAGCTCTTGTTTGAGTTCCTCCATGACGAAAAAGTTCCGCCTTCGTCTTCTAACCTTATGAAATTTTTGTTCCCCCTGTAGTAAGTCCAGTCTGAATATATGAAGGTATATTTTGTGCAAAAGGTTTGTGTATCTGTAACATGTAATGTGTAGTTGTGTACAGTGATTGTGTATGTGTATTAGTACATATAAAATCCGCACTCTATGAATTGTGTACTTGTTGATTTTTTGTGTGTACTTCTTGATTTTTTTTTTTATTTCCACAAGTACAACACAACATTTACACATTCACAGATTCTGAATTACAGGTGTACAAATCCTGTTTTACAAGTCACAGATTTAATGTCTGACACACTCACATTTTTGGTGTAAAACATATTCTTTGCACCTGTATGGAGTAATGTGAAGTTGTGGACAAAGTGTTACATTTATGTACAATAAGCTTTCAGGAAAACAGTTGTGTTGCCATGTGGGCATGGCAGTTCTTTTAGATGTACTGCATCACTAGAATCAGTTCACTAAAAAGATTTGTTCACCAAATCACCAAATCATCTAGCGTTTGGTGGGAGAAGCCTGCGGCGCCGACCTCCTGAACTGACACACAGCTGAACGGTTCAGGATTCAGTTCAGATCATAGCTTCTAGGACCCGGAGACAGGAGTGTTTGGCTGTGTTGCTTTAACAAACAGGTTTGTAACAATGAACTTGTTTATAAGTCATGATGTTTTAAGTGTACTGTCCTATGGAATGCTATTCATCAGGTCTGCTCGGTAAATTAGCCTCAGTGAGTGATTCGTTCACTGAACATTTAGAAGAATTCACACTGAACATGCACTGTTCCTTCGCAAACCGCTGCAATAATAGGATGCTGCGGGTTTTATACACCACTTGTTACATGCTGTGCTGTGTAGTTTTGTCTGACAAAAATGATTCCAGACAGTGTAGTTAAATGCGTGATTCATTCACCAAGTGATTCAGGTGTCGGTGCATGCAGTCCCTTGTTTACCAGCTGCTCAACTGGCAATGCTGTTTCTCACTTCAGCTCGACTGAAGTGAGAAACGAACAGTACGTTCACTTAAAAGATTTGGTTCTTTTGAACAAATTGTTTGTGAACAACACAACACTACCACGTGTCACAGATTGTGCTTCTTACAGCTACAAATCAAGTTGCTGAGCTGTTTGGTGCAAAAGGCGGTCACTGATCTGAGATTGACAGGCTTTACAACCAATCAGAGGTGATAGCATTTCGTCAGAAACCCTCAGTTTATTCTTGTGAACTTTGACCTCTGACCTCCTGATGTTGACCTCACACTCTCTGATTCATAACCAGGATTGTCGTCGGTCTGCTTCGCTCCTCTTTGTGTTACCAAACTAAAACGCTGACCTCATGACTTTTCACTATTAACACAGGAGGAGGAGGAGGAGGAGGACTGGCCCGGTTTCCACGTCTTAGCGGATCCAGTCTGATGAAACCGGAGAACAAAAGAAGACCGGTCTGAGTCTTGTTGACACTGGAGGACTAACACGGACCATCCAAACCAAACAGAGAAATCAGCAGAGGGCTGGAGAGCTAAGCTTAGACTCCTGTTACTAGGAAACCTCACAAATCCTGAGAGAGCGGGAATCCTCAGATGACTTCACCAAAGAAGAAGAAACACAAACTGACTAACGAGGAGGAGGACGACGAACCAGAGAGATGATGATGAGGATGGTGGTGGCGTACACCGAGACTCTCATGTGTTTGATGCTGGAGTTTAAAAAACTTCCTGTAAATAAATTCAAGGTCAAAGGCGGGGCGGCAGCACCTACCCTGTGTATGGTGGAAGTTGCTGTTGCCTCCCTGCGTGTTGGCGGGGTTGATGCCCAGCTGGGTGAGGGTGGAGGCCAGGTTTCCCGTGCTGCTGCCCCCGCTCAGAGAGGAGGATCCTGGGTAACCAGGCTCGTCCTGGTCCAGCGGCGTGGGTAGAGGGGAGGGGAAGTGGAGGCTGGAGAGGTCCGGCAGCGAGCCACCAGTGTTGAGGGCCGACGGGACGCCGTGAGCTGGCGTGGACGGCTGCTCCGGTGACGTAAAGATACTGAGAGGAGAGAAGAGGAGGAAAGGGGAGAGAACAGGAGAAAGGGAGAGGGGAGAGGAGGGAGGAGAGAGGAAAGGAGGAGATAAGGAGAGAGGGAGAGGAAAGAGGAGAAGTAAAGGAGAGTAGAGAGGAGACAGGAGAAGAGGATGAGAGGAGAGAGGAGAAAGGAGAGAGAGGGAGAGAAGGAGAGGAGAAGAGAAGGAAAGAAGAGAGAAGAGAAGAGGAGAAAAGGAGAGAAGAAGAGGAGAGGAGAGAGGGAGAGGAGTGAGGAGGAGAGGAGAAGAGAAAGAGAGGAGAGAAGAGGAGAAAAGGAGAGGAAAAGAGAAGGAGAGGAGGGAGGAGAGAAGAGGAGGAGGGGATAAGAGAAGGAGAGGAGAGAAGAGGAGAAGAGACGGAGAGGAGAGAGGAGAGAAGAGGATAAAAGGAGTGGAGAAGAGAAGGAGGGGAGAGAGGAGGAGAGAAGGAAAGGAGAAGAGAGTGGAGGAGAGAAGAAGAGGAGGGAGGAGGAGAGGAGAAAAGAGGCGAGAAGGAGAGGAGAAGAGAAGGAAAGGAGAGAGGAGAAGGAGAGGAGAGAGGAGAGAAGATGAGAGAAGTGAAAAGAGAGGAGGAGGAGAGAGGAGGAGAAGGAGAGGAGAGAGGAGAGATGGAGAGGAGAGAAGGAGAGGAGACAGGAGGAGGGTCAGGTCCTGCTGAGAAGACTTGAACAAGCGTTTTTATTTTTGTCTTAGAGAGAAAAAAATCAAAAATCTAAACTGATCAGATTCAGAGAGACAGGAAGTGTCTGTGAGCTGAGACTCCTGCAGAGTCTGAAAGTTAATATTTCTCTGAACTGACGTCTGAACAACAAACTTTTAGTCCCTGAAGACGTAAAAGACGAGGGGCCTGTGAAAACTGGGTCAAATATTCACTTTGGTGAAAGAAAGAGTCACAACCATCTGAGGACAGGAGAAAAACCCTTGTGCTCGAGAGAGAGAGAGAGAGAGAGAGAGAGAGAGAGAGAGAGAGAGAGAGAGAGAGAGAGAGAGAGAGAGAGAGAGAGAGAGGGAAGAGAGAGAGCAGCTAAATCTGGTCCTATCCCCCTGAAGAAGGGACTTTTTGGATGGTAAATCAAAGTTCCTACAAAAACCAGGTCCCAGCACTTTCTCCAAAGTCAAATTTACAACTTTTTAGGGACTTTTATGACCCAAATAAATACGGTTTCAGATCCAAAACCTTGAAAACGGTTTTCCTGCTTGAGGCGAGTTTTTAAAGACTTGTCAACATCAGATAAATCGCTGCAGGAACCCGGACAGACTCTGGTCCAGAAACTGTGTTTACACTTACTTGATACCGGGGACTTCACAGGACTTGGGTCGAGACGTCAGCAGAGGCAACTGGAGAAGAAACACAAGGAGTATGAGAAACTTATCAGGAGTTTGTCATTTGTAAAGACTTTCATTTCTCATGTTTTTGACCGATAAAATTCACCTAAATAGATAGAGATGCTTTTTTTAGGGTCTTGAAATTATTCAGACTTTTTCTCAGTGCTCTGACTTTTCTAACTTCTGTTTTATTTTATTTGACCTCATGACTGTATCAGAGAACATTTTCCTAAAGTTGCAGATCCACACTTGTGTCTTTACCTTCTTGGTGTCCCAGGGTTTGAGGAGTTTTCCCTCGTCTAACACGTTCTCCTCGATGGGAGGGACCGGGTACGGAAACACTGAAGGACAAACAAAGAAGTCTATAAACGGGTGGCTCCTGAATCCTCACACATCAGGAGGATAGATGATGTTTGTATGATCCAGTTTTTGGTGTTAAGTATCAAAGGTAAGTATGTGAAGTATGAAGCAGACATCAAGATTACAAAGTGGACAACAGATTGAGAAAGAGAAGGTGAGGCAGAAGCCTTCAGAGCTCTTCATGATGAGACTGGAGTAAAGATCCTGGTTTTTATAGAAGTCAAAGTTCTCAGGTCTTTGGGGGTGTTCCTGTGTGTCTGCATGTTACTCACTTCTTCTGCCCTCTCCATCGCTCTGACCTGCAGGGAAAAAAACACAGACAGGATTACACACACATACAGACTGGCAGGAGAAAACAGAAGGATTCAAAGGTTCACACATGCCACGAAAGCTGCAGTTAAGTCAGTTTAGATACTTGGAGTCAGAGCCGAGAGTCTGGCAGTGGAGTTCTGGATCAGGTTTTATATCTAGTTTCTATAGAGGACATCCTGACTCAGAGGAAAACCTGTTTAGACTGAGACCTCTATCCTGAGGAAACATGTGAGCTGATAAGTCAGTCTAACAATGAACAGGTCATGTTCAAAATAATAACGGAGGAAAACAGTGAGAGCGCAGCGAGAGAAGAAAAATCACAACCTCAGTGCGGTTTTACCACCAAACTGGGTCATGTGGTTTTCAGATCAGACTGATTTCTGCTGCTTCACGATGTGTGAGGGAGTCAGTGAGACAAACTTCAGCAGACAACATGATGGTGTTCATAATTATAATGAAACTATTATTATTATTATTATTATTATTATATTATAAATAACAATACTAATAACAATAATAATAATAATAATAATTGTGATAATAATGATTATAATTATTATTGTTATCATAATTAAATTAATAATTAATTATTACTAAGACAATAATAACAATAATGATAATATTTTTAATGTTATTTTATAGGGATTATCATCATTATTAATAATAATAATAATTATAATATCTAATGATAATGATAATGATAATAATAATAATATTTGTATTCCTTTAGTTTCACCCTTTCAATTGTCATTAAACCTGGGTACGAGAAGTCATCCTTGTGTCCTAAGTCGTGATGAGCGGAAGGTGTTTAGCTTACTGTCTTTTTACTCTGACTTTCCTCTGGTTCACTGTCAGGATGTTTCTGGTGAGTCTTAGTTTCACAGTAAATACAGAGTCACACAGATGTTTCACTCTGGCTTATTTCAGCAGAACTGACATGAAAATAAACCCTTCATTTTTTATTTTGTTGTCATGAACAGATCTGAAGTTCGCTTAAATAAAGTCCCAGTTTTACTGTGTAAATACAGAGTTACACAGACATTACTGCAGCTGTATGATCCTGAAACAGAAACTGATTTTCTATCAAAAGACTCAAAAGTTTGTTGTAACACTATCGTGATGATGCAGATTTTTAAAAAGTTCAGAAGAAAACGTTTGTCTGACAAACATGTTGGAGAACATCAAGGATCTGAGTCTGATTCTGACTGCTTGTTTGTGCTTCATGTTTTGGAGCCTCACCGGAGCGCCTGTTGCTCTGGGGGGTGAGGGTGGGTCCTCCAGTGGTGAAAGGGTCCCCTGGGGGGGGGTTCATTACGCTGGTGTGAAGGGCTGAGTCAGAGTTGGTCCTGAGGGGTGAGAGACAAACAGTGTTAGGAGATTTCAGGAGAGAGAGAGAGCAGAGGTTTTGCTCAGGGTTCAGGTGGTTTTAGATTCTCCAGTATAAACAGATTTTACAGTAAAATACCGCCGTTCACTGACGCTGTAAAGGAGAGACCACATGTTAGAAGAATCCCAGTGTCTTCTCATGAAACCAGATAACTGAGACAATGTGAACCCTTTCACTTCAGACCAAAATGGACCAAATGACAGCTACCTCTAAACACTTAGAGCTCCCCCTACTGAGTGGTGACAGAATGAAGTTTTAAATCTGCTTCCTCCATCTGTAAGACGTGTCTGCGTCTGCTACAGGAGTATTTTGGTTTCACTTTTGTTTGACAGGAGGTCATTGAGACGTGTCATCTACCTCTGTGTTTTAGAAAAATCACAACATACTGTCGTCACTCTTGGAGACTGTAGAGATTCAGAAGCTGTTGGACTCTTTTAAAGATTCAAACAGATAACAGTCCTTTATAGAGTCCTGGTCCAAGAAAACGATCGATGTGGACCAGTTAGACTACAGAGGCTAAAGGAGGGGAACTGATGATCAGAATGAAAGAAGGAAGAAAGGGGTTAGAGGACAGGTCTATGAAGGGGTGAGTCTTAATCCTCAAACCAAGTCCGCCACAAACCAGGAGAAAGAAAACCTTCCAAAGTAAAAGTTACAAGACTTTCTGTTCTCAGGACAAGCACTCGTCAAAGGCGGGTAAGAAGAAAGGAAAAAGAGAGGAAGACGAGGAGGAGGAAGAGGAGGATTCACCTGTTGAGTGCAGTGGTGGGGAGACGGAACAACTGGCTTTTATCCCCGGGGAAGTTTCCGGACCAATTCCTTTTTATGATCGACAAGAACAAACAGTTACTTTCCTCCCCAGAGCAAGAACATGGAAACGAAAGGAGGAGAACATGGAGAGAGGAAGAGTGTGGGCCCCAAAAGAAAGTGCGAAGAAGCGATAAAAAGAAGAAGATGGAGGTGGCGAGAGAAGGAAAGAGGGAGGCTGGCGTGTCAGCTCAGCAGAGTACAAAGGTCTACGGACGCCGGCATGTTTCAAAAAGACAAAGTCATTCTGGGAGTTTTTACAAAAGTTTGGAGTCAGAGACAGTTTAAAAAAAATCTAAGAAAAGAGGATTGCGTCCCACAGGGATCAACGCTCAGACCCCTTTAGTTTGTGTGGATTTGGTTATTCCTTCATTCTGTGAGTGTTTGAACCAATAAGACAATCTGGGGGGAAACATGGAGGTCGACCAGCTGACAGTCTGATCTGTGTGTCAGAAATCTAAATCCAAATTTACCACAAAGTCTGGGTTTGTTTGTTTACAGACGAATGGGATTCAACTCGGCAAAAAAATCGCCTTCAGTCAAAACAAACAAAAGTGACGGGGCAGAAATTCGTTTTTTTCTTCCTGTTTAGGCCGTCAACAAACTCACTAAATGACTAAACTATCTTTGACGGCATCAAAACTAAAACATAAAAACAGTAAAAACACCAAAAATTGAGAAAATTGCTGCAGAGAAGAATCTAAACAACAAAATCAAGCTTTCAAAAACACAAGCCTGTCTAATGAGACGACAACTGCTGCAGAAATAATGAAGTCCCCGGATAAAGCTAGGGTGACCATATTCTAAATTGTCAAAAAGAGGACATGGCTACACAGGCAGAGTCGTGTGAAGTAAATTTTGAGGATTTTTTGCGTCAAGTGTTTTTTTACGTGCTTCTAACTCAGTTATTCCACGGGACACAAATTCAAAACTTCCATACAAAACTGTGGACATTTGAAGGATTTTATAAACTCCAGCGGACAAAAGGCCAGACAGCCCCCCAAAGAGAGGACATGTCTGGGTAAAAGAGGACATATGTTTACCCTAATAAAGCTCATGCACTCCTCTGACATATTTAAATAAAAGTGAAACTCTCACACTGATATCAAACTCATCTGAATAATTTGGCAGTGTTTCAGTGGGATTCAACTTGGCAAATATCTCCTTCAGTCAAAACAAATACAAGTGACGAGGCAGAAATTAGGTTTTTTCTCTTGTTTAGGCCATCGACAGACTCTCTACATGACTGGACAAAAGGCCGGACAGTCCCCCAAAAAAGAGGACACATCCGGGTAATAGAGGACGTATGTTCACCCTAATAAAGCTCATGCACTCTTCTGACATACCTGAAACTCTCACACTGATATCAAACTCATCTGAATAATTTGGCAGTGTTTCACAGCGCTGTTTTTTCAACATACAGACTCCCTGCAAAATCCACTCGCCTTGTGAGACCAGCAGCTTTCTGGCGATTAAAGGTCCTTTCACACCGTGACTGTTTCATTTGTGTGATTATTTCTGACGTCTTTTTTTTTCTAACCCGTATCCTGTCAATACAAGCGTTCGCATCAGCGACATATTCCCGTCCTGTGATATTGCGGCATTTATTTTTTGTAGCACGGTCGATTCTTCTAAAGTTTCGCATACTGTGTGTACACTTCTGACCAGATTGCGTGTTGTTGCGACGTCAGATTCACCGGTATATCCAACATGGCTGACCGGCTAATTGTTTACGTGTCGGAGAACAGAGTGCTTTTTGATTAAAAACACAAATATTACGAAAATAACAACTTGAAGGATAACTTGTGGAGAGTCATAGTGTGTGACTCTCCCCCCCCCACCCCACCCCAGAAAGTCTCAAAATCACATTGCGCTTGATGTGTATAGTCAGGAGCGTCAAAATTCGCCTTAGAATATTTTATAACTTCGCGTCGTATATTTGTATCGTTCCCGGTGTGTAAGGACCTTAAGACTCAGTACCAACAGAACCTCTGGATCTTCACACCAGGCTTAAGTCTGGAACCATCACGGCCCAGAGTCCACTGCTGGTTCAGTCAGAAAATCAGAACTGACCTCCTTTTGGAAAGGATAACTGGACTTCAGACGTTTCGCCTAAGGCACAATCCACTCACCTCGTGAGACCAGCAGCTTTCTTGCGATTAAGTGTGCAGCACATTTTCTATCCTACAGAGAAAATCGGTCCATTTTTAGACCATCTGTATGAAAATGAAGTAAGTCTGAGCAGACTGGACAGAGCTGCTGCTGCTGCTGTAGGCCCCTCCTCTTACTCTGATTAAGACTTTTCCATCATGTGGGATAATTCTGAATCTCATCACTTTTAAGTTAAGTCCCCTCTGCTCCTGTTTGAACTTCATTTCTCCTGAAAACTTTCACTGGAGCTGAAAACTCGAGGGCAGACTGTTTGGCCTTTTCTGTTTGTTGGCAGCTCTTTCTGGCGTGAACACCACGGAGGAAGAAGAAGCAGAAAAAACTGAACTGAGACTTGTTTGGACCACAACCTCCAACCTTTGATGGCCCGTTAGCGGACCGCCCCACTGAAACTTCTTTTGTAATAAAACCTCAAAGCTGGTCTAGTCCAGCTCCTGGGATCACTTTAAAACCTGCTGATATGAAACTCCAGGCCTGATAGAGTCCAAGCTGGATGAGCTGGACCAAACACTGTTTACTGTTGGACTTTAGGGAATGCCTGGAGGTCATTTGCCAGCCTAATCTGTGTGTGAGTGTTTTTGTGTGTGTTTGTGGTGTGCAGCGGACCATCTGTGTCTGTGGACCGAGGCCAGACCCTCTCTGAAGGGTAATTGTTGTCTTGTTAGAAGAAAACGAGAAAGAACGGGCAGGCAGGCAGGCAGGCGAGAAATAAGCGGCTGGAACTGGTTTCAGAAAATAGAAGAAAAAGAGGCCAAAAACGAAAAACAACAGATTCCCAGAAGAAGAGAGGGCAGCAGAAGAGCAGAGAGCTCCTCAAAAACCAGTCAGGTCTGGAGAGGCGCCGGCTTAAATCAACTCTGCTCCATATTAGTCGTCTAGAGGGTTAGTGTGAGGGCTGAGGAGGCAAATGAACGGAAGCAGCGCTCGCAGGAGGGACGATGAAAACCGACCAGGAGCCTCAGTGACACCTCAAGGGATTCTGGGAGTTTTCTCAGAAAGACGAAGAGGATCTGACAGGAGGGTGAGGGTCCTAGATCGGGACACATCAGCAGTTCCAGTTTAGAGAGTCCGGAGAGGTTTAATATCGATACTGAGGCTGAGAGTGGATCCAGATCCAAGACCATCTTCACTCAGAATTGTTCGGTTAAAGGGATATTCCACTGTTTCTGTATGTCAGTCAGCTCCACCTCTTTAATATGGAACTGTCAGGAGAACCTGCATGCAAGCTAGGCTACAGTTTTCTGCAGATGCTTACCGAGCTGACTCAGACACACACAGTTACCGCACACCGATCAGCTGTTTCATGATGTAAACCAACAAAAAAAATGGGTCATTCTGAAAACACGCCGTTCACGGCAGATGTGTCTTTTTTCAGGGCGGATAGACGGAAAATATCAGATTGATCAGAATTAATAATCATTAAAAGTTATAAATCTGTCTGTGAAAATGATAATTACAGACGCATTCAAACATTTAATTTCTGAGAAGTTAACTTGGTGTCTCACAGGATACCAGTCTGTCAGAATCCTGATCCTCAGAACAATGTGGATCAGTGTGGTTCTTCATTCTGGTCCAGACAGCTGCTGCTCACCGTGAACCAAAACTAGACGAGGACTTCACTTTGTCTTTATTCTTAGGATGTTATGACTTTAATCTTAAGAAATTTGCACCTTTTTGATGAATTAATCTAAAAAACTGATACCAATAATTGACTGATGCCAAATCTGGGCTCTGATTAGGCCTGAGTGATTTGGCAAAATAAATGATCACAATATATTTTGTCATATTGTCCAATCTCGATTATTATCACGATTTTTAAAAAAATTCTGTAGTTTTAATCTGTACTAAAAACTAAAGAAATTAGAGATTAGTTCAACATTTTATTAACATACAAGGTAAATAAAAAATCAAATAAATAAGATATACCTAGAAAAATATAAAAACCATTTCAACTCAACAGTACAAAAAATGTAGATTAATATTAAATTATAAAGTGAACTAGTTTACAGTCCTGAGTGTTTTTGCAGGTATGCAAGACCCAAAATAAACAAACCACCCCCCCAGGGATAATAAAGATGCCTTTCATGTAAATATTAGATGATGTAAACGTAAATGATATGATTGATTGCTTTGGTCTGGTGGCTGCACCTCTAGTTGTAGCTAAAATGCTAACACCACTGGTACCGTCAGCACTCCGCCCACATTTTCTTGCTTTCAGCATAATCACTTAAATAATTAAACAGATCGGTTCTTGAGGCACCGACCGCCGACATACCTTACATATCGGCTTAATTGATCTATGTCACTTTGGAGATATCCGAACCACCACCACACAACCAACGATTAAAAAGTTTGCTTCTCAACAATGGTGTCTTTGGAGGATGACTCAAAGTCATGGCTGACATCTGTTTTGCTGCCCTCAGCTTCGGTCATTCTGTTTACTTCCTGTTTAATTCTCTGGCGACTTACAGAAGTGAGCAGGAAAAGCTTGACTCTGACTGGCTGTTGTGACGCACATTTCCGTCATGTTTGATCGAGTAAATAAGCTCACAGCTGATCACCGTGATTGAACTGAAATTCATCACGATCATATAATCACCCAGTCCTAGCTCTGATAATCGGTCTAACTCTAGTTACAGAAAGGAAATCCTCTGAAGGAAAAGCAGAGGTCTGTTCTGTCAGGGGTCAGGAGTCAGACTCGGTACCAACAGAACCCCTGGATCTTCTCACCAGGCTGCAGTCTGGAACCATCACGGCCCAGAGTCCTCCTCTGCACTGGTTCATTCAGAAAACCAGAACTGACCCTCTTTTGGAAAGGACAAGTGGCCTTAGGAGAAACATCTCGAGTACGTCCGGTTGCCCTTTCAACGAAGTTTCAGAGCATTTAGGAGTTCAGTCAGAAAACCAAAAGTGTCCTGGACGACCCTTCAAAATAAAAGTGCTGTGAAAGTCTCTCTGCAGGAGCAAACAGACATTTGTCATTTTTAGACTATTTCTGAATCTGTGAGTCAGACGTATTACTGACGGCAGTCTGATCTGTCCACATTCACGCCAAACATCAAACCAATCCAAGGCTGACACATCGCCAACACGCTTGAGTAGGAACCAGATCTATGCAAACAAGATCAGGTTCACCGTCCCAAACCAGGAGCTCCTTAAGCTTCTATCCCAACAACCACCAAGATCTGATTTTTTTACTAATTTCTGGATGTCCAGATCCTTTGAGGTGTCACAAAAACTTCAGAACGGTTTTTAAAGGGTGGAGGAAAATGTAGGAAGAAGGAGAAGGAGGAGAATTAAGGAGGCGTCCCTGCAGGCAGCTTCAGGACTTTAGAAACAGACTGAGACAGGAAAGGGGGTGGAGTTTAACAGACATTACCTTCTCCAGCTGGGGTCAGGAGGCGGGGACAAGTAGGCGGAGTTATACGGCGAGCTGTCCACCTGAGGAGAGGAGCAGTTAAGGAAACAAGATGATTTTCTTTTTCTCTTTTACTCTCTGGTTGAAATGAAAAAGTTCTGGTTTTTAAGACTTCTCCTTTTTTCTTTCTCGGAGTATGAAATCAGAAAAACTGAAGCCCACACAGACAAAATCTGTTCGCTCAGCTGTCATCAACAAATATTTCCAAACTTCAATCATCGGCTTTTTTGTCTCTTTCAGGAACCGTTTTCAGAGCTTCACACTCGGACTGATTCACACCTTCTGCAGAACAGAGCAGGTGTGAAATACACAAATCTGCAAATGCACACTTTGGCTTTCTTTTCCTCCGTTTGCTGATTTTAAATACTTTCAGTTAGAGGACTTCAGAGTTCCCTCTTCTGTTCGACTGACTTCACTCCTCTTTGGTAGGAGCTGTCTGAGGGTTACCGACCAACCGGGTTTTCATGGACCACTAAGAATCAGATACTTCAATCAGGAATGATGGGTCAAGACCTTCTTTGCAGGGTTAAAGCTGGGGTCTAAATTAGCCAGTTTTTCTTTCGCTGATTTAACCCATTTGAACTGGGACAGCATGTACGCATTTCAACCTTCCAAGCCGGCGGCATGGATACATCATTTTGTAACATTCTGTAGTTTTTCAGTCATTTCTGGAGTCGTGGTGAATCAAATTATCATACCCGTCTGCCTCTGATAGGCTAATAAAGCTTCAAAAAGTGATCAGATTCATGCTCAGATCTTGCTACGTTCTTTGTGAGGAAAGTAAACAATGACGGAGGCAGAGAGCAGCTTCAGAGGAGAAGTATCCAGCCTTAGTAAAGGTTGTGATATTGACAGAAATAATGATGTTGATGACCATATTTTGAACCTTCTGGGCCACAAGATCAGGACTTCTGGATGAGAGGAATGTTTTTGGACGACAAGGAAGAGATATGGTGGACCTCCAGTCTTTGTCTGTAAACAGTGTGAACAACCTCTTCATATTGATGCTTTGGTTCACACGATCGGCGTTTTCTGTGAGTCTTCATGACTTTAAGTAAGCACAGAGATGCACACACTGTCAGACACTTATTTATTTATGTATTTTTTAGTTTTTAATGCTGCTTTTGTACTGGCACTATACTAGGGCAGCTGCATACCCTTTCAACACTTTATTTTTTATATTTACATTTGTGTTGAATGGACACTTTATCATGACTGCCACTTGTTTTGTAGAGCGTAAATAGTTATTTATACTGCTGCTTTATTTCATTTGAGTTTGTTTGTTCAAAGTTTTAAATAATGTAATGAAGGTTCAGAAAATAAAAGATACTTATCTTGAAAGCCACATGTATAAGCTCTCAAATACTATTTGAATTTGGTTTCTATCTGCTACAGAGGCTGAGATATCAGCTTTTTTGTAAACCTCAACACTTAAGAAAACCTCAGGATCTGGGGGCCCTTCAAAAAATGGCCCTCAGGATTTCACAGTCTCAGACAGGATTCAGGTCTTCATGGGTTAATGCTGAACAATATCTCCAGGTTTAGGAGCATCAGGACTCTATAGTTGGAGTCACTGCATGGGCTTAATATCACTTGTCCATGAACTGTCCTGAGGTCTAATGAATCAAGATCTAGCCCCAAATTTTCACCGCATCCAGAACAGCAGCGATTTTCGCCATCCGCCAATTCCTACCGGACCCGTTGGTGAGGCAAATTTCGCAGCATGCGGTTAAAATTGGGAGTAACACTCTTCTGGAAAGGACAACTGGACTTGCTTGAGACGTTTCGCCTAAGGCAAAACGTCTCTAGGAAGTCCAGTTGTTCAACAACATACTGGAATTCATAGATGCTGCAACCTCAGTTTTAAACAAAATCTCCAGGTTTAGGAGCAACATCTGCTGCCATCCAGACAGTGACTTTTTTTTAGGGAAGACCTTCATGGTTACTTGGCGTCCTAACTCTGATCGGACCCCGATTGTCAAAGACCTTTGTGGGTTTGGAGCTTAGAACCTCAGACATGCAGTCACGCTGTAATGTAAGACCATAGACTGTATATACTATGAACAACTTGGTTCTGCCTACAGCCTGTACACGGATTTGAAGCCAATACGCTCTCGGTATTTCCAGGATTTTTCTTCATTTCCTGAAACCAGCGCTGCGCCGTAGCGATGCGCACATTCGGCCGCGCAGTCGCAGAGAGTCACTGTGATGACGCTCGGCTCAAACAGCATTTCCCCCGGGTGAGCTACGCAATCCCTGAACGCCCATAGGCTGTATCAGGTGTCAGTCATAGAAAACATGAACCCCCTAATAACTTTTAAAAATGGAGCTTCACAGAAAAAAGAGGACTTGAGCACAAACCAGTCTTACAGTAACTACATGTCAATATCACAACCGGGGGGGAGAAAAATTTATGTTCTGTGTAATAAATTTCTAAAGTTGGTCCACAGCCCCATAAGCTTTTCTGGCGGAGGCGGGATTTATGACCTATACTGCAGCCCATCAACAAAGGGTGCTGTTCTCGGAGTGGCTTCACCCAGCAAGGAGGCAGACTGTCCATTCTTTATACAGTCTATGTGTGAGACTCACTTCAGTCTGAAAACAAATAAAAACGTTTAAGAAAAAAAAAGCTTAAGCCCTCTTTTGGAGCCGAAGGATACTTGTCGGTTGCGGTATGGTCTGACTGGCGAGATGAAACGGCGGTCCCTCTGGACTCGCTCCACCAGACCGTGATGCCGAGTGGACCGGTTCGACTCCAGAGTGGAGGGAAACGAGCCCTGAGAGAGAGAGAGAGAGAGAGAGAGAGAGAGAGAGAGAGAGAGAGAGAGAGAGAGAGAGAGATACTTTTTAATTTAACATGTACATTAGAGACATTAAAAAGACGGAAATAAAGAAACAGAAATAAACTCTGATCAGGGTCAGGACTGCTGCTCCAAGGATCTGAATCCTGTCCCAGACCTTTTCATCATGACCGCTGTGTTGTGTCAATAAAGACTCAACATCTGGGGCTCGTCTCACCTCAGAAAGACTTTTATAGTAATTTAAAAACCTCCAAAATTCCTCTAAAACTCTGGTGGAGATGAGGAGCCAACAAGACTCAATCCAATCTTTGTTGGAGAGAGGAGGAGTAGGAGGAGGAGGAGGGGGTGAAGATTCAACTGTGATAGCAGCAGCAGAGGAAGGGGGAGGCGGCGCTGATATTGATGAGACACTTTCATTACTGAATGAGTTTGGCTCTGCTGCTGCAGCGCTGACAGGAAACTGATGAGTCAGACATGGAGAGCTGCAGATCGTGGTCGTGACGCAGCCGCAGGAGACTGTCCTCCAGAACGTGACACCTTAACCGCTGCTTTTGTCCTCCAAAACAACTCAGAACTTACTCTGCTTTTATTTGATGAATATTTACGAGGAGGGGGTATCTAAAATTAATTTCCCTCAATATCAATATAAAACATGGTCAATATCCTTTTTGATAGTCGCCATTCTGCCATGTTTTGGTAGACTGTATGAATAGCCAATGAAAAGGGGAGTTGCTCATTGTACATATATATTTATTGTAGTATTTAGTGTAATTTGTTTACTTATTCCCTTTTTTATTTTTCTATCTGTCTTTATTTGCACTGCGGGTCCGAGAGGACTGTAATTTCATATATGCTGTAGTATAGCATATTTGACAATAAAGCTGACTTTGACTTTGACTCTGGGTCTGCTTCGCGCTGAACCAGTCATGTGCTGAATTAGAACTAAGTAGCAAACAACTGCGTCGTAGCAGACAGCAGCTCCACCCAACCGCAGCACTTTAACTGGTGAAGCCGACAGCACTGTTAGTGAGAAAAAAAGAAAATGAGTGCTACCCCCGACAGAAATGACAATGAAGGCTCAACAGATGATGACATCGTCGACAACACTGGCACAATGGTGGTGTGGAGGTATTTTGGTTTTTTGAGGTCGAACATGAAGCAGAGTAATGTGGACTGTAAATTACGTCGAGTACATGTTCTCACAAAGTCAAGGAATACCTCAAATCTTTTTCACCACCTGCAGCAGCGCCACGCTGCAGAGCACGTGCAATGCAAAAGGTTACATTCCCCAAGAGGATCAAGGAGCCCATGGCACCTGAAACAGCCGACCATTCAGTCTGCTTTCTCTAGAGCAACGCCTTACGATAAAACGTCAAAGAGACACAAAGACCTAACAGGTGCAGTAGATTATTGTATTGGAAAAGACATGCGACCAATAAACACAGTTAAATTTCATTTTTTATATCGTGATAAATATCAATATCAACTGATATGAAAAAAATATATTGTGCTTAACTTTTTCCCATATCACCCAGCCCTAGTCTGAGTCCAAGTTTGGATCCTGCAGACACAGTTAGAAACGCCAAGAGAGTGTGCGTGGCGGTTTTTGGTTACCTGGAAGTCCTGAGGGGTCCTGCCAATCTGGTTTACGTTGGGTAGCGAGCCGCCATAGTATGGGCCCTGACTCCTGGCGAGGCGGAGCTTCTGGGCCTGGAGCTGTCAGGAGGAAGACAGAAAAACGTTGAAAAGTTGGAGGACTGGGAGGAAACCTTCAACAAAGAAGGACTCAGTGGGTGGCTCAGATCTGGTGTGACAGGACCACAGAGAAGATAAACCAGGATCTGGATTTCAGCAGGCGGTTTGAGGCGGACTCTGGGTAAGACCGATCCTGAACTGGATCATCTATGTTCGCTAAACTCCATTTACAGCACTTTGCAGTTTTAAGGACTGCAATTCTGGGACCACATCTCTATGACCCTGGTAGTCTGTAGACGCAGTCCAGACTAGGGCTAGGGATGGGAATCGAGAAACGGTTCTTGTTCAGAACCGGTTTCAAATGGTTCAATCCATCGACATCGTTTACATTTCATTTTAATGATTCCCTTAACGATTCCTTTCTTCCGGGTGCTTTGGAAAACGGTCTTGTGAGAGGCAGTCTACTCGAAGGAAAACAGAGACTTTGAGGAAAAAACATGGTGGATGGTACAAAAAGTAGGCAGAAACAATCTAAAGCGGGGCTTCATTTTACAAAGAAAGACGACGACGAGTTTTGTATGGAAGTTTTGAGTTTGTGTAGCATGGACTAACTGAGTTAGAAGCGCGTAAAAAACACTCAACCCGACCAGAAAAACCCTCAAAATTTTGCGCACGACTCCATCCCATGTAGCCGTGTCCTCTTTTTGGAGATCCAGAGTATGGTCACCCTGATTTGACTTTATACCGACCAAGTAAATGTTGTACAAATAGTTAGTCGTTTAATTATTTTTAGACTACATCTTTTTCTGTCATCAAAGACTAAAATTTTGAGTTAACATTGAAAACCTATAGTCTACTTTTTTTTTTTAATCAAACAAAGGAATTGATAAGGGAATCGTTAAAGAATTGAATTGATAAGCAGAATATTGAATGGCAACAATATTGATAAAATTGTATCAATTCCCATCCCTAACTAGGGCTGCACAATATATTGTTCGAGCATTGTCATTGCGATGTCAGGTGCGCACAATAAAAGCAAGCTAAAAATATCTCTAAGACATACAGAAGCCATTCTACTAACATTCACAAAAAGAGGTAAGATCAGTGCAGGTTAACTGTCCTCAAAATTTTAGCAGAAAGTGAAATTCAGGTCATCTGCTGAAAATTCCTGTAGTTTTTAATATCGTAAAGTTGAAAAAAATCGCAATGTTAGTTTTTTCCAATATCGTGCGGACACATACACACACACGCGCGCGCAGACTCTGTCCTGGTTGAGTGGGTTGTATCTGCAGCCCCTCCTGTCCTTGTTCTGGGTCTGCTGGAGTCCTTGGATCTTTGAAGACCCCGCAGACGGCGTTCATTCACAGATCTTTAAAAAAACAGTTAGACTAACAGCCTCATTTTACAGCCTGATTTCTCAGGGTGTGTTAGCTTAGCGGCTCAGAGTAATGATTGTCCAGAGAGGAGAATGATCCTGGAGCGAGCTGGTGGATGAGTGATGAGGAGGTTTAGGTTTTAGAGGGTTCCTGGCACAGAAGAAAACCCTGTACTGCTGAGTCATGGTTGAGCTGTAATAAAAGCTGAGTCATGAACTGAAGAGCTCCATCGTTGGAGTTGTGGCATTATCCTATAATCCGAGTCAACAGGCTAAAAATTTAGGTGTTTTATTTGACTCAGAACTGAACCACACATACCACAAAGACGACGTTTTATCATTTAAAAAACATCCCTAAGAGTGACCGTTTCTCTCTCAAGCCAATGCAGAGACATGAATTCATACTTTTACCACTTGTAGAATAGATTATTGTAATGCACTCCTTTCTGGTCTCCCCAAAAAGAACATTTTACACCTGCAATTACTTCAAAATTCAGCTGCATGGATGTTAACAAGGACCAGAAAGAGAGATCACATTACACTGATTTTAAGGTCTCTACATCGACCCTCTGTCTCTTTCAGAATAGATTTTAAAGTTGTTTTTATTGGTTTTTAAAGCGATAAAGAGATAAAATAAGAAAAGATTATAAGTAAAACAAAGGCTAAATAAGAAAGAGGTAAAAGAGGTAAAAGAAAAAGGAGAAAAAAAAGGCAAAAGACGGTAAAAGATGGCATCACATAAAAGCAAGTCTGTAAAAGTGAGTTTTTAAAATTGACTTAAAAGAAGCGACTGTCTCTGCACGCCTTATCTCCTCTGGCAGGTCGTTCCAAAGTCGGGGAGCTCTGATGGAGAAAGCTTTATCACCTTTAGTTTTGAGGCTCAACTTTGGAACGACTAGGAGGCCTTCGCCAGAGGATCTGAGGCTGCGAGTTGGCTCATAAGGTATTAAAAGCTCTGAAATGTAGCTCGGAGCAAGTCCTTTGAGCACTTTAAAAGTAATCAATAAAATCTTAAAATCAATTCTAAAACTGACAGGAAACCAGTGAAGGGAGGCTAAAAATTGGAGTGATGTGATGCCGTCGACTAAAACCAGTTAAAAGCCGAGCTGCTGCATCCTGAACTAGTTGGAGGCGAGAGAGTGATTTCTTGTTTAAACCAGGGAGGAGAGGGTTACAATAGTTCAGTCTTGAGAAAATGAAGGCGTGGATTATCTTTTCGAGATCTGGTGGGGTGAGTATTTATTTAATCTTTGAAATGGAGCGCAGGTGAAGGAAACAGGACTGGACAATCTTGTTGATATGGGTGGAGAAGGTCTGAATCGAAGGTTACTCCCAGATTTCTGGCTGTTGGTTTGATGATTATTGAATGTGGACCGAGACAAGACTGAATGAGGGGGGAGTTTTGTATGTTACAGAGAATTATTTCAGATTTTGAATAGTTTCACTTAGACAGCCCATGACAGCAGCTAGGCCTCTTGGGTCCTCAGGTCTCAAAGGAAGGTATATCTGTGTGTCGTCTGCATAGCAGTGAAAGGAGACTTTGTGGCGCTGAATTAATTGGCCAAGGGGCAGAAGATACAAGGAAGTGTACGCTTACAAATATTGCATAATAAATCATGCATTTATTTATCTAATATGAGCTTTGTTGTTTTAGGAACATTATGAACAGTGAACATACCAGTTTAAACACAAATAAAAGTTAATAAAAGACACGTAACAGTAAAAGTTTTGGTGTGAATCACAATATAAGGGGGGGACATGAGCTGCTTGGCGGAGGTCTGCGCTCTGCGAGTGCTTTTCTGATTTATCTTATGAGTCAGGTAGAGTCCTCAAGTCTTCAGGAAGTTCTCTGTTAACATTACCCAAACGTAACACCAAGACACCTGAAGACCTGAGTACTGAAACTAATCTTAAATTATCTTTAAACCAAACTGAAAACATACCTTTTTGGTCTTACTTTTGACTAAACTTTTTATCAGTAACTTGAAGTATTTTAGCATTTATCTCTTTCTAGTTTTAATGACAGGATTGTCTTTTATTGAGCTTTTTTGGTGTTCTTTAAGTATCTTTTACTGTTGTTTTTATTTAGTTTTATTTATTTTTTCTTAAATTTCATTTTATGTTACTTTGTTTTTAGATTTTAACCTTAACCTCCAGTGTTTCCTTTACTTGAATTTTAAAATGGACTCCTCAAGTGCGCACATTAAAGTCCTTTTTAAGGTCATGCATTTTAATCCTGTTTCTGTTGTGTTTAGATCGTGGGGTGGGAATGAGGGGTTGGGCTGGGGTAGATTTGGGTTTTCTTTGTTTCTTTTATTCCTTTTTCACTTTGTGCTACATGGTTGTGTATGAAAAGTGCTATATAAATAAAGACTGATTGACTGATTGATTGATTGGTAGTTTGGGAGAGTGAAAACACAGAAATCTAAGCTTTTCTATTTGGTGTTATGTCCTTCAAAACAAACTGATGACTCAGACTTTAAATACTGTTTGTATGTTGGACCACACCTGCAATCCAGCAGCAGCTCGCCACTTGAAGAGAGAGGGACAAACACCACAGGACTGATCCTTCACCAGCCCTAAAACTTCCCCAACAGCAGCTGACTGAGCTGGCGTGTCGCTGCTAACAGAGACCCTCAAGTGTTTCGTGTGTAAAATACTGATAAAACAACCAGACTGTTGTGTTTCTAGATGGTCTGCGACGTTGTTTTTAATAATAATAATTGATGACTGAACGATCAGAGCTGGCTGTCAGCCCCTGACTGACTGTTTCCTGAGCAGGCGGACACACTAACCCAGAATCTCTCATGTGATGCTGTAATTTGGTGGAATGAGGACCCTGAGAGCCGTGTCCTCACTTCCTCTGATCCAACACAGTTAGGATGACCCGCTGGACCAGAACACAGCCAATCACATGCTTAGTTTCCTGTGATATCAAAGCTGTTACAAATCACGCTTTCACATCAGATCCAAACGGACTAATGAAATCTCGGGAAGTCCCCATCCCTGCCTGCAGCGGCTGTTCTGCCCTAGAGACAGAGCTGCCGTCTAGAAACAGATTACACTAGCGTTAGTGCACTGATTTCAACAATGGATTCATCATCCTCCTCAGTTTAGCTTTTGGACCAGGATTCAATAGAACTGTAATGGAGCTGAAGTAATTCCAGCGTCTGTCAGAGCCTTAAAGGGCTATTTCAATGATTTTGATCCATCTGAGTGAGGAGTGTCAATTTCATTTCCAGCACGGGTTAATCTGTGCTGAATTTATCCGGCATGCTCCGGCGTCCGCAAAAAAATAGAACTCTTGCGATCAGCTGTGGAGTCCAGCAGAACGGAAAGAAGCTGGTGAAAAATTGACACATTAACTTGAATGGTTACGATCAGCTACGATTGAAGGATACCGCCTTTTAGTAACTGTTCAGGATGCAGTGAAATTGGGGGTTAGTTTTAGGTTGGATATTTGACGGACATTCACTGAGGATATACCGGTGTCTTCTCACTCTCCATAACCGGGAATAAAAACAGCAGCGCAGTTAAATCTACTCAGCACCCTCGCTGGCAACGTTGGGTATTGAATATGGGACCATCAATAAATTACCTGTTGATGTTCTCAGAAAAGGCTGTTTTCCTTCAATAGCTTCCATGTCATGTGCCCAAAAGACCTAAAATTGATTTCAAATAATAGTACTGAGGTCGAACAATAAGACAAACATTATTTGATCAATTTTCATTGTGCCCCTAAAAATCTTTGTGAGCTTCTTACTTTTCAACTTGGGAGAACATGTCAAAAAAATTAGTGTCAAGCCCTGACCACAGACAGAGCTTCCTGTGCGTGATGCTGCGTCAATTAGAACAGGATCGTAGCACACAACACTTACAGAACACGCTCATCATGGATCCTGGGTGTTTTGGGGGCCCCGCTTTAGTGTCTTTAATAGAAGCCTTCAGGACAATCGTACCCAATCACATGGTTTCCACAGCCAGCTCTACCCTGATGCTCGGAGCAGGAAGTGTGCCTGCTTCGTGACGGCTCTGGAACAGCTTGATTTTCATCCTGGCGTGCGCGTTAACATCTCAGACCATTTAGACTGCAGCACGCCTCATGAATCAGAGCTGTAGAGTACAGAGGCATGACCGGAGGGCTGGATCTGGATCAGAGTCTGGTCTGTTTGTCAGGCTTTCCTCGTTTGATAACAGTCTTCATGAATCCCACAGGTGAGCTCAGATGTTTCCTCATTAGACCGACTCAACACCTGGACCAGTCCTGAGAGCAGACCCTCATATAGACGATTACAGGACCAGATCTACCTACCCTAACAAGATCTGCTGAGTGTGAGTGCTCAGAGCAGGATGACAGGTGTACATCTGAAAAGCACAGGGACAAAGAGAGGCTGCAGCATGACTACAGGTAATATCGACTTCAGTAATACTTAATGAAGTTATTCTCATTAAAAATGAGTCAGAGCTTCAGTCTGATGGTCGATAAATTAAAATGATAAATAAAGATGATAGATGGGGATGATAATCAAGATGAGATATGAAAATGATAGATGAAGATGATAAATGAAGATGATATAAAAAATGATAAATGATGATGATAAATAAAAGATAATAGATGAAGATGATAAATGAAGATGATAAAAGATGATAAATGAAGATGATAAATAAAAATGATATATGAAGATGATAAATGAAGATGATAGATGAAGATGATAAATAAAAATGATATATGAAGATGATAAATGAAGATGATAGATCAAGATGATAAATAAAAATGATATATGAAGATGATAAATAAGAATGATATATGATGATAAATGAAGATGATAGATGAAGATGATAAATAAGAATGATAAATGAAGATGAGAAATAAGAATGATAAATGAAGATGAGAAATGAGGATGAGAAATGAGACTGAGAAAGTCCATCAGTCTGAGATTCTATCACTTCTGCTCCCTCCCTCGCTGGACGCTGTTCTTTGTTCCTCCCTGCAGAAAATTTATGAGACTAACAGCTTTGACAGGCAGCTACTGAACACGAACACACACACTGTTGCTTTTAGCTGATTGGACCACCCACATACTCCTGCTGCATTGTTAGTGTGTTAGGAGCAGAAAATCCAAAAAGGAGCCTCAGGAGAGAAACAGAGGACTGAGTCTCAGACAGTGACACTGCACCAGTTTTCAAATCAAGTTCCATGCTTTTCAAGACCAACTTCAAGGCTTTTCAAGGCCTTTTAAGACAATTTCAGACCCAGACAAAGAGCACTTCTTGCATATCTTCAGACAGCCTCATAAACACTGTTTGAGTAGCTCCCAGTCCAAGTCCAGCATCCCTGATGGTATGGAGATCATCAGAGTGAAGGCTCCTTCTCTCTCTTCTCTCTCCTCTTTTTTCCTCTTTCCTCCTCTCCTATCTCCTCTCTCCTCCTCTTCATCCTCCTCCCATGCCAATGGTATGGAGATCATCAGAGTGAAGGCTCCTTCTCTCTCCTCTTTTTTCCTCTTTCTACAGACGGATCAATCTTCTGATCGGTCGCTCCGATTGATAACTCTGATGTCAGTAAAGTTCTGCTGACTGCAGATTTTTACAATCAGAACTTCAGGCTCTCATACCAGATCAGTAACGGGAACCTGATCTACTAATTGACTGGATCATTGTGCTGACTCAGCAGCTGACAGGGACTGATCAGTGAGAGTGATCAATCAGAGCCGTGCTGCTGAGATAAAGACAGACCTGATCGACTGTGGATGAATGCTAACAGCCGTCAGTCCGAGTAAAAAACTGTTGAATTAATTTAAAAAACTTGAAACTCAAAAATTCAAGGCTTTTCGAGACCACATTCAAGGCTTTTTAAGAGACAAAATTCAAGGCTTTTTTAGTGACCAAATTCAAGGTTTTTTTAGAGACCAACTTCAAGGCTTCTTAGGAGACCAAATTTAAGACCTTTTAAGACCAAATTCAAAGCTTTTAAGGGGCCAAATTCAAGGCTTTTTAAGAGAACATATTCAGACTTTTTGAGACCAAATTCAGGACTTTTTAGGAGATAAAATTCAAGGCTTTAGGGGAACAAAGTAAAGGCTTTTTAGGAGACCAAACTCCAGGTGTTTTAAGAGAACAATTCAAGGCTTTTTGGACCAAATTCAAGGCTTTTTAAGAGATAAAAATCTAAGGTTTTTTAAGACTAAATTCAAGGCTTTTTAAGACCAACTTCATGGCTTTTCAAGACCGAGTTCAAGGCTTTTGAAGACCAAAATCAAGGCTTTTTAAGAGACCAAAGATACTCAAACACAGAGTCTGTCTGAACCTCGTTATTTTGATGGTTTGGATTCATTTACTCTGACTGATTAATAGAGACATCCATCAATAATTAAGATAAACAGGTGATCAGGACAGGTGTGTTACAAGTCCTGTTTCACCTCAGCTCAATCATCCTTTATTAGACCAGCTAATATTCAAATGTTCGATCGTTCACATTCATATACACACGTCATAAAACCAACAGTGTTTACACAGAGGCTTTCTGTTCACAGATTTACAACATCAGCTCTGAAAACAGGAGAAATCCCACTGCCCTGAGGCTTTAAACTTTGAGTCCTAAATGATCTGATGTTCTAATCCTGATGATTTCTCCTTGGACCTGTTCTTTGTTTATTTTCTGCACTGAGATCCTGTGTGTTTAAGAAGCAGACAGCAGTTAAACACAGAGATCCAGAGCAAACACAGGCTGTGATTGGACAGACGCTTCACCTGTGAACACGCAGGGCTCCCCTACCTGATGCACACACCATGATGGTGACACACCTGGTGGAGGTTTAGGATCCATCATCCATTCTTAAAACCCCTGTTCAACATTAAAACTCTTCTAAAATCTGAATTCATGTGAGACTAATTCAGTTCGAATGACGTGCAGCATAGGTCAGGTGAGTCGTGTTCACACTGGACACAAATAAAACCAGTTTAGACACCAGAATATTTTCACTCTCTGTTTTCAAACTCACACAGAGAGGAGGAGACGCCGGTACCATTAGTTGGGCCTCCATCTCTGGATGAATGACCCGCCAATGCTTTATTCTTGAATAACACTATAAATACTTTAGCAGCTGCATGCTAAAAGTGATCTATTTTTTAAACACTGTATTGACCCTTTGATTGGTTAACAGACCAAAACAAGATGTCGGCTTTCATTCAGGGTAGTCAGCTTACAACAGAAACAGTACTTCCTTCAAATTTATGCAGAAAACATTAAAGATTATCTAGGAATTTACTCTGGAAAGTCTCAAGAAAAACACCAATTTTTTGTGGGACTGAAAAGGCCCAAGATGTTTATCCTGTGACAGCTGTCGGACTCACAAACCGAGTGGATTTTAAAGTGAATCGCGACATCATACTGCTCTGTTTTCAGAGTTTATCCTGTAAACACAGAAATAATGTGTCTATACAACAGCACTGTCCCCATTAACCTCCAGTTAAAAGATGAGTTCATGTCTTCTATTTAGGTCATTTTACTGTTATCTTGAACATTATTACAAAATGCGTCTATTTGTCGTCATCCATTCTGGTCTTTGTCTTGTTACAGTTTTTTTGGCTGAATCAATTCTACTTTAAGTCTCAGTACTTCCAAAATAAAGATAAAAAACAAGATTATTCTGTTTTAAAAAGCAACACTTCTCAAGGATTTATTGTGTTTTTTTAAAAATCAGACCTCTTCACTTATAAGTCCTATCATACAGCTCAGTCTAGTTCCACGCTGGTACCATCAGTTGGGCCTCCATCTCTGGACGAATGAACCTCCAGTGCTTTATTCTTGAATTATGCCACTAGAAGACCTCCAAGCTGATTGGCTACTGCAGTGGGAATGACTTTAACAAATAGACCAGTGCAGCAAAATGAACTCCAGGGGTCCGTTTCACGTAGGTGGTTCAACAAACTCTGAGTTAAATCCTTAACTCTGAGTTGATCTACTCTGAGTTAGGAAACTCTGAGTTTCCGGTTTCACAACACCTGATTTGAGACGGTTTTAACAACTCCGAGTAGTTTGACCTGGAGTTAAGCACGTGCACGCCAGACATAAACAGCCAGCATCTGTGGAGCGCAGATTCAATGATCAACCAATGGAAACAGGGAGAAGGAGGGGGCAGCAGCAAGCCAACAGCGAATGACAGCACGTTTTTAAAAGAAAGTGCAATACAGCAGCAGCTGCAAAGGAGAGGGAGAGGGCTTGGGAGGAAATCGCTGCTCGCGTCAATGCGTAACTTTAAATCTAGTCTCGTGCAAACACAATGACAGACTGTTGCAGGGAAACTGCTTGAATCATTTTGATCATGTTTTACATTGTCAAGTAAGTATTAAGTGGCAGTTTGATCCCTTAGAAAATGCTCTTTTCACACTCAAAAATGAATTTTACTCTCTTATGATGTTCCGTTAAATGATTAGGAATATTAAACTAACTCTCAGTATGTATATGTACATATATTAAACTAACACACACTACACTCAATATTAGACTTTCACTCAGCAAACAGAAAGAGGGCTGATGCCAGAAAAATGGGTGGTGGCCCAGCAGCCCCACCTTTAACGGAGGCAGAGGAGCTGCCCCCCCCTTAGACGATCGCAACCCCCACCCCGTAGCAGCGATCGTCGGACTGGTGTGTGTGCGTGTGTGTGTGTGTGTGTGTGTGTGTGTGTGTGTGTGTGTGTGTGTGTGTGTGTGTGTGGGGGGGGGGGGGGGGGGGGGGGGATTTGCGATCGGACCGGCCGCGATCGGACCGGCCGCGATCGTCGAACGGGGTGGGGTGGGGGGCAGCTCCTCTGCCTCCGTTAAAGGTGGGGCTGCTGGACCACCACCCGTTTTTGTGTTAGTTTAATATTCCTAATCATTTAACGGAACATAATAAGAGAGTAAAATTCAGTTTTGAGTGTGAAAAGAGCATTTTTTAAGAGATCACTGCCACTTAATACTTACTTGACAATGTAAAACATGATCAAAATGAGAAAATGCCGATGTCTCACCTGAAACTCTGGGTTTACTGAGTTAAACCTGCTCCCGAGCAGGTTAGGTTCACGGAGTCTGTTACTGTGGTAACTGACCGCGAGGTTGAGTTACCTCTCTTTGTGAAACAGGTTAGAGTTACCCCTCTCTCCCTGGTTTAACTAACCCTCCTTTGTGAAACGGAAAACTCAGAGTTTCCCTGATTTCAGGGTTAACAAACTCGGAGTTTCCACTAAACCTGCTACGTGAAGCGGACCCCAGGACTATAACTGCAGCTTGACAGGGCTTCAGTGGTCGCGGCGGCCGCGTCACTGGGGTTTGTTTAGGTGTTGTTTCTGTTGTTTGTGTTTTGCATGTGCTCCACTCAGCAGAGATGCCAATATGACTCACTTCTCAGCAATTCACCTCCTGAAAACAATCTCATGTCTGCACACAGCAGACACAAAACGGTGATGACGTCTCCAGTGAGTCATTGCCTTTGGTGGCGTGCACACTAAGCGCAAACCAGCGAGATGGCGCTCGTCACAGAAAAACGGTCTTCAGAATTACCCACACGTGTATGGACTAGTCTTAAATGTTATTCCATGATTTGGTCTGACCTTTGTTCTTGCTGAATTTGTGACTTTAATCCTATAAATAAACAAACACACACTTGTCAATTCGACATGTGATTTTTGCTAATTTTATGACTTTAATCTGATAAACGTATTAGATTAATCTTTCAAATACGCCACAGTTTTCTTCCTCAGCTACAGCTCATTGATTTGCAAGTTTATTCTTATGAAGTTGATCTTTTACTTTCGTTTACATATACATATACACTCACCGGCCACTTTATTAGGTACACCATGCTAGTAACGGGTTGGACCCCCTTTTGCCTTCAGGACTGCCTCAATTCTTCGTGGCATAGATTCAACAAGGTGCTGGAAGCATTCCTCAGAGAGCTTGGTCCATATTGACATGATGGCATCACACAGTTGCCGCAGATTTGTCGGCTGCACATCCATGATGCGAATCTCCCGTTCCACCACATCCCAAAGATGCTCTATTGGATTGAGATCTGGTGACTGTGGAGGCCATTTGAGTACAGTGAACTCATTGTCATGTTCAAGAAACCAGTCTGAGATGATTCCAGCTTTATGACATGGCGCATTATCCTGCTGAAAGTAGCCATCAGAAGTTGGGTACATTGTGGTCATAAAGGGATGGACATGGTCAGCAACAATACTCAGGTAGGCTGTGGCGTTGCAACGATGCTCAATTGGTACCAAGGGGCCCAAAGAGTGCCAAGAAAATATTCCCCACACCATGACACCACCACCACCAGCCTGAACCGTTGATACAAGGCAGGATGGATCCATGCTTTCATGTTGTTGACGCCAAATTCTGACCCTACCATCCGAATGTCGCAGCAGAAATCGAGACTCATCAGACCAGGCAACGTTTTTCCAATCTTCTATTGTCCAATTTCGATGAGCTTGTGCAAATTGTAGCCTCAGTTTCCTGTTCTTAGCTGAAAGGAGTGGGACCCGGCGTGGTCTTCTGCTGCTGTAGCTCATCTGCCTCAAAGTTCGACGTACTGTGCGTTCAGAGATGCTCTTCTGCCTACCTTGGTTGTAACGGGTGGTTATTTGAGTCACTGTTGCCTTTCTATCAGCTCGAACCAGTCTGGCCATTCTCCTCCGACCTCTGGCATCATTCCGCCCACAGAACTGCCGCTCACTGGATATTTTTTCTTTTTCGGACCATTCTCTGTAAACCCTAGAGATGGTTGTGCGTGAAAATCCCAGTAGATCAGCAGTTTCTGAAATACTCAGACCAGCCCTTCTGGCACCAACAACCATGCCACGTTCAAAGTCACTCAAATCACCTTTCTTCCCCATACTGATGCTCGGTTTGAACTGCAGGAGATTGTCTTGACCATGTCTACATGCCTAAATGCACTAAGTTGCCGCCATGTGATTGGCTGATTAGAAATTAAGTGTTAACGAGCAGTTGGACAGGTGTACCTAATAAAGTGGCCGGTGAGTGTATAATATACTTCTAATGATTAATGACATCTCTCAACATTAACGACAAAGTTTGTATTTTCATTATCAGCCCTGATTTTGTTCAACTGGTGCCTCTTTTAAAAATGCAACAGAGGTAATAACAGGTGAAAGGGTATAATGAAAACCTCAACTTTGCACAGAGGATTTAAGATTTCTGCATCCAAGAGTCCAGACAGATAAAATAACTTCAAGGTTCAGTCAAAGGAGAGTCCTCCGGTCCTTACTTCACCCTCAAACATGACACTTAAACCACAATATACCCACTATGTCGGCTGAGAATCACTTTAAAACATGCAAATAACGTGAAAGATAACAGAAATGTCTGAATTAAACGTGTCACAGCCTAAAACGAGTGTCCCTCTGTCTTCACTAACAGCTTCTGTAGGATTCTGCTGCAGGCTGGCAGCTAAAAACCAAAACATATCGATTAAACTTACAATACTAAGACTCCATACACTTAAGCTCAGTACTTCACACTTACACCGCTAAGTTACCTTTAAATACAGGGTTTTGAACATGTAATTAACGAAAATAAAGTTATCTTTACAATAACCGTGCGGGTACAGACCGTCACACCAAACTCCATTCAAAAGTTACGAGGTTAAGAGATCACTCCAGTTTGAAGTCTACACCAGAAAAACCACAACATATTAGACAACAATAAAACATAATTTAGTTATCTAATATAAAACGGCATGGCTGGTTTTACCCTCAAAACTCTAAATGTATGGTCATGTGTGATATTTTGAGTTGACTAGAATGAGAGGTGTGTGATTATGTAGAGAAGTTAGCTGCGGTTAGGATACACACGAAAGCAGTTGAGAGTCTTGATTCAACGCCGATAACCCAGAAAGGGCAAAATTATCTACAAACTGCAAATTTTATGTCAAATTTTCTTGTACTGTGTAAACAAAATAGTAATCCGGAAACTGACAGATTTTTTTAACCAAGCTCGACAGGACGTGCCCGGGCTAACACGGTGACAGCGACGTTAACGTAACATAGTAAACAAGCCAAGTTAGCTTTCGCTGCTAATTCTTGCTAACTACGCTAACGACGTATCGGAAATGGACAACCAGAAGTAACAACAACTTGAGCAAATGTCCAGCAAACACTAAAAGCTCTGTTATTTTTAACTTTTATTCACTAAGAGCGCACTTATTCTGAGCAGAGCCCCATGTAGAGGCAGCAGTTATCGTTCTCTCTGAGCCTGGCAAGCCCGGGCAAGGCCTCTCTTCCTCCGGGCAGCTCTTCTCCTCCTCCTCCTCCTCCTCCGTCTCACACTCACCCTGGTCGAGGTGATGTCCATCATAACCTCCTGAAAGGCGGCTGTCTCCTCGGCTTGTCGCTGGGTATGAAGCGCTATCTTCTCGCTGAACTTTCGGGGGTTGGAAGCCCCGGACCCGGAGCCCGAGGTGGCTCCAGGTCCGGGTCCACAGCCGCCTGTACCCGTCGCAGACATCTTCACCGAGCGGACGGGGCGACTTGACGTAGTGGAATGATTTTCAGCAGAGAGGCGCGGGAAAGTGCAGAGCTCTCACTCAGCGGTTGTTTCTACAGGCCGAAAATGTCAGCCAGAGGAGCGCCGAAACGTGTCCATATTACAACCATCCCCGGCGAACAAAGACTCACTGTGTTCGTAATTGATTTAGATCTGGGTGAATGAAGTTGTGTGTACCCTCAGGACTCTCTTACTGTTAACGCCGCAAAAAAGATGTGTGTCCAACCAGCTATCGCAGCGACATCTAGTGGCCAAAATGAAACTACAGCAGCTTTCATGACGAGTGAAAACGCCACAGGGCTGTTTCAGGAGTTTTTTGTTTCAGATGAATACAAATTTAGATATTTTCAAACGCACAAATCTCCCTGCCCGTTAGTCTCTCTTTTTTAAATAAAAACAATTCTTTATAGACATGATCTTTCGTTTTCCAAACATTTCTTAGATTGTAATCTTGTAAAGTTGAACCTATAGTTGTAATTTTGTTGTTGTTGTTGTTGTTGTTTTTTTATGTCTAAAGAAACTGCTTCTGAAGAGTCACTATCAAATTAACCCTATATCTAATCTTACTTAATAACAATTAAGTTTTGTTTTAATACTCTTATAACCATAACTAAATATAGGCCTATTGACTATGTTTGGATATTCCCAGATGCAAGTTGACATTAAATAAATTCTTTCATTATCAATGGACATCATCATGATGGCTTTGCAGCAAGAATTACAAATTACATAAAATGCAAATAAATAAAAACCCCAAACTTCAGTTTAGCTTGGTTTGCTTTCCAAAATTGGATAACATTGTTACCTTCCATACCTTGAACATAATTAAATTAAATATAATTAAATGTTATCTTTATAGGAGATTGTTATACGAGTATTTTTCTTCCCATTTTGAAGTTGAAAATGACTTTTGAGCACTAGTTATGATTCCAGGGTTTTATCTATGATTTTAAGCCAGCAAAAATCACCGTTTTTAAGAATTATTTTAAACATCGTCCAAATTTAACCCAAAATATCTCTGTTTAGATTTTACTGTAGTACAAAAGCTTCAGATGGCTGAAGCCTGGTCTCCATGGTAACAGCGTGTGCGCGCGCGCGTGTGTGTGAGAGAGGTCAAATGAGAACAAGGCTGAGGTGTGAACGCCCACTCTCACACACACACACACACACACACACACACACACACACACACACACACACACACACACACACGCACAAGGTGGATCTGTTTATCATCTAAACCCACAGAAGAGTGAGTCATCTTGTCCAACACAGACAAGCTTTGATTCATGGGGGAGAAGGAGGCGGCGCGCCCTCTGCTGGCAGATTCCCGCGACTGCACCTTCACGAGTAAAGACGAGACAATTCTTCCCCAGTTAATGTAAAAGTTCGAATCAGTGGCGGCTGGTGAGAAAAATAATAGGTGGGGCTGAAGTTCTGGAAACCAGAACCCTGGGTTCGGGGGTATTCTCCCCCGGGAGATTTTTTTTTCGTTTTCAAAAGGTAGATGAAGCATTCTGGTGCTGTCAAAGAAATTAATTTAGGAAACATACGATGTTGACCTGGGGTGGGGATACTGTATTTCTCTTTACAACCAGGGTATTATAGCCGACACACAGCCTACCTACATTCAATGTAATCCTATGATATAGAAACTGACAGCAGCATATTCTTACTCGTGTACATCCATCTGCATCTTAACAGGTTAGGCTACAGCAAAGGAGCACACAGAGACAACTGCAGAAAAATAGTGAAGAGCAGACTCACATTTATAACAAATCAGGCTGCATACCAAAGTGATCAGCCAAGGAAAAAAACACAAACATTTGCTTTAAATACAGAACAGTTTTATTACATTTGATATTTCAGTTGAATTGAATTGAAACTGGGTGAACAAATACAGGGTTCCTACTCTTTAATAGAAATCCTTTTCCAGGACTTTTCCAGGACGTTTTCATCCTGCCTTAAAATTTATTGATTTCTAACATTGTGGCATGAACATTGTCCGTTAGCTTTCTTTTTAGTCTGGCTTTTATGTAGTGTCTCACTATAAAAAAAATATGGTTTATATTAGGTTTTAATCTTTATATACCCTACTTTTCTACAAACAGATTCTGTTGACTGACTGTTTCAGAAGCCGAAATTTTACTTTGCCAGCTTAATAATTTCTTCTTGTCATTATTAATTTACAAGGGAAACAAAAAAGAGCCTTATTCTTCGGACTTCCAGTTAGCCATGCTTTACGCCTATACCATGCTCTTGAAAATGTCTGCGTACTGTCTGCTCTTCTCGGTGGTCACTTGCTAAGCAGCAACATCTGGTCGATCCAGACCGAACTCTTTCAGCTTTAGTTATTCCTGCAGCGTTCTCCTCTCAAACGCGACCTACTTGATGGACAGCAAAGCGTTCTCTGGTAAATCACTTGGTAGGGGGTAAGCGGTCGCCATTCCCACGTCCTCTGTCATTAGCAGCCAAGTGCAGAGTGAGGGGCGGACCGGCTCCCAGTAGAGCAGCTAGCTACGTCAGACGCACATTGTAGCTATGCGTCCGTTTGTGGCCAATCTGGTTATGAACGTGCTTACGTCATTCAAATTAGGGATGCT
The DNA here is from genome assembly GCA_962446985.1 of Xyrichtys novacula. Lineage (NCBI taxonomy): Eukaryota > Metazoa > Chordata > Actinopteri > Labriformes > Labridae > Xyrichtys > Xyrichtys novacula. The sequence continues at coordinate 2,269,262 of OY660871.1, read as the reverse complement.
TGGGCGCTCGTCCCTGGCGCCCCTTAAGGATTTTTTTATTTGGCTAGGATAAGCTAACTTTTTAATGCAGAACTGTGATCTGAGCATGCGTAAGACAACAGACGTTCAGAGTCCACCCCATAGACTGTATATAAGATGGACAACCTGGTCCCGCCTTCCGCCTGTATACGGATTTGAAGCCAAAAAGCTCTCGGTAGTTCCGGGTTAACTTCCTTGAAACCAGAGCTGTGCAGTAGCGATGCGCGCATTCGGCCGCGCAGTCGCCGAGAGTCCCTGTGATGACACTCGGCTCAAACGGCATATCCCCCCCGGGAGAGCTACGCAATCCCTGAACGCCCATAGGCTGTACCAGGTGTCAATCATAGAAAACATGAACCCCCTAATAACTTTTAAAAACGGAGTTTCACAGAAAAAAAAGGACTTGGGCACAAACCAGTCTTACAATAACTACATGTCAACATCAAAAGCAGGGGGGAGAAAAATTTTTGTTCTGTGTAATAAATTTCTAAAGTTGGTCCACAGCCCCATAAGCTTTGCTGGCGGAGGCGGGATTTATGACCTGTACTGCAGCCCGTCAACAGAGGGTGCTGTTCTCTGAGTGGCTTCACCCAGCGAGGAGGCAGACTCTGTCCATCTTATATACAGTCTATGGTCCACCCCGGCGCTGGGTAGAGAGATCGCTAACGGACTGAAATACACATTTAATGGAATGATTAATATAACAGCGCCATTTCCTTACTTTGAGAATAATTTTCAGGGAGATAGACGACATCTCTTTTTGCTCACGCAGCTCAGGCAGGGCTCTGCCCGCAGCGCCCTCGTATACCGGCTGCCACTGGTTCGGATAAAAATTATTTTCATGATTGTATGACAGAGTGACGGTGGCATTTATCTGCCAAACTTTAAAGGTGAATCTCCCACTAATGAGGAGAATTTCCAACAGGTTAGCCACATGACTGCGTCTAAAAAAGGACATTCAGAGAGGCTGAGTCTCTCAGAAGGAAAGATGGAAGAGGTTCAGGACTCTGTGAGAGACTGTGTGAGTGAACAGTTCAACAGTTTTTCTGTTCCTCGGCATCAAATATCTAAAAATTCAGAAATAGATTCAGAGAAACCAGAACATGACCCAGATCTATGTAGGTCTACTGAGTGAAAAATTGACATTCTTTTTCAGGAATCATGGGCCCTGCACCCCCTGTTTAAAAGAGGAGGGGGATAAGGGGGTAAGGACCAAAACCAAGACTGGATGGTCCTGATCTTCAGGGCATTAAAAACAGACAGGACTCTGGAGTGGAAATCACCGCATGGACTCAGAATTAGGGCCTGACCGATATGGATTGTTTGGGGCCGATGCTGATTATTAGGAGGGGAAAAAATCCAATTACCGATTAATCGGCAGAGTTCTAAAAAATATATATATACTGTAGATATCTACAGTATACTATATACTGTAGGTATACTGTAGGCTACTGCTCTTCGTGGGGACAGGAAGACCGACTGATCAAACTAGGACCAGAAAAGCGTTTTCAACTGACATTTTTTACTGGAAACTGACCAATCAGAATCTGACTTTGTTTTTTGGAAATCCCGGACTCTGTGTCCAAACAACCAACAACAAAACACTGACCAAAGTGCTGTACAGTAAAAATTAAAAAACAATAAAAACAGACAATTAACATGAACCATAAAACAAAGACACAGGAACGCATTAAAAACAGGGGGACATAGATGGTTCAGTAAAAACTCGATTAAAAGGCCAAGTACTTAGGAGTTAAAGGTGGGGTAGGCAGGAATCCATTAAAGAAGCCTCTTTTTTGTGGTTTTTATATAAAAAATCTTTTGATATTAGTCAATAGTTATTAGTTATTGATGACATTTGGGAGTATAATGATATCTCTGTGTTCTCTTATGTCTGTGTATTCAACATTTTAAAATTTTTGAGTGGCCCGCTCTTTCTGATTGTAAACAAAGCCATTCTCCACCTCCCCAACCTGATTGTTTGTGAGGCAGACACTGCTCCCCCGTGTCGTTCACAAGCCCAAACAAAGTTAGTGTGCTACAATATCAGACAGTAGAAACCAACAAGAAAGTTCGGAAAAATGTCTGAATCCTCCTTTGGCCACGACTGCCAACACAAGCAAGAAAACAGAGTAAATACCGGAGACTCTGGCGGAATAACAGGCGCTTTAAAAGGAGGTAGACCGGACAAGAGCTAAAAAGCCGGGTCAACATAAACGATGGGGGACACTTCAGGATCTTGGTGACCCTGTAACCTTTCTGCTGGACAGGTAAACCGCTTTAACAAAGTAAGCCAAGTGTCTGTAACAGAAGTGTTTCTTGTCAAACGGGACCTGCTGTAGCGTGTTGTAGCGCCGCTAAACTGTTGACCTCAGGTCCTGGACTTTGTCACTTTATCCTAGTTGTAGAAGTCCTGCAAACATTGTGTTTGCTGGTAGTCTGTTGGCATCAACAGTAGCACCAATGCTTTTGACTTTCAAGTTGACTGGGCCCCATTTGTAATTATCTGAAGGATTTATCTGCATTATATCTGAATTTAATTGGAACGATACGAGTGAGCAGCATTTTGAACGAGCTGTAAACGATGAAGAGAAGTTTGGCTGGCACCAACATAAAGTGCATTACAGTAATCAAGAAAAGTTGTGATAAAAGTATGCATAACCTTCTCAAAATAACTAAAAGATAAAAAAAAAAAGACTCATCAGAGTCCATGTGATGGGTCGCTCCTATATCTATGTAGACTCCATTAATGCTGAACAACATCTCCAGGTTTAGGAGCAACAATCACTCCATCCAGACAAAGACTTTTTCAAGGAAGACCTTCATATTTCAGCGAGACAAAGACCAAACACGACCATAAAATGTTATGATGTTAGATTCTTCATGCCTTTTGTTGTGAGAGATTTAAAGAAATCATCCAAATCTTGTGAAAAACGTCAAAACTCTAAATTCAAACCTTAAATTTCAGAGTCTGAGATAGAGAAAGATCCTTAAATTACTCTGTTTTATTATGAATCATCACAGTACAAAAATTTCACACATGAAACACACTGATGAAAATATTGTAGTGCTTTGAATGACTCTGGATCACAGAATTACAAAAATACATCCATAAAGTCTTTATTTGTGTGTGTTTAAAACAGTTCAGTGACGATAAACAAGAGCTGATGTTAACGGAAGCTTGGAGGCCTCTCCACTCTGACATTTGAGTGTAATTCTTTTGAACGAACATCAATAGGCATCTCTTTGTGTCCGAGTGGAGCTGAGTTTCTCTGCGGCATCACAACAAAAGACTTCTTTTCTTCTGTACCGAGAGGAAGAAAATCTGTCCCTCCGAACAAAGAGTTTCCTGTTTCTCTGCAGCTCATCAAAGAAGGAAAATATGAAATAGCACACTCTCCATCTGTGTCAGGATAAATTCAGACGACTGAAAACTATATAACAATTTAAGGAATCTGCTGAACAAAGATTACAGGACAGTTTTCAAATCAGAGCTCTGTGACCTCAGACCAACAAATGTGGTCACATGACATCCCAGGAGAGGCTTTGGGAGCTCTAACCCCCAATTTTCACCGCTGTCCGCCAATTCTTGTCGGATCCATTTGTGAGGCAAATTTTGTGGCGGATTATGGACAGCAGGAATCGCGAGAACTCACAAGAACCCGCAGATTCACATTCAATCGCACGATAATGAGTTGTCCCTATAAAGACAGCCACATAGACATATAAGCAGTAGATTGTGTCCTTCCAGAGGAGGAAATCTACTTCTACAATCAGCATCTCCTCACCCATGGTGTCATTGGGGTGAAATGATGTCTTAAAACCTTTCACTTGCTCGTCTCCACCTGTTTGCATGGTGTGAAATACGATCCTCCTGAAACACTGAGAGTTTTATTTTGAAAAGAAGCAGGATGTTTTATTTTGTGTCTGTGCACGACTTCCTTTCCAGCACGGGTTAATCTGTGCTGAATTTATCTGGCATGCTTCGGCGTCCGCAAAATATAGAACTCTTGCCAGGCATGAAAATGGGTCAGGGGTTGAAAAGGTGAGGGGGGGGGGGGGGTGAAGAGTGATTGAAGATAATTATTAGTATAATAATCTCTTAAATACAACGGAGTATGAGGGCCACATTAAGAAAAAAAACGTCTTTCAATCTCAGAGAATAAAGTTATTATTTAGGAGAATAAATAATCAATAATATATAAGAATAAAGTTGTAAAGTTACCTGTTGTGGAGGAGAGTTGCTAAAATCAGCACTGTGGAGCATTTAGATGAATTATACTTTAGTATAGGTTTCACAAACATGGAGATACTTAATCCTTTGGTACATGAGCATTACACTGTCAGAACTTTAAAAAGAATATATGAGAAATGCTGCTTTTGTGGAGGGGAAAATGGCTGGAAATGGCTGTACAGAGGCTAAATCCGTCAATACAGCTGTTAATAGCAATAGCATAGGGCTTTAGTTTATCATATGAGTTTATATGCCATGAGGTGTTGAGGTCTCTGCATGTGAAGGTTACTGACTTACTGTAATCATCGGGTCTATCTCGTCCTTATAAAAACCTGCTCTATTACGGCGAGTGTCTGTCTTCTTCTGTAGTCAAACCGCAAGATATCAAAATCTACCCAGATACAGCAATGCTGCTTTTTGATTGGCTGTTCAGTAGATATATTTATTTGATTGGCTTGTGCGTGGCACGCAGCTTCTGAACTCTCGGAGGAACGATTTCTACCTGTTCCATAGTTAAAGAAGTGCAACTTTGTGGACATCACCATGTTCATATACATGCGTGAGAAATACAATGTGTGGCGTGTGAGCGTGTGAACGGGTGGGAATGCGTGTGTCACACGCTGAATGCGTGAGACTTGAGAGCCCTGCAGAGCAGTAAACGCGAGACGCCCACTTTCGCTATTTTAGATGGCTCAAAACCATTACGTTTTAATGAATCAATGAATAACATCAGCGGCGAAAAGGAGTGTTAAAAAGACCAGGGTTCACATGTTTTTATTTTGTCACAAAAGGCTTCAAGCATGGGCCAAAGCATAGGACAACAAGTTCTAGAACCTGAATGAAGTCATTGAAGGCACACGCTTTTGAATCCGTCCAACGGTAGGGAAAACTTGGATTATTTCGCCTTGTTGTGTACTTTTAACCGCGCTCTCGTCAGGGGGGCGTTCTACGGCAGGGGTGCATTCTACGGCACAACACCGGTGTGGATAAGTCCTGCCTCTCATTCTCGCAGCTTTGCAATGCTACCGCAGGCTCTCCAAGCACTCCAAGTACACATGAAGAGTGTGCGCATGATTGGAATAATGGAACGCAGTTTGGCCTATGATTGGTTCTCGTCAGCGAAGGAGCCAGGATGATTTGCTGACCGTCCAAGTGTCATTCAAAGGGCCGATTTCTGAAGTGGAAATTGACACGTTAACTTGAATGGTTACGATCAGCTACGATTGGAGGATACCGCCTTTTAGTAGCCGTTCAGGATGTGGTGGAAATTGGGGGTTAGTTTTAGGTTGGATATTTGACAGACATTCACTGAGGATATACTGGTGTCTTCTCACTCTCCATAACCGGGAATAACAACAGCAGCGTTCACTGGCATCCGGCATGCTCCGGCGTCCGCAAAAAATAGAACTCTTGCGATCAGCTGAGGAGTCCAGCGATCCGTAGCAGAACGGAAAGAAGCAGGCGGAAATTGACACGTTAACTTGAATGGTTACGATCAGCTACCAACGGTGGACCTTTTCGTGGACGTTCGGGATACGGTGGAATTGGGGGTAATGTGGCAACACTCAGATCAATCATCATATTTGTGTGCAAATACTAGAAACTTATCCTTGAACAATACTGCAGCGTTGGGCTCGATGTGAACATTAAAAAAAGACTAAAATCAGCCTCTGAAATGTGGTTAAACTTCTTTGGATGGAGCAAGTTTTTTTTTAGTGCAAAAATATTTCAACAAATTAAAGTCATGGTTGATGATTGTGGAGATTGGTAATTATTGTGAACCTCGTTTCTATGGCGATCATGGTCCTATAGTGCGATCTCCACAAAGTGAAGAGAAAAAAAGAACAAAAAAAATCTCTTCACCATAGCAGGTGCAAGGCTGCAAAAACATTGACCAATGGGAGCCATCCGTCCCAGAGAGCTCCTATTGGTCGATCTCCTGCTCCGCCTCTCCATCCAATCACCTCGCTGTATTCGACACACCCCTCTCCCGTCGTGCTGACTCGTCCCTTCCCACTTTCCTGGCCTTGAAAACTTTTTTTTGTAGGATGGTAGGGGAAGGTCCCGCCCTCCCTCACCTCTGATTGGCTAAAAGTGCTGGGCTCTGATTGGTTATTCCTAATGGCTGTGAAACATCATCATCTGTCGGGTTAGGGTTAGGGGATTCAGAATTGCCATAATGTTCTGTAATGTTCTGTTCGATGTACAGAGCCGACAGCCTGCGTTTGGCTTGAGTGTGTGATGACGTTTCCAGCTGATAGGAGAATTTTCTGTAGCCAATCCCATCAGCCTTCAGGGCGGTGGAGCCATGCAACTCAAATACCAGGGATGCATTGGTGTTAGATTGCTGGAGCCAGAGGCCTCCGATAACTGCTCAACAAAAAAACCTTGTACACATTTTTGACAGCACTTAAGTTCCCAAAATATGTTCTGCCATGGTATTTCCCTCTATGGACTCTCCATATTATATATCTCCATATATATGTTCACCTCAGGCTCCTTAAAATATGTTGTCCTTTGTTCTTACCTTACATGGACTCTATTTAGGGTCAACTGAATGCCAGCAGAATGCTTGGAAATGTGGATGACGATATATACTTGAACAGTCTCAGACCAATCTTTGTTACACTTGTGGCATGCTGAAGCTGTAACCCAGATCTGCAACCAGCAAAGTTTGTCAAACTGACCATTAGTGTGGATCTTCCATTCTTTCAAGTGTGAACCTGGGCTAGGCATCCTTCGACCAGCATTTCTAGCCACTTAGAGGTGAAGGAGGCAGGACTTTCCCCTACCATTCTACAAAAAAAATATCGCCTCCCGGCCCTCCTCGGAGCTCTGAGTGGCTAAAAGTAGCGTAGCAGCTTAGCTACAGGAGCTGCAATGAAGAAGGACGCAATAAAATAAAATAAAAGCCACTTCTGCTTGCCCCACCGCCAAAAGTGGGAAGAAAACACAAGCCGACAAAAGAAAGGGTGGAGTCGAGGAGGAAATGTGACCAAGCGAGGAATCTAACTGGAATAAACATCAGGTCATCTTTGGAGTGGTGGAAAGAGCTCTGCCGGGATTTGGTCCTGAATACAGACGCCGAGACAGCAGAGTTTTTGTTGAACAGGTCATTTTTATCGCCTTTTATCGTGGCACATGTTACATAAATAACCCTTGTTAGTCTCTGCGATGTCAACATGATAGCCGTCCAGACAGCTGCAGACGCTGCTCGCTAGCAGAGCTGGTGTTTACTGCCGCTAGTCACTAACAATCTAACATGGTGAATCCTATTTGAAGCTAGCGTAGGATCTTCTGCTGGCCGGCTTCTTGCTCTGCCAGAGGGGGTGTGTCATGGGGAGGGCGATACAGGTTCGGGGGGGAGTTATCGTGAAGCACAGAGGGCAGAGGTTTGTGTGTGGGGGATGGGACGCTTTTTTAAAAATCTGCCTCAACAGCTCATTTTTTTTTTAACTGCTTCTCAGATCGTCCACCAGGACTTTAGTAAAAATTATTAAAAAATAATGTTGGCTTTGATTTGTAACCTGTGAGCCATGATCGACTTGACCTCTCCTGGTCTCAGGTCTGGGTCTGGGTTCAGGACCTCTCTGAATTTCCATCAAATATCTCTGTTACAGTTTAATGAAGAGCACGGCGGTGACCACGGCGAAGCCCACCAGCAGCATGGCCACTTTGAGGATGCGGTTCCTGGGGGAGCTGAGCTCGTGTGGCAGGATCTCCATGAAGGTGATATAGATGAAAGTTCCCCCTGCTAGCCCCTCCAGCGTGGAGCGGGCCAGCTGATGCTGCGGGGACGTCCGGGTCTCCGTGAGACCGATTCCCACAGCGATACCTAGGGGGGACATGATGGCGAACAGCAGCAGGCATCCAACTACCACGGAGCGCCGCAGCCGGCTCTGAGCCAGCTTGAAGGACAGGCTGAAGGAGATGATGCTCTTATGGATCATCAGAGCCAGGCAGATCTCCAGGACCTCCTTCCCCTCCTCGACCAGACCCACTGCCAAACCCTCAAAGACAGAGTGTAGAGACAGGGAGAAGACCAGGATGAAGGCTCTCAGGGCCGACTGGGAGTTAAAGTCCATGTGGAAGTGGCCGCCATCAGACTCCACTGATCCATGGTGCTGGTGGGAGTGGTTATTGTGGCTGTTGGCCTGGACGTTGGGGTCCACCAAGAGGGCCCGACGTTCCTCTGAGAGGGAGGCTGACTGGTCCTTGAAAGCCAGGATGATCTGCTCCAGGACCAGGACCAGAAAGAAGCCCATGGCCATGATGAACTCAGGGAGAGGGAACTGGAGCTGCAAAGAGAGAGGAAACAGTTTAGAGCAATTTCACCAAAAACTTCAGCTCCTCTCTCCACGTTGACGGTTTATCTCGACAACAAGATGCAAAACAAGAGCAAACGGCACCAAGGTGCAGAACTTTCAGAACTCTCTCTACCCCATCCCTTCACTTTAGTGAACTGGACCTAGATCCAGGGCAGGAAGCAGGAGGTACTGACACGTCTTTTGCTGTAACCTATTTTTACTGAACTCCCCGCTCAGAGTTTATTTTTCTGACTGATGTCTGAAAACGCAAAGATTGATCTGCTTTCACCGACATGTGAAAACAGGATGAAAGAGCGGAGAGTCAGAGGAAGGGGGATAAAGGTTTATATCCGAAATCAAGTCAACAAAAACTCTGTTTACACATAAAGAAGTTCAATCACTGTGATGCTGTGAACAATGTTCATAGAGAATTTGATGGTTTGCAAATCATTCGATGCCTGGATGGTCCTGAAGTTCAGGAGTATCTGGTCTCGGCTACAGCCTCTCTGAATGTCCTTTGTAGACCCGATCATGTGACTAACCTGTTGGAAATTCATCTCATTAACTGGAGATGTTCCTCCAGATGTTTCCTCAGCATTACAAAAGTTTTTACTGTTTTCTTGTCTTTTTGCTCTTTTTTTTTCAGTTCAATAAAGGGCTTGACATGAATTTCAAACCATCAGGATCTTTTGTAATCAACCGTTTACCTGGCGTCCTCTCGTCTCTCTGGTGGAACTGCAGTAGCTCAGAAAAAGTTTTGCAAATGAAAAAACTATTCATTGTTTTACAAACAGAAGTTATAACCTCAAAAAATCAACAAGGCGGAAAAAAAACAACACATCAAACAGTTTGATGGTTAGAGGAAGGAAGTGTGGGAAGAAACACACACACACTCACCCAAACACACACACACATACATGTCTGTTATATTTTGTGAGGTCAACATTTGTTAGTCAGTTACTTTCATTAACTGTTTAGACTAGGAAGAATGTCCCCACAAAGATGGCTGTCCATCAAGCGGTTGGTCCCCACAAGTATGTAAATACAAACAAGCACACATACTTTTTTTTTTTTTTTTTTTAAACGCAGTGTTTAACTTAGCCCGGTGAAGCAGCTGGAGGTTAATTCAGTGTTATTTGAGGGGGAGGAAAGTAATTCCCATCAAACACTCCTACACACACACACACACACACACACACACACCAGGTTTCCCAGCAGTGTTTTCATCACAGCCCTCCAGCTGCCCTCCTCCCTTAGACAAACTCTCGTTTTGAAGATCTTATCACAGATTTTGCATTAATTCACACTCAAGTTGAGCTGGCGGCGGTGGCGTTATGTCTCTGGGAATATCGGTGTTACATTGATGTTCATGAAATCAGGTACAGGAATTCATGGTGATCAGACGATTCACCAAACTTGGGTGACCCTCTGACTTTTTGTCTGCCATCACGAGACGGTCAGAGATTGTGTTACCCAGTTAAATTTCCAAACATTAACTGGATAAATTTTGGCGTTTGAAGCTCCTGGATCGACCACAATTTTTAGTTAATTTTTCAAAAAATCAACTTTAGATAAGCTAAAAAACAATGCTAAGAGCTTTGTGAATGTAAAAAACATTGATAGAAATGATTTATTTTAGTTTTATTTGATTTCAAGAGAATCTTGAATAAATCATTGAATGAAATACTAATAGGACAAGTTTTTAATGGTTATTTTGGTTGAATTCATTGTTATATTAAACGGTTAATGAAAAAATAATTGTTACAATAATCAATAAATTAGTTGATAGATTAGTTGACTAATCAAAAAAATAATCATTAGATTAGTAAATAAAAAAATAATCGTTAGGTGCAGCCCTATATCACTTTATGGCATTTTAGCCTACAGGTGCACATTTCTTTCTTGTGTGATCTTACGGTGATCCCTGCATTGGCAAAGGCCTTGTTGATGCTCTCCAGGTAGTCCGGCAGCAGGTCCAGCAGGCAGGTGGCCAAAAACACTCCTCCAGCAAAACAGCTGATCAGACTGAGCAGCCTGCGCCGCAGATCTGCAAAACAAAGATTGATTTTTTTTCATTGAACTTTTATTAGAACCTCAGTGAGATTAAAAATCTCTGTTTCCAGAGTGTCCTGGCCAAAACAGCAGCAGTCAACAGAGTTCCAGACGGACATTAAAACAGTCATACAGCCTAATACAACATATGTCATCCATGACATACACACAGCAGCAGATGTCCACCAGAATCAATCAGAATTCAGAATTAATCAGAGCGTTAGCATCCAGATGTGCCCGCCTCCAAACGTTCAACCTCCTCTTTGGAGTATCCAATGAGATCAGTTCTTTGAGTTTCCACTCTGTTAGTGATTCCTTACAGGCAGAGGGAGCGGCACACGAAAAAGGCGAGTTTAAGGGTTTGGACTCTGCTCTTGAAAACAGCAGGACTTTGGTTTTATTCTGCATTTAAAACCAGGAAGGTGGGGTAGTCAGGATCTGAGAAAGTTGCAGTTTTAGGAGAAATCTTGAATGTAAACTCTACCCTTCCCAACCAGTTTTCCCCTCAGCTCCTCCTCTCCCCTCCCTCTCTGCTCCAGCAAGCCCCGCCCACAAACAGACACTCCTGCTCGCTCATATCGTTCCAATTAAAGTCAGATATAATGCAGATAAATACTAAAGATAATTACAAATGGGGCCCAGTCAACTTGAAAGTCAAAAGCATTGGTGCTACTGTTGATGCCAACAGACTACCAGTAAACAATGTTTGCAGGACCTCTACAAATAGGACAAAGTGACAAAGTCCAGGACCCGAGGTCAACAGTTTAGCGGCGCTACAACACGCTACAGCAGGTCCTGTTTGACAAGAAACACTTCTGTTACAGACACATACTTTGTTAAAGCGGTTTACCTGTTCAGCAGAAAGGTTACAGGGTCACCAAGATCCCAAAGCGTCCCCCATCGTTTATGTTGACCCGGCTTTTTAGCTCTTGTCCGGGTGGTTTCCTTTTTAAGCGCCCGTTATTCCACCAGAGTCTCCAGTATTTACTTTGTTTTCTTGCTTGTGTTGGCAGTCGTGGCCAAAGGAGGATTCAGACAATTTTCTGAACTTTCTGGTTGGTTTCTACTGTCCGATATTGTAGCACGCTAACTTTGTTTGGGCTCACGAACATTAGTTGAGGACATGGAGCGTGCCTCACAACACAAGGAAGCAGCATCTGCCTCACAACCAATCAGGTCGAGGAGGCGGAGAACGGCTTTGTTTACAGTCAGAAAGAGCGGGACAATTAAAACTTTTAAAATGTTGACGACAAAGACATAAGAGAACACAGAGATATAGTTATATTACCAAATGTCATCAATAACTAATAACTATTGACTGATATTAAAAGATTTTTTGTAAATACACCACAAAAAAGATGCTTCTTTAAGGGGATCCTGCCTACCCCACCTTTTACAGCAGGCTTGGTCTGGAGGAGATGCAGAGCTGTTCACTACTACGTCATCTGCACAAAACTTAAAGCTAAATTTGGATTTGTATTATTTATATAAAGAATAAAACACAGTGGTCCCAACACTAACCCTTGAGGAACTCCTTTTCTTACTGCTGGAGCTGCAACCCTCTTCCTGCACACGGTTACCCCCAATTTTCACCGCATCCAAAACGGCTCTGATCTGGAATGGCAGCGATTTTTGCAATCTGCCAATTCTTACCGGATCTGTTGGTGAGGCAAATTTAATGGCGGATTTGCGGGAATCGCGAGAACTCACAAGAACCCGCGGATTCACGAGCAATCACAAGATAACGAGTTGTCTCTATAAAGACAGCCACATAGACATATAAGCAGTAGATTGTGTCCTTCCAGAGGAGGAAATCTACTTCTAGACTTCTAGAATCAGCATCTCCTCATCCATCGTGTCATCGGGGTGAAATGACGTCTAAAAACCTTTCACCTGTTCGTCTCCACCCGTTTGCATGATGTAAAATACGATCCGCCTGAACTATCCGCCTTTGAAAAGAAGACGGATGTTTCAGTTCCGTTTCCGGTAGCATGCTGTGACACGCTTGGCTGCTGCTCTCCTGCTCCCCTTTTTAAATGATATAATAATCTGATGGACTTTTGCTGCTAACCATTTAAACCCGCTCCATTGTGAAGAACATATTGTTAAACTATGTCGTGATAAATCTCTGAACTGTCAGAGCTCTTTTAGAGTAAACGAAAACACGGCTCAGATTGTTTGTAAACGAGTCAGCACAGACGCACCTGATTACCATCATCATCAGCCACCGGCGGCCGCAGTACACGCCAAGGTAAATCCTTTACTGATGAAATGGCTGCTGCAATGCGTGAAATCGTGAAAGAAGGAATTAATGCAGCTTTAGACACTAAGTTGCTTTCAATGAATAAGCGTCTGGACGCAATGAAATCCAAGCTGGAGTCCTGCGTTGTCAAAGTCAACAGTTTCGAGAATGCCATTGTGGACGCTGATGTGAGTGCAATATTGGAGGAGAATAAACGTCTGCAACTGAAGACGGGACAACTCGAGGCTCACAGCCACAAGTTAAATATAAAGATCTATGGCTTGCCTAATGGAATTGAAGCAGGCAACCCTACTGCTTTTACCACCAAGATGTTACTTGACATGTCTGGAGAAGATATTGGACCCGCGCCGCTGGTTTGTGTTGCCCATCGCATCGGCCCTGTCAAGAAAACACCCCGCTGCATGATTGCAAGGCTCTACAGTTTGGATGTGAAATTATCTAGTCAGTATAGTCCATCATAGGTTTAATTTAAGGGTAGTGCTGCTCTGTTGGGCCGTCTGTGCAAAAGGACATATAACATTATGCCACATAATATTTATTGTGTGGCATAGTATTACAATCTTTATAATATTTATTTTCGTTCTAAGAAACTGGTGTTTGCAAAAATTTGATGCAAATTTAAATAACTGGAATATCTGTTTTCAAATAAGATTGTCCAATCTTGATATCCAGGGAGCCGACCAGTGTAGCGCCGTTTTTTTTTGTTTTTTTTTAGGGACAGTCGGAGAAAAGCTTCCTTTTCTAGCAATGTTACAACCCTGTGTTGTTAGTTATACAGGGTGGGGAGGATCTATGTGGGAGGGGCACCAATCACCATCACTTATGTTTATTTTTGTACTTTTTTCTCTTTTTGTACATAATTTTTATGATCAAGGGGTGGTTTTCATCGGCCTATTTTCTTTTAATTCTCACACAGAGTTCTTTCAATCAACAAAGAGCAAACATGAATCTTATTTTAGCAAAGAGACACACCTATCTGAATTTACCTTATTTTATGTGTAAATGTCTTTCTTAATTATGTTTTCATGGAACGTGAAAGGCCTTAACAATTCTATTAAAAGGGCTAGCTGTCTTGACATCTTATTAAGAAATCGAATTGAAATAGCCATGCTACAAGAAACACATTTACTTGAAAAAGATGTGCAGAAGTTAGAAAACCAACGTTATAAAGTAGCTGCCTCTGCTTCAGCTTTGAATAAAACCAAAGGGGTTGCTATAATCATTGATAAGAAATAAAAAATTACAATTATAGGTACAGGTAGTGATCAAGAAGGACAAATAGCTTTTCTAAAATGTATTTACAGTGGTAAGAGAATCGCATTTGTGAACGTTTATGCACCCAACAATTTCGAATCAGATTTCTATCTTTCATTGAATAATTTATTAATGGAGTTAGCTGATTTCCAGTTGGTTATTGGGTCAGATATGAATTCTGTTTTGGATCATAGGTTGGATAAATCTAAAGCAATCAATTATAATCCTCGCTCCACAGAGGCTCTAAGACATTTATTAACTGACTTTAATCTTATTGATATTTGGCCGACTCACAATCCGACTAAGAAGGAATATACCTTTTTCTCAAATAGACATTTAACATTCTCTCGTATTGATATAACTCTAATATCAGCATCACTATATCCAGCTGTTAAAAAAATTGAAATCCAACCTATGAGCCTATTAGATCATCATGCCTATTTCTGTCAATTTAAATTCACCCAAACTAAGAGGATACCCATCAGATGGCGTTTCAATTGTTCGTTATTGGAAAATGTAGCATTTTGTGAGCAATTTCGATCTGAGCTATCTTATTTTCTAACCATTAATAACAATTCTGTTGATGATATTAGGATAATCTGGGATGGCATAAAAGGTTTTATAAGAAATAATGTTATCACCTTCTCCTCAAATCTTAACAAATCTCAACTAAAATGTATATCTGAATTAGAAGACCTGCTGTCTACTTTAGACTTATCTCAACAGAGGCACTATAATCCACAAACTGCAACTACTCTCGTTAATGTTAAGAATGAACTGAACGATCTCATCAGGAAAAGAGCTGAATCTTACATTCATAAAGTCAGAGTTAGCCAATATTTTTACGGTAGCCGACCGAGTCAAATACTCGCCAATAAACTTCGTAACAGTGATCTTGTGGGTAATATCACCACTGTTATGTCAGAAAACGGTGAGGTACTTACTGATCCCAAACTAATTAATGCTAGATTTGCAAAATTTTACAGTGATTTATATACTTCAGAGGGCGAACAACCTTCGGAAGATATTGAATCCTTTTTAAGTGGACTTAACCTTCCAGTCCTGTCACCAGCTGAATCAAGTATATTGGGTGCCCCTATATCATTACAAGAGCTTAAGGAATCTTTAGACACCATGAATAAAGGTAGATCTCCCAGTTGGGATGGCATCCCCCCTGAAGTATATTTGAAGTTTTGGGATCAATTAGGGCCATTATTACTTGAAATGATTAATACATCTATATCCAAAGGTTCCTTAGGGCGGGATGTGAATATGTCATTTATTTCCCTTTTATTAAAGAAGGGTAAGGACCCAAATCAATGCTCCAATTGGCGCCCTATTTCTTTAATTAATACTGATGTTAAATTATTTTCCAAAGTATTATCTTGCCGTTTAGAAATATTTTTACCGAAATTAATTCACCCAAACCAAAGTGGTTTTGTCAAAAAAACACTCTCTTCTGATAATTTACGACATCTCCTTCATATTGTTAACTCCGCCCCCCAAGCCAAAACATCTGCGGCTGTACTCTCTGTTGATGCAGAGAAGGCCTTTGACCGCTTAGAGTTTTCATATCTTTGGTCTGTATTACAGCGTATGGGACTGGGCGCAAACTTTATAAATATGGTGAAATGGTGAATATTATTTGTTAATCCATCAGCCAGTGTCATCACAGCTGACAACAGTTCTCCTTTTAAAGTCACCCATGGAAGTAGACAAGGGGACCCAATTTCAGCAAATCTATTTATTTTATCCCTCGAACCTTTAGCCCAAGCTATTTGGCAATCAAGAAACATTAAAGGGGACCTGCCATAAAAATGTAATTTTTTGTGTTTTTTGTGTCAGATAAGGTCCATATTATGTTCGTCTTATGTTGTAAATGTGAAAACAAACCGTTACGTCGTTTGCATTCTGTAAAGGTTTAAAATAAAGGAACGGGTAAACCAGGCCGATTGAAAAAGAAGCTCATTCTGACGTCGCACTGACCTTGCTCATTATTATTCTCGAGCGCGTCCTCGGTGAGCCGCGCCCACGCTCTTGTTCTCGTACTCAGTCACAGCCAGAGCGAGACCCAGCTACCACTGTATCCGCGATGGGTCTCTTCCAAACGACCGGTGTTTCCTTGAGTTCACTGCCGGGAAAATGAACTTAAAGCTGGACAGAATGAATGAGAAAACACCGCTGGAGATCTCCGGCTTCTTCCTCAACTTCCACCTCCTCTTCGGACTCGGGGTCTAAAATATATGGTTTAATACCTGCCATTTTTAGCCTTTAGCATAAGGTGACCAGACGTCCCCGAGTTCCGGGGACAGTCCCCGTATTGGATGACCTGTCCCCGGCAAAAGCTGTCCCTGAAAATGTCCCAGATTTAAGCGTTTCATGAATGAGAGCAAAAATGTTGCGTGTGGGCTCGAACAACGATTATTACAGTAGCCGAATAGGTAGGAAGCACAAGTAAGCAGTCCTGAACAACAGTTCTTATGGGGGTTATTACAAGGGGCATGCGCTGCTACTAAATAGTACCGAGATTTTGTCTGTGATCACACAGCCCCTGCAGCCCCTGCACCGCCGCCGCCGCACCGAATATCCCCGGATATCATTACAGACATCTGGGCACCTTACTTTAGCATACATTAGCATATGCTATTAGCATTAGCATAATAACAATGGATAAACCGAAATCCGAACCTCCACTGCTGAGCCAATCAGAGCACAGCAGGCTTCACAGCAGCGATCCAATCAGAGCAAAGCTCATCACCATAAATGTTAATGAGCCAAAACCAGTTGGTTTTCCTGTAAGGTTTTTTAGGCATACTAAAACAAACCATCAAATAACTTTTCAGCTAAAATTATGTTGCAAACATGATCAGAGGACATCAAGGATTATGAAAAAATGATCAAAATGGGTATGAAATTTTGGTGGCAGGTCCCCTTTAAGCCTAATTCTGTCAATTCTACTGATCATTATATCTCTCTTTATGCGGATGAAATCTTGTTATACATGCAAGATGCGTCTCAATCACTCCCAAGTTTCCTTAAAATTTTTGATAAATATAGTTCGATTTCAAGTTACAAGTTATAAGCTGGACTAAATCAGCTTTAATGTATCTAAAAACTATTGACAATTCTATTACTGATCATGAAATCCTGGTTGTATCCCAATTTAAATACTTAGGTATAGATATATTTCCATCGATTGAAAAAATTGTCTCTGCAAATTATAATAGAACCTTCAGGTCGGCAATTGCCGATCTTAATCGTTGGTGTAGCATACCTGTCTCCCTTCCTGGAAGAATGTCTACAATTAAAATGAATATATTACCTTGTGTGAACTTTTGTAGTTCCATGATCCCCATTGCCCCACCTGATGCTCACATCTACACAGAGCTGTTTCAAAATTTATATGACAAGGAAAGAGGGCTCGCGTGAAACTTACTACTTTACAGAATGAAAGGCAATCTGGTGGTCTTGCTGTGCTCAATTTCAAATTATATTTTCAAGCTTTATCACTCCGTCCCCTTTTGAATTGGTTTAAATTACATTCTGATGCTACCTGGATAAATATTGAAAAATATATTGTGGCACCTGTTTCGTTACGAAACATTCTTTTTATAGATATTCCTTTAAAGCAGTGCAGATTGCGTTACGGCCCAATAATAGCAAATGCAATATCTCTCTGGAGCAAATATGAAAAACAAATTAATTGTGACATAAAATGGCATGAGCAGACTCCCTTATTTCATAACCCTTTACTGCGTAGTGGAGGTCGCTGCTTTGTAGCTCAATCTTGGTCCAACTGCGGTATACAGGTGCTTGGCGATGTCATGGATGACCATGGTTTAAGATCTTTCTCCGATCTGAAGGAGTCATATAACCTACCTGGTACGTCTTTCTTTTTGTAGTTACAGCTTCGTTCTGCTATGCGGGCCTATGGAGTTCCATGGGCTCTACCACCTACCCATCCCCTAGTTACTTTCTTTAAAAAAGTTAGACTTAACTAACGGTCAAGTTCCATTAATCTATAAAGATCTGTCACAGAGACACACTTCGTCAATATCGGTTACCCAATCATGGAACACAGACTTAGACCTACACCAGCAGGATCAACTTATAAATTGGACTAAAGTTTGGGGAAACATTATTCTGGCATCCCGGAACCCAAATCATCAGCAGATTCACTATAATTTTGCACATAAAACACTATTTAACTCCTCAGAAAAGCTATAGGATGAGACTTAGTATATCACCAAATTGCACTTTATGTTCTCTAAATGTAACTGGTACCTTCTTACATATGATATGGGAATGTCCCACAGTCCAAAGTTTTTGGGAACAGATTGCCTGTTATCGATCTAACATTTTACAAAAACAGATTTCATGTTGTCCAAAATTAATGCTCCTTAATGACGATAGTTCTGTAAATTTAAGTATACTTCAGAGACATTTCTGGCTGGCAGGTAGTACTGCTGCAAAAAAATGTTAGCACTCCGATGGGAAGCTCCACATACTCTACCCTTTAACCAATGGAAACAGTCATTACATAATGTGGCGTTAATGGAGCTTTCAACAGCAAGACAGAATGGAGCTAGTAGTCAGACAATGGACCTCTGGAATCACATTTTAGATCAAGTCAGGACCTCTCACTAAACAAAAACAAGAAAAATGCAAACTTTCTATAATCGGAATTGTAATGTTTTATTTTGTTGATAGTTTTGTTTATTTATTTATTTACTTATTTATTTTTTCTCTAACTCCTTGCTTTTGTATCAGCTCTTGTTTGTTTAAATATCTGTGTATTTAATTTAGGCCAATGCGGGGGTGGGGCTGGGGGGTTTATTACCTCCGCCAAGGAGGTTATGTTTTCGGTAGCGTTGATTTGTTTGTTTGTTTGTTTGTCTGTGAACAACTTTACGGAGAAAGTTACAGACGGATTGACCTGAAATTTTTACCAGAGGTGCGTCTCAGCCCCAGGAGGATCCCATTACATTTTGGTGGTGATCCTGATCGCCTTCTGGATCCAGGAATTTTTTGAAGGATTCTTTATCATTGTGAGATAGGGCAAATTTGGGAATTTTTGCTTTTAACTCTATAAAAATGGCCAGTCTTTAGTAAAAAATTACACAAAAGGATCTCAATGAGTTTTGTGAGGTGTCAAAGGTTGATCCTGATCCAGACAAAATTCTGGATACTGTGATCCAAAACACACAAAAATAAGGGTGTCGTTGGAATTTTCAGTGCTGAAAGATAACCAATGGGCGGCACAGTGGTGTAGTGGTTAGCACTGTTGCCTCACAGCAAGAAGGTCCTGGGTTCGAATCCGGGTCAGGGCATTTCTTGTTTTAGGAACATTATGAACAGTGAACATACCAGTTTAAACACAAATAAAAGTTAATAAAAGACACGTAACAGTAAAAGTTTTGGTGTGAATCACAATATAAGGGGGAACATGAGCTGCTTGGCGGAGGTCTGCGCTCTGCGAGTGCTTTTCTAGTTTTACATATAAGTTTGTTTATATATTTTCTTTTTCTTCCGCTCGTGATGGTGATTGGTGCAGGAGTTAAGGATTCCTTTAAAACAAAGGGCTAGGGGCGCAGATATCTGGCTGCAGTTCTTTTTTTTCTTCTTTTTACTCTTTTATAAAGAGATAAGAGATTGTTTCTGAGTTCATATATGTATACCTGTTTTTCCCCTTTCCCTGTGTAAAAAAAAAAAATAATAATAAAAAAGAAGCCGGATGTTTTATTTTGTGTCTGTGCCCGACTTCCTTTCCAGCACAGATTAATCTGTGCTGAATTTATCCGGCATGCTCCAGCGTCCGCAAAAAATAGAACTCTTGCGATCAGCTGTGGAGTCCGGCGATCCGCAGCAGAACGGAAAGAAGTCAGTGGAAATTGACACTTTTACTTGAATGGTTATGATCAGCTACGATCGGAGGATACAGCCTTTTCGTAGACGTTCAGGATGAGGTGGAAATTGGGGGCGAGTCCCGTCAGTCAAGTCTTTGTTAAACCAACCATTGTCTGGTGTCGGTCTGCCCCTCAGGCTTCCTCCACATGTCCTGATCTTTTTAAAAATCTGAAAATTTGGTCTGTACTTAACGCCCCATGAGCAGAGTGGACCAATAGGTGGCAAGAATGAGTAACCAGTCAGGTGAGATCCGAGCTGGACCTGAGAATTGAAGCCAACATGGAAGTGCTAAAACTGCAGTTCCCTGAGTGTCCACTTGAGGCTGTCAGCAAAAACACCAGAATCCACATACACACCAATTCAAAAGCAAAATAAACACTATCTATAAAGTTACAGTCTGGGTTTGGTTTCTCACCGGGGTCCACGCTGCAGCGGCCCGCTCCCCGGACAACGCAGAGCGGCGTGAATCCAAACAGCAGAGTGACGGACAGCAGCACCACCAGCGCTCCAACTTTGATCTCCAGCGCGGGAACGGCAGCTGGATTTGCCTGCAGCATGGCCGTTTCCTTCGCAGGAGAGAGAAAGGCAGACATCTTTGGTCTGGATTATCTTCAGCTCCTCTAACACTTAAATACAGACCGCCAAGAGGAGGAGGAGGAGGAGGAGGAGGAGGAGGAGTCAAACAGCCTCCATGGACACAGGAGAGGAGAGTCTGTCAGAAATACATAAAAAAACACTTTTTAAATGTCTCAGCACACACAGATAATTATCAACTTTGGTTTTTTTTTTGTTTTTTGATAAATGTTTCATTAATTTTAAGATCAGGATCTGTGCTCCACTTCAGGGCCCTGCCTGTAGATTTTAAAGGAGTTTCTGAAAGCATGTTGTCTAATATTTCAAATCAATCAATCAAATTTTATTTATATAGCGCCAATTCACAACAGTCGTCATCTCAAGACGCTTTTCAAGGATAGTCAGGGCTCTCACCCGTAACGGTCTAGATGGAAAGTACGGTATAACTAGCTCGTTGAGATATGATGGCGCCTGGCCATTAAGCGCTTTATATGTCACAAGGAGGATTTTAAACTCAATTCTATATTTAATAGGGAGCCAGTGAAGAGAGGCTAAAACAGGAGAGATGTGCTCCCTCCTTCTAGTTCTAGTCAATACCCGAGCTGCTGCATTTTGGACCAGCTGAAGAGTCCTTAATGACTTACTAGAGCAGCCTGATAGGAGAGAATTACAGTAATCCAGCCTAGAGGTAACAAAGGCATGGACTAGTTTTTCTGCATCGCTCTGAGACAATATACATCTAATTTTTGAGATATTGCGCAGGTGGAAAAAGGCTGTCCTGGAAATTTGTTGAATGTGGGAGCTAAAAGATAAATCCTGATCAAATACAACTCCTAGATTTCGCACAGTGGGGCTGGATGCCAGGCTGATACCATCAAATGTAGCTAAATTACTAGAGAACGCCTCTCTAAGGTGTTTAGGACCGAGGACCAGAACTTCAGTTTTGTCTGAGTTGAGCATTAGAAAATTATTGGTCATCCAGGATTTTATATCTTTGAGGCAGGCTTCTAACCTAGCAACCTGGCCTGCTTCCTCTGGCTTTATGGATAGGTATAGCTGGGTGTCATCTGCATAACAGTGGAAATTAATCGAGTACTTCCTCATAATTTTACCCAGCGGAATCATGTACAGGGTGAATAGGATTGGACCGAGCACTGACCCTTGCGGCACACCGTAGCAGACCTTGGTGTGTGCAGAGGATTCATTATTTACATTGACAAACTGGGATCGATCTGTTAGGTACGATTTAAACCAGGAGAGAGCTGATCCTGCTATGCCTATAGATTGTTCTAGTCTCTGAAGCAGGATGGAGTGGTCAATTGTGTCAAATGCTGCACTAAGATCTAACAGGACTAGAACAGAGAGAAAACCATTGTCTGAGGCCATGAGTAGGTCATTTGACACCTTTAGCAGAGCAGTCTCTGTGCTGTGATGGGTTCTAAACCCAGACTGGAAATCCTCTAATAAACCGTTGTTATGGAGAAAATCACAGAGTTGATTCGCAACAACTTTCTCTAGGATTTTAGAAATAAAAGGAAGGTTGGATATTGGTCTATAGTTAGCTAGGGAGCTTGAGTCTAGAGTAGGTTTTTTAAGGAGAGGCTTAATCAATGCAGTCTTGAAAGACTGGGGAACATATCCTGTTAATAAAGACGTGTTAATCATTTTGAGCAGGGACGTACTAATCAAAGGAAGAGTTTCCTTCAGCAATTTAGATGGAATTGGGTCTAAGAGACACGTCGATGGTTTGGCTGCTAGCACCACTGATTTTAACTCAGGCTGTGTCTCATTTCAGAGACCGCATCGACCTAAGTGCCCTTCTGCACCGTCGAACGGTGCATTTGAAGTGTGCATGACGTCACGACGGTGCGAACGGTGTCCCATTTGGCACGAGATGCTAAAAAATGCTAAGCGCGCTTAGCATGTTTTCAAGCGTGCATTTATGCACGCTTTCCTGCCGTCGGTATCCCAGAATGCTTTGCGTGCCGCTGCACAGCTGCGCATTTCAGGTGAGAGGCTGGACTCGCTTGGAGACACAGCGCGTCTTCAAAGAAAATACAAGAAATCCAAAAACCGCAGACAGTCAGCTCAGGCTGTATGAGAGCATGATCTCTGAACTCACTAAAATCTGTAAACCAAACATCATAGATTTAGAGACGAACTGATCCGCTGTGTTACAACTATCAAAAACATTAGAAATAAGAAAGCTGACAAAACTACAGCAGAGTATCAGGACAACATTGAGTTTTTTTCTTTTAAGATTTAGAGATTAAAGTTGTAAACTTAGGAGAATAAAGTCATAAAGTAAATAAAGTCATAAAGCTGCTTTTGTGGAGGGGGAAATGACTGAAGTTGGTCATCTGCAGGGTTATCTGTGGATGTATCAGTAGGTCATTAAGAGAGATTTTGTGGTTTCTGAAGAAACAATCAAACTGATGATGATCAACATTTGTGATCCAGAGGGAGTCGAGCTCCGACGAGCACCACGTCTCTGACACCGGCCGTAGCCTACACCTGCAGAGACACCAACACCTTATTATGGCATATGGATTCATATCATAAATTAAAGCTCAATGTCATTCACGGATATTTACGGCTGCATTGACAGATATATCCTCAGCATATTCATTTATGCCTCCACAAAAGCAGCGATTTCCTTCAAGTACACCAGTTTTTTTCCCCGTGGAAAAGACGTATTTCTCATATATTCTTTTTTTAAAGTCTTTATACTTATGACAATGTGATGCTGATGTGCCAGAGGATGGAGAATCTCCTATCCTCCTTCTCAATAGGGCCCTCATACTCCTTCATACAAAACAATCATTGGATGAATTTTGTGGGAATGATCTGGGCTTGTATGTATCTACTATTTTGTGTCTGTGCAAGGTCGCACAATTAAAACAATACATGCTGCGCTCCGCAGCTTTTTTTCTAATCAGTCGTGACGTAAGCCTGAGGGCGGGGACATTTGGAGACCTTCGGAGGGCTTCATGGTGGAGTTGCCAAATGTCCCCGCCCTCAGGCTCGCGTCACGACTGACTTAAAGGAAACCCGCGGAGCGCAGCATTTATTGTTTTAATTGTGCGACCTTGCACAGACACAAAATAGTAGATATATACAAGCACAATTCATCCAATGATTGTTTTGTAAGAAGGAGTATGAGGGCCATATTGAGATTTAAGACTTTAAGGACTTCGAGATTTAAGTCGTGAATTTACGAGAATAAAGTCATTAATTTATGAGAATGAAGTCATAACCTGTTATTTCAGAGAGACTTGTTAAAATTAGGGCCATGAAGCATTTGAAGGAACTGTGCTTCAGTATAGGTTTCACAAACAAGGAGATTCTTCATCCTCTGGCACATCAGCATAACATTGTCATAAGTATAAAGACTTTAAAAAGAATATATGAGAAATACGTCTTTTCCACGGGGGAAAAATATTGGTGTACTTGAAGGAAATCGCTGCTTTTGTGGGGGCATAAATGAATATGCTGAGGATATATCTGTCAATGCAGCCGTAAATATCCGTGAATGACATTGAGCTTTAGTTTATGATATGAATCCATATGCAGTAATAAGGTGTTGGTGTCTCTGCAGGTGTAGGCTACCGCCGGTGTCAGAGACGTGGTGCTCGTCGGAGCTCGACTCCCTCTGGATCACAAATGTTGATCATCATCAGTTTGATTGTTTCTTCAGAAACCACAAAATCTCTCTTAATGACCCGCTGATACATCCACAGATAACCCTGCAGATGACCAGCTTCAGTCATTTCCCCCTCAACAAAAGCAGCTTTATGACTTTATTTACTTTATGAGTTTATTCTCCTAAATTTACAACTTTAATCTCTAAATCTTAAAAAAAAAAAAAAAAACTCAATGTTGTCCTGATACTCTGCTGTAGTTTTGTCAGCTTTCTCATTTCTAATGTTTTTGATAGTTGTAACACAGCGGATCAGTTCGTCTCTAAATCTCTAATGTTTGGTTTACAGATTTTAGTGAGTTCAGAGATCATGCTCTCATACAGCCTGAGCTGACTGTCTACTGGTTTTGGATTTCTTGTATTTTCTTTGAAGACGCGCTGTGTCTCCAAGCGAGTCCAGCCTCTCACCTGAAATGCACAGCTGTGCAGCGGCACGCAAAGAATTCTGGGATACCGACGGCACGAAAGCGTGCATACATGCACGCTTGAAAAAGAGGCGGGGGTAGTGTGGTTTTGAGACCGAATTTGAAGCGCAATTAGTATTTTGTGCCAAACGGGACACCGTTCGTGCCGCGTGGTGACCTCACGTACGCGTCAGATGCGCCGTTCGATGGCTGCTGTATCTGAAATGGGACACAGGAAGGGCACAGAACGGCGCAAAACGGCGTAAAACGGCTCAAAACGGCAGTGCACTCAGCTAAGCGCCGTTAAGCGCGCTTATCACGATGCGGTCTCTGAAATGAGACACAGCCTCAGGAAGGTCAATAGGTACAAAATTACTAAGGTGCACCAGAGGCCTTAGGGGCTCCTCAACATTTTTAGGGTTATCTGAGAGAGAGACACTTGATGGAGTCAATAGGTTACTAATTTTACCTCTTATTTTTAAGATTTTATCATTGAAGAAGCTCAGGAAGTCATTGCTGCTAAGGGCTAATGGGATACATGGTTCAGTGGTGCTCTGACAGTCTGTCAGCCTGGCTACAGTGCTGAAGAGATATCTGGGGTTATTCTTATTTTCCTCAATAAGAGACGAGTAGTAGGTTGTCCGAGCACGTCGTAGGGCTTTCTTATATTTATCCAGACATTCCTGCCAGAGAAAACGAGCTTCAGCTGTTTTGGAGGAGCGCCAAATCCTTTCACATTTTCTTAATAACTGTTTCAGCTCACGGGTTTCAGCATTATACCACGGGGCTAGCCTCTCGCGTGTAATAGTTTTCTGTCGAAGAGGGGCAACTGAGTCTAGAACTGATCGCAGTGTGCCTGAGGTATCATCAACAAACTGGTCGAGTTGCAAGGGACTGATGTTTAAATATGAGCTATCAGTAAAGTTTTTCTCAACTACAGAATTTAGAGCAGACGGAATTACCTCCTTGAACTTAGTAACAGCATTTTCAGACAACCTTCTAGTTAGCACGGCTTTGTTGTGAGGAGAGTAACCTGAAAGCACAAATTCAAAAGTTACTAGACAGTGATCAGATAATAGAGGATTTAATGAGCTGACTAACAGGGCATCAGTTTCGAGGCCATAAGCCAGGACGAGATCGAGAGTGTGGTTAAAGCAGTGCGTAGGTCTATGTACACACTGTGTAAACCCAATTGAATCTAGCAAGGACCGAAAAGAAATGCTTAGGCTATCATTTTCTACATCTACGTGAATATTAAAGTCACCGACGACGATGACTTTATCTGCGAGAAGGACTAATTCGGATAGGAACTCTGAGAACTCTGACAAAAACTCAGAGTATGGGCTCGGAGGGCGGTAAACTATAGCAAATACCAGTGGTCTCATGGACTTTGAGGCTGGATGCGGGAGACTGAGAACGAGACTTTCAAAAGAGTTATAAACTAGTTTTGGTCTTGGGTTAATTCTAAGACTGGAATTGTAGATAGCTGCAACTCCACCACCTCGGCCAGAGTCTCGAGGAATGTGAAAGTTTAGGTGGCTAGGAGGAGTGGATTCATTTAAACTTACATATTCATCCTTACGCAGCCATGTTTCGGTTAGGGAGAGTAAATCAATGCGATGATCAGAGATTAGTTCATTAATATTTGGTTCTGTAGGAGCCAAAATATATTTGTTAAAAGTATGATTTCTATGGGTATGTCACTCCCGAGGATGGTCACTGAGGGGTGTGGTTTTGGGATGTTTGGCAGGTTATTTAAATCTTACCGTTGTAGTCAGACAATAGGTTTGGTAAGCTCTGATAATCTTCTGTTGACCCTTTTTCATCGTTTCACTCATCCTGTTTTAACCTCATTTCATCTTATCACTTTTCATTCAAAGGCAAAAGTTTTTGGACCCGGATCAGCATGTTTTTTTTTTCTCTTTTTGAACAATAAATTACTTTTTAACACCCAAACCAGACTACTAATTGAACGAGTCACAGATGCAAGCAAACCTAAATCCCCGCTGCCTTTTTTTGTTGAAGGAAAGCAGTGGCTACAGGTTCTTTATTCATTTAGTGATTTTTTCCATTTTTCAACTGAACAGGTCTGAGTATGTTGGTTTCAAGACAAAATTAGAGACTGGTTTGAATATTTCAGTCCAGACATGAGTCAGAGAGAGTTTTTAAAAAGAGGAAGAGAAAAGGAGGAAGTGAAATAAGGAAGAAAATGAATAAATATATAAATAAATGAATAAATAAAACAATAGTTAGTCAAAGTTATCAACTTGTTTTGAAATCTGGGATCTCCAGTTTGAACTGTACAGTCCCTGAGCAGGTATCAGACTGCAGCATCAAAAGTCCAGATAACAACTTAATAAAGTCCACAGCCCCCCCACCTCACCCCACCCCACCCAAACACACCCTCCATTCTCGGTCTTTTGGTTTGCATGCACCATTCACACCAGTTTAGTGGGTCATCATGGAAAATAAGACTAAGAAGAACTTCATTAATCCCCGAAGGGAAATTCAATTGTCTGTTGTCTCACATAATACGTCTCCAAAAAAGTTATCTATTATTTACCCAAGAGTTATAAAGTTTAATGGCTGTTGGTACAAAAGATCTTCTGAATCTTTCTGTCCTGCAACGAAGAGGAGCCGTCCACCACCATTGGCCCTTTGGTCCATTGAGGTGTTGTGAAGTGGGTGATCCATGTTCTTTAGAATAGTCTCCACCTTCCTCAGTGTAGATCTCTCCACAAACTGTAGTATTTGCTATTAAGTAGATATGAATTCTTTTCTTGTGCTTGACATTTTAATTTACTTGGTTGATCAGATTTAATATAGATTTCTTTATCAGAGACCTTCAAAGCTCTTCACATTGGATCCATCATTCATTCGCTCACATTGTCACACCCTGGTGGTGGTAAACTATCTTAATCACAGCTGACCTTGGGGCAGACTGATGAAAACATGGCTGCCAATTTGCGCCTACAACCTCTCCAACCACCACCACACAACACTCACAATCACACACCAGTAGAGGACACACACTGGGAGGAAGGGGGGTAAGTGTCTTGCCCAAGGACACAACAGACAGACTCGGAATAGGGGGAATCGAACCACCAACCTTCTGGTTATTGAACAACCGCCCTATCTCCTGAGCTTCTGCGTACCCTGCCTGACTCATGGCATTCTGACATGTTTTGGTAGACTATACCAATAGCCAATGAAAAGAGGAGTTGCTCTGGGTCTGCTTCACGCTGAACCAATCATGTGCCGAATCAGAACCAAGTATCAAACAACTGCGTAGTAGCAGACAGCAGCTACACCCAACCATAGCACTATAACAGGTGAGGCCGACAGCAATGTTGGTGAGAAAAAAAGAAAATGAGTGCTACCCCAACAGAAATGACGATGAAGGCTCAACAGACGACAACATCGTCGACAACACTGGCACGAAAACGTCGGTGGTGTGGAGGTATTTTGTTTTTTGAGGTCCGACAGGAAGCAGAGTAATGTGTACTGTAAATTATGTCGAGTACATGTTAAATTTCATTTAACAGTAACAGGCAACATTTAAGACTGACAAGTGATTTTTTTAATATTGTGATAAATATCGATATCGACTGATGTGAAAAAATATATTGTGATAAACTTCTTCCCATATCGCCCAGCCCTACATACAACTATTAAACATTTAAATCATGCAAAGAAACCTAAGGCCCGAACTACACGGAGGCGGATATATTTCAAACCGCACATATTTATGTCCGATTAGGCCTCCCTACCACACCAAAACGGGAGTTTGGAGCGCTCAAACCGGATAAATCTGAATCCGGAAAAACAAGTGGAGAAATAAAAAAATATCCGTATCCCGTATCCGTAGTGGATTCGTGTTGTTGGACTTTTACAGATCGATGACGTCAAACCGCAGCTCGCGCATGCGAATTAAAAAGAAAAACAACAACAACAACAACAACGATGGCGGACAGACAGGGGGTCCGTTTCACGTAGGTGGTTCAACAAACTCTGAGTTAAATCCTTAACTCTGAGTTGATCTACTCTGAGTTAGGAAACTCTGAGTTTCCGGTTTCACAATACCTGATTTGAGACGGTTTTAACAACTCCGAGTAGTTTGACCTGGAGTTAAGCACGTGCACGCCAGACATAAACAGCCAGCATCTGTGGAGCGCAGATTCAATGATCAACCAATGGAAACAGGGAGAAGGAGGGGGCAGCAGCAAGCCAACAGTGAATTACAGCACGTTTTTAAAAGAAAGTGCAATACAGCAGCAGCTGCAAAGGAGAGGGAGAGGGCTTGGGAGGAGATCGCTGCTCGCGTCAATGCGTAACTTTAAATCTAGTCTCGTGCAATCACAATGACAGACTGTTGCAGGGAAACTGCTTGAATCATTTTGATCATGTTTTACATTGTGAAGTAAGTATTAAGTGGCAGTTTGATCCCTTAGAAAATGCTCTTTCACACTCAAAAATGAATTTTACTCTCTTATGATGTTCCGTTAAATGATTAGGAATATTAAACTAACTCTCAGTATGTATATGTACATATATTAAACTAACACACACTACACTCAATATTAGACTTTCACTCAGCAAACAGAAAGAGGGCAGATGCCAGATGCCCCTCGACGATCGAAACCCCTACCTCGTAGCAGCGATCGTCGGACTGGTGTGTGTGTGTGTGTGTGTGTGTGTGTGTGTGTGTGTGTGTGTGTGTGTGTGTGTGTGTGTGTGTGTGTGTGGGGGGGGGGGGGGGGGGGATTTGCGATCGGACCGGCCGCGATCGTCGAACGGGGGGGGGCAGCTCCTCTGCCTCCGTTAAAGGTGGGGCTGCTGGACCACCACCCGTTTTTGTGTTAGTTTAATATTCCTAATCATTTAACGGAACATAATAAGACAGTAAAATTCAGTTTTGAGTGTGAAAAGAGCATTTTTTAAGGGATCAAACTGCCACTAAATACTTACTTGACAATGTAAAACATGATCAAAATGAGAAAATGCCGATGTCTCACCTGAAACTCTGGGTTTACTGAGTTAAACCTGCTCCCGAGCAGGTTAGGTTCACGGAGTCTGTTACTGTGGTAACTGACCGCGAGGTTGAGTTACCTCTCTTTGTGAAACAGGTTAGAGTTACCCCTCTCTCCCTGGTTTAACTAACCCTCCTTTGTGAAACGGAAAACTCAGAGTTTCCCTGATTTCAGGGTTAACAAACTCGGAGTTTCCACTAAACCTGCTACGTGAAACGGACCCAGGGTATTCTTTATGTTTGTTTTGCCCTTTTGGGGCTAATTTCAGCCTTGCAAGTGAACCTTGTTTTATACAATTACATCCACCAGTCAGCCAGCTCACAGAAGCGTCTGCTGCGGCCAATACTTTTATTGGTCACATGGTCCGTCACATGGACCCGACGCACAAGCGTAGCTTCCGCAAACAATGCATGACGCATCACGCTGTTACGATTCATCGGCCAATCATGTAGCTTTGTTCCTGAATTTTTTTTTAAGCGGCACCAGATAGGATTGAGTTTGAAGGCTACGTGTGGACGCAGATATTTTTGAGTACGAACACGTGTGGACAGATACATTTATTTAGACGGGAGTACAAAAATATCCTGATAAATAAATATCCATATACGTGTAGTTCGGGCCTAAGTTAAACTTACTCTTCTTCCATAATTCATGTATTGTGTTAAAAAAAGAAGTTTAATTTTACTGAAGAAATTCTACTTTTTACTGAATCTTAAAAATACAAGGTAGAAATTATGACAGTTACTCTAATAGAGTTTACTGCACCAAAAAGTCACTTTTTACAGTGTGGATATCTCTGCCTTTTTGGTAAGGTACTTAAGGTGTTACTCTTTTTAATACAGTGAGTAGAGGAGACCGTGGATAGTTATAACACGGGTCAACTGTAACACTTCCACCTCACCGCCACACAACCGACGATCAAAAACTTTTCTCCTCAACAATATTGTCTTCAGAGGATGACTCAAAGTCATGGCTGACACCTATTTTGCTGACCTCAGCTCCGCGTTTAGCTCCACGTTCGGTCATTCCGTATACTTCCTGTTTAATTCTCCGGTAACTAGGCCTGTCGCGATAATCAATAAATCGCCTTATCGCTCGGTAAATAAAAACGAGGTCGGTCATTTTGCCAGCCTCGATAATTAACGTGCGTTTGTTTTCCTCCTCACTCGCTACCAAACACGCTGGATGAGAGAAGAGGTCTCACTCTGCGCATTTTTCTCGGCACCTGGGGGCGTTGGCTCTATAGCGGAACGAACGGAGTTAGTGGACCCTCCTGTCAGTCATTCAGTCTCTTTGTCACGGGGGGTGGGGGAGCTGCCGCGCACAGGCACGCAGACACAGACTTTTGGATACAGTGCTGCAAGTGAGCGTCGTGAGTGAAAAGCAAGCAAACAGAATGAACACGGTAGCTTTGGTGTCTAAACCGAATGCAACAGCCCAAGTGTGGGAATATTTCGGCTTTAAACCAAATGAAAGAGGTGAGCCGACAAATACGGACGAGCCGATATGTCATATTTGTTCCAAAGTTGTGGTGACAAAGAAGGGGAATACGACGAACATGCATGCGCACCTCAAGCACAATCATCCCCTCCATTTTTCCCAACTGAGCAAAAAAGGTACCGCCGGAGGTGCTGCGGAGCCATCGTCCCGACAGGTACCGCTTACTGAAGCGTTTGGTAAGCAAAGCAAATATAAACAAAACAGTGCAAAATGGTGCGCGCTGACAGACAGCGGAAATTAAAGTTGATCACTTTTGACACGGTGTACTCGCATTATTATGCCATATATTATCATTTTCTATAATTTAAAAAACGGTGTCAATGACATCGTTTATCGGCAATAATTTGTAGCACAATTATCGTCCAGCAAAATTTGTTATCGTGACAGGCCTACCGGTAACTTACAGAAGTGAGCAGGAAAAGCTCCACTCTGATTGGCTGTTGTGACGCACACTTCCGCTATGTTTGATAAAGTAAATATGCTCACAGCTGATCACCGTGATCGAACTGACATTTATCACGATCATCGATCACGATCATATAATCGCCCAGTCCTACTTAAAAGAGCTCTTAGTTACAGACAGAAATGTCAAAAATGTTACAACCATCCCCAGTCTCCCCTACATCTGAAATATATAGCAGAGAATGAAATCTATACTAGAGAAATATGCCAGGTATAAATGTGTTATTATGAACAGTCTTCAGCCCTAAAGTTACACAAAACATGTTAAAACATTAATACAACAAGAGTTCAAAAAATTCTTTCAGGGGAATTATAAGGAACAAAAATGGAAAATAAAAACAGAATGAACGACATTGTATGTATGTAAATGTATATCTGCTTTCAGACAAAACATGAACACCGAGACTAAATTAAAAACTCTATTCAATAACAGGTGAACATGAGAGTCACTGCTCTCCTCTAAAAACCAAGAATCGATCCAAACTAATAATCGATCTGTAAGAGAGAAACTGTAAATCCATCCGCCTGTAGAGCAGAGAGGACAAGCATGTGACTTCCTCACATGGAAACTTTGATCTTCACTTTCTCTCCGTTTTTTTCTCTCTGGTTTTTCTCTCGGTCTCGGTTCTGGATCGTACCTGAATCCGGATCTTCTCCCACAGAACAGTGTCCGTTAAAGTCCGTATCAAACCGAGAATAAACCCGGTCTGGTTCCCTGTCCTTCTCCTCTCGGTATTTTTACATGTTTGTCCGGGAAGAAGTGGTGAGTCAATTCCCATCAGCTGATCCCGCTTTATGACGGACGAGCTGTCAAGTTAAAGGTACACACACCAAATTTCCGGTTTACAAAATAAAAGCCGTGTTGATCAGTACTTTTATTTTCCTTTGTAAAATCAATGTTGGTTTTAAAAAAAGAAAATTTTGCAAAGTTTATTCATAAAGCCCCTTTGAAAGACAGTAGTCCAACAAAGTGCTGTACGTGGAATAAATAAAACAAGTAAATAAATAGATAACAGTAAAATTAAAAACAGTAGAATAAAATACCCAAAAGTCCCAAAAGTCCCGACCCAAAAGTGGGTCGTGGACCCGTCCTGAATGGGTCACGAACAGCTGGTCAATGAAGTCAATATTTAATGCGCATCTAATGTTGGACATGTCTTTTATTTTGAAAAATAGCTTAATTTGAAAGGCACATGTCATGTTGTGGTCCTCGATTTTTATTTATGTGGCCTGATGTGGTCTTTATGTGGTCTTTATTTTGTGCAATTTGATAGTAAGTCACTTTTGCAGTGATTCATATAATTCAGTTTTTTCATTTTGCAGGTTTCCATTTTGTACAATTTGATATTTTCTGTTTATGAAACTTCAGTATTTTTCGTCCTCAGTTTATGTGCTCTGAAATGCACTTTACTCAATAAAATGGGTGTATTTATAAAAGATTTGAGTCTTTAAAGGTTTTTTTTTTATAAAAATATAAGTTTGCTTGGTTTGAATTTTATGAAAGTGGGTCGCGACGTAAGGACCATGGGAAACTGTGGGTCCCAGAGTGAGACCAGTTGGGAACCATTGCTTTAAGGTCTGTGAGGCTCTAATATGGTTAACTGCTCCACAGTCTATAGGCGACCGCTGAAAAAGCCTGGTCACCTCTAGACTTGAGCCTGGTTTTGGGGACACTCAACAGTAACTGGTCAGAGGACCTTAAGGCTCTGACAGGTAAGGAGGGGAAAGCTATTGAGGGCTTTAAAAATGATTAAAAGAATTTTAAAATCAATGCGGAAGCGGACTGGAAGCCAGTGAAGGGTCACTAAAATTGGAGTTATGTGGTTGCGCTTTTTCTTACCAGAGAGGAGTCGAGCAGCAGCGTTTTGGACGAGCTGAAGGCGGTTGATGGATGACTTGTCCGAGCCTGCACATAAGGAGTTGCAGTGATCTATTCGTGAAGTTATAAAGACATAAATAGTTTTCTCAAGATCAGCCTTTAAAAAATCATTTTTAGTCTTTGCTGAAAGACAGAGCTGGAAAAAGCATGTTTTAACAACAGCACTGATCTGCATATCAAGTTTGAGCTGGTTGTCAAAAATAAAGTCAAGATTCTTTACAGTTGAACTTGACGTTGGAACTCAGAGGGTCCAGGACATCGGCAGAGCAGACTGTGGAGGGGTTTCCTCTGTGATGCCTCTATAGGGTCTTGCTGCTGTAGGAGGTGTATCTGGTTGGCTTCTCTCTGCACCCTAATCAGAGCAACTATGCACACCTGGGCCCTGGGTGCTGGGAGTATTTAAGCTCCCACTGTTACTTGCAAGGCCCTCTTTTTTTTCTCCTGACTACCTTTACAACTTGACTTGACTTGACTTGACTTGTGCTGTGTCCGAATTGCCCGCTCACATACTACATACTACTGCTACATACTACTGCTAGATCCTACTCCTACATACTAAACACGTTGGCCCAATTCGGACACACTAGACGAGCAGTGGGGAAAGACAACCCCCGCAGGCAGAGAGTAGGTACTGCGCCCGTTTTAGACTGAATGCTAATTGTGCAAGTGATGGATGCTGCTGTATTATATTCCTGCACTGCTTTAGAAATTCACAAAGTAGCTTTTCCGTGACTTTTAGCCTTCATTCACTCACGTGGTGATCGTTTGTTCAATGAGATCTGCCTGATTACTGCAGCTGTGCAGTTTATTGATGTAATAAGTGAGCTTAACCTCCATGATGTCGCCACATATTTACTCATAAAATGATTACTTGGGCAAATATGACACCATGACATGACAAAGAGATACAACCGCACATTTTTTTAGGGCAGTGTGCGAAGTTACATGAAACTTACATCTGTACTGCTGCGGTCCTGCCTGCTGCTGCTGCTGCTGCTCCGACATGGTGCGCGCTGCTGTGGCCAGCCGGCGTTCGCGACACATTTAAATAGGCAGAGCAGCTGGTGGCGCTAGCATCACATGCGCTTCTACAACTTTTAAGAGGACGAAGAAGAAGCCCACGGTGCATTTTGGGTCAGTAGCATGCCCGTAGGATGCACCACGACCATCCTACAATGTGGGCGTGTCTAGTATCTGAAGTAGTATCTGAAGTAGCATGCTACTGGCTCCGGTGGCCAATTCGGACATGCTACATACTACTTCGACTACTACTTCGACTACTACTTGGCAATTCGGATGCAGCATTGGTTTGGCTTGGCTTTGTTTGACTTAATTTGTTTTAGTTTGGCTTTGGTTTGGTTTGGTTTGGCTTTGCTTGGCTTGGTTTAGTTGTAGTTTATGTTTGCTCATTACAACACCCTCGCACACATACACCTATTTCCACTCATGCACGCCTTACACAATACTGATTTTTACTGATTAACACACCTCATATCTTACATTCTAATTCAGTTCAATTTGAATTAATAAAGAGTTGTTTGGGAGTTTATACATGGTGTGTGTCTTCCTTCTTCTTTTTGTTGTGATCACCTGAGCCAGGTAATGACACCTCCAAACAGGATCATTTCGCTTAGGCTCATTAAGGTTTAGGAAGTTCACACTCATCCATGACTTCACTTCGCTAAGACAATTGAGAAAAGTCCAGACAGTGTCCTTGCCTAGTGTCCTTAAATTTGGACATTGTCCGCAATACAATGAAAAGACATATGTTTCAGAAAAAAAACAGCCCCAATTGGAAACATACAGAAGAAAGAGAATAGGACCCAGGATGGAGCCTTGCTGAGTCTCTAAAAATATATATTTTTGAACTCTGAAATCTTCTTTTAAATTCGTCTTTTACGAGGTAAAGACAGATTTGGACATGGATATAACTTAAGCATCAAATGTTTTGGTTTATGTTTAACAAAATGCATTTGTTGTGTTGATGTAGATAATCTGGAGAAATTGCTGTACAAAACCAAATCAGACCTAATCATTATTCTAGAAGCTGACATCTAAATAAAAAAACTGCCTCGTCCTCAACGCCTCAAAGACAAAGGAGATGGTCATAGACTTCTGTAGATCCAAACCCCCTCTTCAGCCAGTGAACACCTGTGGAGTGGTCATCCAAGTGCTGACATCATATAAATACCTAGGTGTACAACTGGATAATAAGTTGGACTGGTCTTAGAATATAGACTACATCTACAGAAAGGGGCAGAGCCGCCTCTTTTGCCTGAGAAGACTCCGATCAATAGACATCTGTAGTAAGACACTGCAGATGTTTTATCAGTCTGTGGTGGCAAGTGTTCTGTTCTACGCTGCAGTCTGCTGGGGAGGAAGCATCAAACACAAAGATGCAAGACGTCTTAACAAACTGGTGAAAAAGGCTGGCTCTGTGGTAGGACTCAAGCTGGACTCAGTGGAGGATGTGGTGGAGAGCTCTACACTGAGGAAGGTGGAGACTATTCTAAAGAACATGGATCACCCACTTCACAACACCTTGATGGACCAAAGGGCCAATGGTGGTGGACGGCTCCTCTCTCTTCGCTGCAGGACAGAAAGATTTAGAAGTTCTTTTGTACCAACAGCCATCAGACTTTATAACTCTTATGTAAATAATAGATAACTTTTGTAGACATATTACGTGAGACAACAGACAATTGAATTTCCCTTCGGGGATCAACGAAGTTATTCTTATTCTTATTCTTAGAGGCTACTACATTAAAAACAGACAAATTAGCCTCTGAAGTGGAAATCACTGCATGGTCTCTAAACCTTTTCTTAAAACCATAGTTTGATCAAGATAAATCAGTTGACTTCCCCGGGCCGAAGAGCTTCATTAAGATGAAGTGAGAGGAACCAGAAGTGGACACTCTTAATAATGAGAACATTTCCTCTCAGGAGATTAAAGATTTATTATATATCTTATTGTTTCTTATTATCATTTCCTGTCTCTTCCTAATCCTCCTGAATTGACAAACTTGAGAGAAAATTTAGGAATTACACTTAAATGTCTGTTTTGGTAAGACTGGGTTAACTTTGTTTTATTTTGATGACTTATTAAAGTCATTTTCACACAAACACTGATAATATTGAGATAAAACTAATTAACAAGGTAAATTTGGATTAAAGTCGAGGCTCAAAACTAAAGGTGAGCAATCTTTCTCCATCAGAGCTCCTCGACTTTGGAACAACCTGCCAGAGGAGATAAGGCATACAGAGACAGACGCTTTTAAGTCAAATTTAAAAACTCACTTTTACAGACTCACTTTTATGTGATGATGTCTTTTATATTTTATCCCTTTTACCTCTTTTATCCTATTTCGACTTCCTGTCTTTTTAGCCTTTCTTTCCACTTATAATCTTTTCCTATTTAACCTTTTAGGCCTTTTATTGGTTTTATTGTTTTTTCCTGCTCATTTTTGTTATTTCATCTTATCATTAATATTATCATTATTATTATTTTGTTATGATTTTGTTATCACTATAAATATCGTCTTTTTATATTTACTATCCTCTTTCCCGCCTTTTACCCCTTTTTTATCACATTTCTTTTTCTTACCTATTTTATGTGTTTATTTTGGTCCTCATGGTCTCATTTTATGTTGTAGTGTTCTTGTATTGTCTGTTTCTTATGACAAATGAAATTGTCCTTTAATTCTGAGGCCTTGTTTTTAACTGAGCTTTTGTTTTTCATTTGTTTTTATTTCCATGTGCTGATGTTCTGAGCTTTGCGACTGTTTGTCAAAGCACTTTGTAAACTTCTGTTCATAAAAGTGCTTTATATATAAAGTAATTATGATTATTAATGCTTTTATTTTGGTAGGAAAATCTCCTGTTTCCTGTGTTTTTGTGTGGTGACTATGTCTTACTTGACGAAGCTACAGCTGGGAGGAGGAGGATCCATCCAGCTGCTGATTCTGCAACTGAACACAGATCCTGGAACAGTTTTGGACATTTATTAATCATTAAGACAGTCAGAGGTCGACACTAAAAACCTTCACTTTTAGTCCAGTCTCAGGGATTTTTATCTTTACTGGCTGTTTGTCACAGACTGACTCTGTAAGGCTGCAAACTGGAGGTTCAACATTAACTGGGACTCAATGTTATTCCAGTATCGATTGACTCTGGTGTTTTATAATCTGGGATCCTCGGCAGAGTAACAAAACTTCTCTCACTTGTCAGTATGTTGGATTGTGCTCATCTGCATTCTGTGATTTTACCCTATTTTAGTCCCAGAGCAACTATTTTGTGTTTTATTACCTCTTTTTTAAATTTACTTTCTTATATTGTTTGATTTTAAGACTGTTTTCTTGAATTAACTTTTAGCGCTTTATCACCTTTATCACCAGTGGTCTGGTATTTGTATTTGTATTTACTTTATTCATTGTGTTTTCAATATCCTGCTTAAATGGACAGCATTTTGTGCTATATTATATGTGTGAAAAGTGCTCTAAAATTAATTTAATAAAGTTTGATTGAGTTTGACTTGCTTTTCATGCTGACTGTTTTTCCTGTTTCCACTAAAACTCGCTGTTATCTCATTGGTCAACAACACTCAGACTGAAAGGAATATAAACCAGAACAATTCCCTGATTACAGTCCAGACCCCTGAAGGTTTATTCATGCAGAAAATGAACAGTATTTTGAAACAAACTCAAAGGACACAAAAAAAAGCGAACATATCCAGAGTGATATATTCTGAGAGCAGCCAAGTGGACAGTCTAAAGTTTGGGTTTAAAACTCCACTGTAAAAACTGGTATTTGGTGGTAAACTAGAATAACTCAACGGGAACTTTGAACTACCATTAAAATCATAAGATCATAAACCTTATCTCCCAGACGACATAAAAACACCACTAAAAGTCGACATATTACTCTCCGTTATGTCATATCACCTGCATGGAGAGGATATAACAGAAAACATGGATTTAATAAGACGTGGACAGACAGGTGAGTGTGTTATCGCTGTAAACAGGTGAGTTTGTCTGAACTGTACCTCTGTGCTGCTCTTCAGATTAAAGTACAATAGTTTCAAGAATAGGATTTTAAAACTGAGATTTATAATGATGAGGGGGAGATCATCAGTGTTACAGTTTAAGGAGTGACCCTGATAACTGGCAGCTAATGTAGTTGTTGCCTGCACACTTATATAGCTACCATATTGTTGGCTAGCTAATGTGATGTAAAAATAGACACCATCATTGAAAAACAGTTTTTTCCAGTCCACTGTATTTGAAACCTAACAGCAATACAAAAATTCCTCACCCAAGCTTCATAAGACCATGAATGGGAATATGGTTTGTACATTACCAGAAGCACATGTGACCAGCTCTGACTATAAGATGGGGTTATCAACAGGATGTGCCACTCCTGCATGAGTTCCCGCCCCAGTTTGGACCACCCCAATCAAAGGTCTACTGTAGGTCCAACCCTGCCAAGGAGGCCTGAAACAGTCTGAATATTTGACTTGGCTTCTGTGCATTTTTTTTTGTCTATTCTCTTAATACAAATTTTGCCTCTTAAATTGAACAATGTGTTTTTTTGAAAGGTAGTATAAGGTTTGTTACCAGCGGCGCCAAAGCCAGAGAAAGGTCACGTGCTGATGATGGGGCGCTTCTTACTAACAGTCATACAGTTTAAAGGGTCTCAGTGTGAAAGAGGAGCGTTAAAACACACACCTGACGGGAGATCTAATCAACAAGTTAAGTCCTTAAATTCAACTATTGCTTTGGCTGTATGGGCTGCATGGTGTAATTGAAGATCGGTCTGTACAAACACAGCCTTCAGCAAGTATTTAGCACAATATTGTCGTTGTAATTCAGTGTAGCTAACTCTCCAGGCTAGCTCACAGTGCTGACTCAGGCTGTTTTCTGAGGCTTTCACCCACTTTATTAAATTATTCTCATTTAGTTTTTGATGCTTCATTTATATTTAACAGACCGACATGTCTCTGTAGATTTCTGACGGACAACAGAGCGGCCGGTGTTGTAACAAATAGTGCTACCGATCCGGATGTGTCACAGAACTCTTTACTTGAAATCTAAGGTTAAGATTGAAATACATTGCCATTTATCTTACAGTGCAAACACAGTGGAAAGAGGTGCAACTCAAATAAATTCTGTGTTGAAAGCATTACTTGCCGTCAGATATGACAATTGAAAGGCTTTCCTCTGAAATATCCTCAAGTTTTGTCCTACAATAACAGCTCTCCATGAATAGAAAATGATTTAACTGCAGTGACCTGTTTGCTGAAATCTAACAGGGCTGCCAGTATTATCTGTGAGTTTCTGGTTTAAACGGTTTATCGATGGTAACTTTCGAACCGTTGAAGCGCCTTGCTGTTGTCATTCTTGGCCCAGAAAGGTTTCCGTAGAACCTAGTGATCCCAGAAGTTATCCAACCAGGTAGAGATCCCAAAGAGAGTATCGTTGGATCTACTGCAAGACTTCCAAGATCCACCAACATGTCTTGCTTCATGACCAGTCAATCTTCAAAGTGCCAAGGGACTTGATTTTCCCAGTTTACCCAGTGTGAACCAAGGAGAACCAGCACCAACTAAATCTGACAGAAATCAGGTACCACCTGAGTCTTCTGCTTTTATAATGTTTTCATGGATATTTAATTTTAGCATTTGTGACACCATCCCTGCTTTACCTGTTTCAAGAGTCCATTTTCGTCACTATAGTTTTGCAGCACATGCCGATATAGTTTGACTTTCAACAATCAAAGTTCAATCTGCTGGTACCAGAAGCTCTCCAGATGAGATGGGTCAGAGGTCTCTCTCCAGTATGAGCTCCTCACAGTAGTCTTTGAAGAACGACACGTTGCTGTTGTTCTTGCAGGTCTCACGCAGCCCCGGCCAAACTTCAGGGTTCACGTACGTGTAGAAGATCAGGTAACCACGGAGACTTGGCAGTAAAGTTTCCAGCTGAGCCAGAAACACGGCACAAACAGAGGCCAAACTGTGGCCGAAGATGTTGATGTTGAAGTGCAGGGCGTCGTGGCGGTGGGCAACGGCGTACGGCGTGGTGCACAGGCTGATGGCCGAGGGCTCAAACTCACAGTCCACGATCCACGTGAGCCCCCGCCGTCGCAGAACCTCCAGGTTTGCCTCCACGGGCTTCAGAGGCTCCCAGTCATTGATGATGGTTTTACTGGGCAGCAGGTTCGACACCACATGGTCAGACAGGATCAAGGTCTCTGCCTGCTGCTGGTTCAGGATCACCGGGCTGTTTGGGGTGGAGTCTGACTGAGAGGAGAGTCTGGACCGAAGCTCGGCAACAAAGAGGCAGAGGTCTGTGGCCTCACAGCACAGAGACAGGATGACCTGCAGAGGGTGACAGTCAGTCAGCATGAGGAGGTTACCCCCAATTTCCACCGTATCCTGAACAGCGACTAAGGCTACGTTCACACTGCAGGTTATGATGCACGATTCAGATTTTTTGTTAAATCCAATCTTTTTGTGCGGTCGTTCACATTACAACAATGAATGCGGCATCTAATGTGAATGCAATGCGTCCGTGAAGTGACCCGCATGCTTTCGTTTGTGTTGTCGAACAATGGTGACGTTTGTCGTATATTAATGACGTATAGGTCAGATGAACGCGACCTGAGTGTCCACACTGCAGTCACATCGGATACATATCCGATTTATATCCACGCACAAAAGAGGCCTGGGTCAGGTCTGAAAAAATCAGAATTGCACTGTTCACACTTACATGAAAAAATCAGATATGTGTCACATATGGTTAAAAAATCGAAATTGACCTGCAGTGGGAACAAAGCCTTAAAGGCCGTATCTGCCAATCGTAGCTGATCGTAACCCTTCAAGTTAACGTGTCAATTTCTACCGGCTTCTTTCCATTCTGCTGCGGATCGCCGGACTCCACAGCTGATCGCAAGAGTTCTATTTTTTCTGGATGCCGGAGCATGCCAGATAAACTCAGCACAGATTGACCCGTGCTGGAAAGGAAGTCGGGCACAGACACAAAACAAAACATCCAGCTTCTTTTCAAAATAAAACACTCCGTGTTTCAGGAGGATCGTATTTCACATCATGCAAACGGGTGGAGACAAACAAGTGAAAGGTTTTTAGACGTCATTTCACCCTGATGACACCATGGTTGAGGAGATGCTGATTCTAGAAGTCTAGAAGTAGATTTCCTCCTCTGGAAGGACACAATCTACTGCTTATATGTCTATGTGTCTGTCTTTAGAGAGACAACTCGTTATCACGTGAATATCACTTGAACGTGAATCTGTGGGTTCTTGTGAGTTCTCATGATTCCTGCTGTCCGTAATCCGCCAAGAAATTCGCCTCACAAATGGATCTAGTAGGAATTGGCAGACGCCGAAAATCGCTGCCATTCTGGATGCGGTGAAAACTGGGGGTTGGATTCATTCACTCAGTTTGACCTGGTAGCTGTAGATCCCAATCAGACTGTAAGGCCTGGACCAGGATTTGAAGTCCACGTGTTTTTAATCAAGTCTTTCTCAGACTGTCTTTTCTCCAGAAAGAACTCATTTGTGTTTATGAACTTGGCCTCATGTTTTTATGTCCCTCCACCGTGACCCACCTCCTTCGCCACAAGTCGATACTTGACGAACGTTTGTGGAGAAGGCCGGTCTCCACGGCCTAGCCTGATAGCAGAGACTTCTGGGTGATGATGGCGGATATAGTCAGTAATGTGCCTCTGGAGGACACCAGCAATTCCTCGACCCCTCAAATCAGAGGCCACCCTGAGACCCTGAAGGACAACTGTCTGACCACCATCCACCAGCAGAGCAGACTCCATGGCCACCTGTAGGGGAAGCAGGTGAGTCACTTTATTTGTCATCGAATAAAAATAGAACAAACATAAAGCAGTCAAGAGAAAAAACACAGTTTGTGTTGTGATGCCCGCGACAAACAGTGGCCGTGCGGCAGAAACATGACAGTCAGTGCGCTTCTCTGCTCGAGGCGCGGAGCACGCTGCTCGGCTGCGCGCTCATTTGCAACACAGGTGAAGGAAATCTGAAGTAATCAGCTGTGCACCGTGGGGTTTGGACAACAAAGCAGAACACAAATCATTCGGCTGAGGAAACAGTGAGAGGAGGTTGTCAAAACCGAACACTGAACACAAAATCACGCATGGAAAAAGGACTTTAAAATGAAAAAGGGCGACCAATAAGACGCCTCATTAAAGGATTTTCTTACGATGAAAAATCTTTTGTTTAGGACTGTCATGGATCTGATAACAATGGCTTAGACTCTCTATAGAAGTAAAGTTGATTAAAAAGATAAATAATGGTTAAAATGCTTTGCTTTATTTAAAATGCTAATCAAAAATGTTTATCGTATTTTTCGCACTATAAGGTGCACTTAAAATTCTTTTGCCTTAAAGGAGCACTGCAGCTACCATAGCCTCGCAGAGTTATTGAATTAGTTAAAGAAAGTTTGACTTATCTGACTGTTTTGTCTGGCTTAAAGGTGGGGTAGGCAGGAATCCGTTAGAGGAACATCTTT
Source organism: Xyrichtys novacula (assembly GCA_962446985.1). Taxonomy (NCBI): domain Eukaryota; kingdom Metazoa; phylum Chordata; class Actinopteri; order Labriformes; family Labridae; genus Xyrichtys; species Xyrichtys novacula. The sequence continues at coordinate 2,226,129 of OY660871.1, read as the reverse complement.
TTTTGTGGTGTATATACAAAAAATCTTTAAAATCAGTCAATAGTTGTTAGTTATTGATGACATTTGGGAATATCACGATATCTCTGTGTTCTCTTATGTCTGTGTAGTCAACCTTTAAACATTTTTTAGCGGTCCATTCTTTCTGACTGTAAACAAAGCCATTCTCCACCTCCCCGACCTGATTGTTTGTGAGGCAGACGCTGCTCCCCCGTGTTGTTCACGAGCCCAAACAAAGTTAGCGTGCTACAATATCGGACAGTAGAAACCAACCAGAAAGTTCGGAAAATTGTCTGAATCCTCCTTTGGCCATGACTGCCAACACAAGCAAGAAAACAAATTAAATACTGGAGACTGGTGGAATAACGGGCGCTTAAAAAGGAGGTAGACCGGACAAGAGCTAAGAAGCCGGGTCAACATAAACAATGGGGGACGCTTCAGGATCTTGGTGACCCTGTAACCTTTCAGCTGGACAGGTAAACCACTTTAACAAAGTAAGCCAAGAGTCTGTAACAGAAGTGTTTCTTGTCAAACGGCACCTGCTGTAGCGTGTTGTAGCACCGCTAAACTGTTGACCTCAGGTCCTGGACTGTCACTTTATCCTAGTTGTAGAAGTCCTGCAAACATTGTGTTTACTGGTAGTCTGTTGGCATCAACAGTAGCACCAATGCTTTTGACTTTCACGTTGACTGGGCCCCATTTGTAATTATCTGACCTGACGTATTTATCTGCATTATATCTGATTTTAATTGGAACGATACGAGCGAGCAGGAGCGTCTGTTTGTGGGCGGAGCTTGTTGGAGCAGAGAGGGAGGGGAGAGGAGGAGCTGAGGGGAGAACTGGTTGAGAGGGGTAGAGTTTACATTCAAGAATCTCCCCAAAACTGGCACTTCCTCAAAGATAGAAAAATATTTATTTGTAAAAAAACTATTTCATGTTTGTTAAAAATATTAGTGTAGTTGAAAAGTATAAAAGTGTTAAGTATAAATATTTTAAGTCTGAAACAGTGTACAACTCAAAGAAAAAAGTTTATTTCAAAGTAAATGGTCCTAATTTGGAAATGTATGCCTTCATTGAGCAAACTTGTATGTACTTTTGCCTTGTTTGATCAGGAAAAGAGTGAAATCCTGAATTCTGGTTGAGTCCTTCCTTTATCAAGTGTGGGAAGCCGTGTTGTAGTGAAGACACTTGACAGTTCAAACTCACAGTTTAGACAAAATTGTACGTGAGAAGTGTTTTGTTGTGAGTTTTTACAGGCCCAGTGTCTGAAAAAGTTCAGAAAAATGTAAAATGTTGATATAGGGATTCCCACTCCAGAGTCCTGTTTGTTTTTAATGCCTGAGGGCCTGAAGTCCAGGACCAGTCATGTCAGAGTCAGAGTCATTTTATTTTCCATTTGCAGAAAAAAAAAACACACTGGAAAGCATTTGTGAGAGGACAATAAAGACAAAGTAAGTTACATAGAAATATAGAATAAGGTGAGTTAAAATCACAGTTAAAGTTAAGTATAGAAGGACATTGCAAGTATTAATTACAATAATTAATAAGAATGATGAAGATAGTAATAGTATTTAAAACTTCTATTTGATGCTCAGACACACATAAAATGAAGTACACCCCTGAGGCTAGAGGTTATTTAGGCTGCACACAGCACAGGAGAAGAAACGATCTGAAAACCACGAGGTAGAACATTTAATTGAGTGGTACCGTCTACCGAAGGGGTGAAGAACAAAAAGGCTGGAGGCGGGTTGACTGATTTCCCTCACTATTTTTGAAGCCCAGGAGCCTTGAGTTATAAAGTGCATCTAGTTTAGGCAGGTCAGTGCCAATAATTTTCTGAGTCAGATTGACTACTCTGGTCTGAGATTTTCAGTCCTGTACAGTGAGGTTACTAAACCAAACTGTGGACGAAGAGGTAAGAATACTTTCTATGAGACACCTATAAAAGTTCATTAAAATCTGACAATTAGAGGAGAAATCTTTCATTTTATGAAGGAAGAAAAGTCGTTGCATAGATTTCTTGACAATGATACTGGTGTTAAAGTGCCAGCTCAGATTGTTTGTAATAGTGACACCAAGAAATTTGAGGCTACTCACCATCTCAACCTCTGATGAGGAAGATGGGGTTGTTTTTTTCCTACAAAAGTCGACTATAATCTCCTTCATTTTAGAGGCATTTAAAATAAAGATTGTTCATCTCGCTCCACTTAACTAGGCTCTGTACCTCAGCTCTATAAAACAACTCATAATTACACTTTATTTCCCCAATGACAGTAGTGTCATCAGCGTACTTTACAACCAAGTTATTATTCTAAGTTATTATGTGACTAACCTGCAGAAAATTCACCTTATTGGTTAGAGATTGAACTTCTGCTGTTTGGACTTCGGACCTGTTCGGTTGTTCCTCTATCAGAACTTTGGACCTGTTTAGTTTCTTCTTCTAAGAACGTCTTGAAAAATAAAACACCAAAACATTAAAAAAAACTTCCTGGGAAGAAAACATCTCAGGAAGCTACGATGACCCTCGTGCCGTCAGTCCTTACCACTCTGTCCTTCATCCTCCCGATGAAGATGAGTCGTCCGGGCTCGTGCAGCCAGCGGTGGAAGGTAACAGGCATGTAGTCGAGTCCATCGAAGGCGTCACTGCAGATGTTCAAGACCTGCATCATAAACACAATCAAGAGGCTGTAAAGTTGATTAAAAACAAGAACACAAACTCTGATTGTTGCTGGAAAAAATCTGGATTTGAACTCGACTGGGAACGTAAACATTAGAGACCTGCTGGAAGTCCCGCTCCTCTGCAAAGCTGAACGCCACATCACAAACATCCTCTGCTGCAGACATCCAAAAACAAACTACTGAACTACAGACAAAAATGGTGGTGTTTTTGGTCATCTATTCGTTCTGTTTCTCTCTTTTCTTCTTTCTCGATTTAGAAAGTTTTTGACTCCTACAGAGAAGAGTCCACGCAGCAATCTAGGAAACCACAGAGCTGATGAGTTACATTCAAGATCCACAACATGAAAACACTCAAAGAGCTTACCAGATGTAACCTCAGGGCTTTACTTCCACAGTAAACACTTCTTCATAATGTTTGTGGCTCACATTTCCAAACATATCCTCATTGACTTTAACTTTGAACCACTTTCAGTTTAAAATGTCCTAAAATACTGTAAACCAGGGCTTTAGTGAGGAGCATACAAAGACAGCATTTTCAACATAAATGCCTCTGAACGCAGCTTTTTAGCCAGACTCTTTCTTCAGGTTTCCTGTTAGCTGCCAGCTTGTGTGAAACAGGCTGGTGGGAGGGTTAGAGAGCGACCCCAGGGAGTAAAGAGCAGGGCTCTCAAGTCTCACGCATTCAGTGTGTGACACACGCATTCCCACCCGTTCACACGCTCACACGCCACACATTGTATTTCTCACGCATTTAAATGAACATGGTGATGTCCACCAAGTTGCACCTCTTTAACTATGGAACAGGTAGGAATCAACTGAGTTCCTCCGAGAGTTCAGCCAATCAAATAAAGTATATCTACTGAACAGCCAATAAAAAAGCAGCATTGCTGTATCCGGGTAGATTTTGATATCTTACGGTTTGACTACAGAAGAAGACAGACACTCGCCGTAATAGAGCAGGTTTTTATAAGGACGAGATAGACCCGATGATTACAGTAAGTCAGTAACCTACACATGCAGAGACCTCGACACCTCATGGCATATAAACTCATATGATAAACTAAAGCCCTATGCTATTGCTATTAACAGCTGTATTGACGGATTTAGCCTCTGTACAGCCATTTCCAGCCATTTTCCCCTCCACAAAAGCAGCATTTCTCATATAGGCCTATCTTAAATATAAGTTGTGATACTCATGACAGTGTAATGCTCATGTACCAAAGGATTAAGTAGCTCCATGTTTGTGAAACCTATACTAAAGTACAATTCATCTAAATGCTCCACAATGCTGATTTTAACAACTCTCCTTCACAACAGGTAACTTTACGACTTAATACTGATATTAATGACTTTATTCTCCCAAATAATAACTTTATTCTTTAAGATTTAAAAACGTTTTTTTTTTCTTATTGTGCCCCTTATACTCCGTTGTATTTAAGAGATAATTATACTAATAATTATCTTCAATCACGAAAAATAACCTCAACTTTACTTAGAGAGATATTTATATTCCATTGAGATTAAAGTAAATTAAAGATAATATTAAACTTTTAGATATAACCTACCAGTGTAAGGGTTTTTCTAAAGTAAACAGCATTTTAAATCTCCATGGTAACCTGTAACGATGTAAAAACTTTAAATCATTACAAGCAAAAGAGAGCGGTCATTTCTGAAGATCAAATCTGAAGAGAACAGCACGAAAAACTTAAGCGGCTCACGACCTTACAACTTTTGACGGCTTCATAGAAAATAAAACCTCACCAGACGACTAAGGACTCGGACTAACACCTCTAACCAACACCTGAACAGAAAGGACAACATCTACGACATGGAGACCGTAAGATTTCATGACAATATTATCATACAAACTTGTGTTACTGTCGAGACTTTCGTGATGGTTAAGCGATGCATCGACAATGATTAAATGTGTGCATGGATATTTACAGTGTTTATGACTTTAATGTGACAGGCATTATCAAAACTAGAAAAAATTGCATTTCCTTGCAGAAAATGCGTGGAAATGCTGAGTGATTGTAAGGATGCCTAGCCCAGGTTCACACTAGAAAGAATCGAAGGTCCACACGAATGATCATTTTGACAAGCTTTACTGATTACATATCTGGGTTACAGCTTCAGCAGGCCACAAGTGTGACCAACAGTGGTCCTCTCCAAGTGTAGCAAAGAGTGACCACCCCAAGTGTAGCAAAAAGCGGTCCACCCCCAAGTGTGGCCAACATGAGTGTAGCCAAGAGTGGTCCAAGACCATTCAAGTATATATAGCGATTCACAATCCTAAACATACTGTTGGTATTTAGTTGACCCTAAGAGAAAACCATGTATGGTAAAAACAAAGGACAACATATTTCAAAAGCCTTAGATGAACATGTGGAAGGTCCCAAGAAGGAAATATCATGGCAAACATATTTTGGGGACCTACATGGTGTAAATAATGTGTACAGGGTTCCTTGCTCAGGGATGGTTGTAGGAGGCCCCCGGCTCCAGCAATCTAACACCAAAGTGTCTGGGGTATTTGAGTGACACAGCTCCACCACTCTAAAGGCTGACATGACTGGCTAAAGAAACTCATCCTAACAGTCCTCACTTTTTTTTTTTTTTTTTTTTTTAAACATGCCAATTGTTCATAAATAATTGCTGCTGGAACAGATGATAAATAAGACTGGTGACCAGGGTCACTTAAAACAAAAGAGTGGATTGATGAAACAAACATAAGAAGGGTCAGCCACCCAAACCAGCCCACAAAGGGTCGTCAGATTTGAGGCCACCCTCTACCCTAGACCAACAATTGAACCAGCTAAACCCTACAAAACCATGAACAAAAGCCGCGAAAACAGAACTTATCAATCCACCTGAAAGTAATCTAGGTGATAACTTTATATTGCAACTAAAGTAAAGCATGTTCTTTTAACTCAGTGGAGTGATGTATCTTGTGTCAGCTAATACGTGGTGGAGAATGATACTTTTACACTAGAATCTCTGAAGTGGTGACCGACACTGTGATCACATGGGGAACATCATATATGGTCAGGATATATGCCATCCCATCGTTGGAATCTCCTGATGACTCAGATGACTCAGAATCGGAGACCCACGGTTTCCATTTGAATGGGGAAGAGATAAGGGCATACGCTGTTTGGACTGGATCCTGCACAAAAGACGTATTGACAACATCACAAACAGATTATGATTAGTGTACAGAAAATGGAAGTTCTCTGGAATCCTTGAGAGATTTGGCTGCTAAGACTAAAAATCTAGTGTAAATTTTAGCAGGCCTTATGACGAATTGGTAATTGTTAACATTTTTATCTGAGGTTTCTTCTCTTTCTTGGTCAAACCTAGCAGTTTAAGCAATCCATAAAGAGGCACATGCATCTTCCTAGTCATAGTTCTTTTGACATGAGTCATTAGCCTTTGGATTGTTTGACTATTCTACCCCCTTTTCTTCACATGTCCACCAAACGTTGAGCTGTCCTTCCAGTCCTAGAGAGAAAAACAACTCACAGATAGAGATGTCGTTAGTAACAACTGTACAAATTGCATTCGTGACACTATGAATGTAAGCTAGGAGTAAATCGTACGCTAGTTAAGGGAGCGTAATCTGTTGCCCATCATATTTTTATAATACATCAGCAACCCTGTTACACTTCTTTATCTGTTATATGTTTACTTTAAAATCAGTGGCCCGGCTTTAAAGCAAAATTAAGTCATCAACGGAAAACGGCGGCACAGAAGGTTGTATGGATGGGAACTAGGAACCAATCAAGGAGGAAATGGTGCATCAAGTGCCGCTTTTTCTTTTGCAAATTGTCTGCTAATTTTCGTTGTCTCTGGTCACTTCTTTGTCAGATAGTAAATGTGTTGTTACATTTCACAATAGCGTGTAGGATACAACATCTTAATTTTGATTATCAACAAGTGCATAACCTGCCATTGTAGGGTCTACGCGCAGAACCATAAAATCATAGTTCTCCAGTGGAGTCTGTTGCATCTTAACTCTTACTCTAAATGTCGAATTGATTAAGTTCAAGCAATCTAGTGACGGAATTTCAGCCATCTCTTTGTTACCATGCAGCAATGACTTCAAGTGTATCACTAGATAAATATAAGTGACTGTTGAAAAGGGAAGTTTTGGTGTTTCAGCTAACATGCGTTTTTAGGTTCATCACCTCAGACTGATATGCTGTGTGATTATGTTGCGGTGACCAACATTCACTGTGTGTATAGCATGCTGTATTAGTGGATATCGTAACACTGTAGTCTGTGCCTATTTAAACGTAATCGCCACAGCCATCATAGCTCGCAAACATGAGACTATCATTTGAACAAGTATCGTTGGGGATTTGGAATAATAGACAACAGGTCTCAATCCTTAATCAAGCACCCTCGTCAGAACAGCAGTGGGGACTCTTGTCATCCGCCATACGAAGGTGAAAGCCCAGGTTGTACTCCGGAAATCTTGATGTTGGAGCAGTGCAGAGAAAATATTCGATACAACGAAAGACGTGTTTCATGCCATTAGTCCAGTTCATAATGTCCAGTGCATCCTAGGGCGTTGACTCTTGGAGCATAGGATCATGGACGGCATAATTACCAGCCATGCTTGACTATAGTCCACCAGACGCAGAAGGGATACCTGTTCAGGTTTGTTCTTTTTTTTTTTTTTAACATGGTCCTTCAGTGTCCTTTATGGCTGTCACACAATCAGGAGAGAGATATCTGCACCCAGCTCTCAAGATGTATTCAAGGTAGTTGACAGATTCTCAGCAGAATTGAAGCTCGGCAAGGAATGTCCTGTGACCTGTCTCGGCCAAATGTATCCGTGGGGCCAAGGAATCCAGTATGAAGTCTTTTCAGTCTCTGGGTAAAGAAGCAGGTCATCCGAATACTGGAGGATACAGGATTGACATGGCAAAGTTGGATGAGACAAGTGCAAATCGACAGCTAAATAACCTGTGGCGAAATCAACAAATCCCATAGGTAGTTCTTTCCAGCCATATTATTAATTCGTGTACGTAAACGTAGAGAAATTTTGTGTCTCTTTATGTACAATGATAGAGAAATATACAGAGCATGAATTGAGTTAGTATAGAAGCTAGAATTAGAAGGTTGTGCGGTTAAAACTGAGTCAATATCAGACAATATTAAAGCAATGGATTACACTACTTTATTGAGTGACTATTTTCCTCTGTAGAAATTTGATTTTTGTCCTCACTCTTCAAAATCTCAATGTTGTTGGTTCAGATGCAGTAGACCGGATGATGTCTTAGCACTGACTATCAGTAACTGTTGCATGAAAGAGATGTTATCCTAATCAAGGCCTTGTTGGAGTGACCAGAGATACCAATAGATTGAACAGAAAAACTACTCAAATGGCCAATTCAATTTGTTCAGGATCTTGTTCCTCCTCCTGAAAACCCTTGGTTCCTTGATTGGCACCATACCCCATCCTCTAAGAATCATTCTGCAAAAAGAGATCAGAGGTTATTTGAGGCATAAAGTGAAGTTGTACTTGGTTCACATTACTTTTTTGAGGACTCCTGCTCCTTCCCACAGGAGGCTGTCCTACTACGAGTCCAGTTACATGACAGTGAAGGCATCTGTCAGTCATGACTTACTATAAGTATGGGAAATATGCCTTGAATGTGCATGTCAGGTATCCTTTTACAGTCTCACTCTGTCACTAAGGCTTTGACCTGTGTCAGATATACACTTTCTGTTAAGTCATAAATTGTATTACAATTCTGGATACATTGATGAATACATTTATCTTAAAGGATGTATGTTGAAAGATTTGACCCTCCCAACATCTGAGTATAACAAGGGGACTACTTTTGTTGGCATTGGGCAGGGCTGTTCATCATAATTTAACATGTACAAATAGTGAACTGTCATCTTCATAACTTACATAATTCACAGACGCACTAGGTAGGTTTACATGAGGAGACACTGAACCTAGGAGCTGCAAGAGGGTGTAACAATAAGCTTGCTTCTTCATTTTTTACTTGAACAGTTTCTTAAGTCATAGAGTAAACTTTTTGTTTTTCTTTTTTAAGCTTACTAAGATTCAGAGGAAACTGATGAGCCACCTAAATCTACACCTTTGTCATGTAGTCTTGATTCCATAGAAAACTATCAATGGTTATGTTATTCATTAGATACTCTCGTACAACATCTTATTTCCTTCTGTTTCTATTTTTGTTATTTTTTATACTTTCCTATCATTCTGATACTTATTAGTTTTTTTTTCTTTTCTCTTATTAAAACTGTTGTCCATAGAAAATCCATCGTCAGAGCACTCAGCCAAATTTATAAAAAGGTTCATCGTAATAGAACCCCAGCTTCACTTGCACCCACTCCCTGGCTGACATCTAAACTACAAACATGATTGGAACGATGTCTAACTGTGGAACAGTTTCAAGCATTTCATTGATCACTTTTCATCCTTTTCTTGGTAGATCTAGCTTCGATTTTTCTTTGTATTTATTTATTTAGCTATTTTTATTTTTATTTTTATTTTTTTACCACGTGGCTTTCTGAATTTACTGGTTTGTGACCTCAGTGCGAGGATTATTACTTGCGATTAGTAAATCTATGGTTATTTGTGAGTATGCAAAGCGTCAAAAGGTTCGTGTGGTTCATCCATCTGTACTTTAGGTCAAATTCCATCTTTAAAAAAAATACATCCTGAAGAATTGAGACTGGTATGGGTCGATATTATGCAATACGTAGATACATAATCACACTACAACTGCCACTGAATAAATCGGGGCCGTCAAGCGGTCAGGCCGTTCAAACAGAGACAGAAGTACCTGTTAATGACTGAATCGGGGCCGTCGTGCGGTCAATCCGTCAGACTATTAAACAGAAACAACAATAACACAACCGCGTCGTCCAACGACGTCTTCATATAAAAAACCAGAAGTACCACTCTGCTAATGACTGAATCGGGGCCGTCGAGCGGTCAGGCCGTCAGACACTTAGACAGAAGTACCAATAACACAACCACGTCATCCAAGGACGTCTTCTTATAAAAAAACAGAGGTACCAATTCCATATTTATCAACATGTCCTCCAAGGACTTCAGTATCTATTCTTGTCTCTCTGGACACCTATATTCACACTATCCATCTACTGCGAGTGGGCCCACCCTAATATTGATTAATATCGACACATCTCAGCAAGCAAATTCAGGGAACTATTAATGTTGTATTAAATTAAATACAGTATCCATTCAGACTATCAAAAGTTTAGAAGCCAATTGTACAAGGGCTACTAGGCATCCCATAGCAGAGGTATCTTTTTTAATGCTCAAATCAGGTAAGCAATACAATCACAAGTGGATTGAATAATTAAAGATGCTTACCTTTTTTTGGTGATTAATCCTGTTCGTGACGCCAAATTGTAAGGATGCCTAGCCCAGGTTCACACTAGAAAGAATCGAAGGTCCACACGAATGATCATTTTGACAAGCTTTACTGATTACATATCTGGGTTACAGCTTCAGCAGGCCACAAGTGTGACCAACAGTGGTCCTCTCCAAGTGTAGCAAAGAGTGACCACCCCAAGTGTAGCAAAAAGCGGTCCACCCCCAAGTGTGGCCAACATGAGTGTAGCCAAGAGTGGTCCAAGACCATTCAAGTATATATAGCGATTCACAATCCTAAACATACTGTTGGTATTTAGTTGACCCTAAGAGAAAACCATGTATGGTAAAAACAAAGGACAACATATTTCAAAAGCCTTAGATGAACATGTGGAAGGTCCCAAGAAGGAAATATCATGGCAAACATATTTTGGGGACCTACATGGTGTAAATAATGTGTACAGGGTTCCTTGCTCAGGGATGGTTGTAGGAGGCCCCCGGCTCCAGCAATCTAACACCAAAGTGTCTGGGGTATTTGAGTGACACAGCTCCACCACTCTAAAGGCTGACATGACTGGCTAAAGAAACTCATCCTAACAGTGCTGAAACCTGAAAAAGCAATGCTAAACTGCTAAAAAAAAATGGAGGAAGGTTTAAATGTAAACTTGGTTAAAGAGCTGGAGAAAGAAAAGTAGAAGTTGGATGAAAGTGAAAATTGCTGAAGTACAAATAGTATGAATGTGCTTCATAAATTAAAATTGCATTCATGCTAAATAAGGCTAGAAAAACTGTCTGAAATTGCAAAAAAAAAATGGATAAGGAAGAAAATTACCTTAAAACACAGAAAAGTAAGAAGCGGCATAAGTTTAAGTTGAAGTACTAGAAGAAGTATGATAATAGGTAGTTGTACTAGTGATATTAGTAGTCATGTAAGCAGTAGAAGTAGTTTTAGAATAGAAGAAGTAGAAGTCAAAGCAGTAGAGCTCGTGGTAGAAGTAAAAAAAATATTAAGAGAAGCAAGAGCAGTGGAGGTAGAAGTGAAGATACAAGTTAAAGTGATATAAGTAGTAATTGTAGTGGTAGAACTGGGATTTTGTTTGAAGAATTAAAACATACATAAATAATGAGAATGATTTTGAAGAGGGAAAAATTTTTAATAATTAGAAATCCTAAAGTGTTAAACAGGTTTGAAGTATCAGAAAGGTTTGAATCAGTTTGAAAGAGTTTGGATTTGTCTGACGAATTTAATAATGCATGAATAATGAGAATAATTTTAAAGTGGGTAAAAGTTAAATGAATAAAATACGGAGTACATCCCATAATGTCCTCAATGAGCTGAATTTTTGAAGCCCAGAATGGTTTCTGTAGCTCAAAGTTTGTGGGTGGAGATAGGTGGTGAAGCAGACACATATTAACTGTGTGTACAAGCAGGTCTTTTAGACACAGACACAGACACACGCACACACATTGTCAGACTGTTTGTGTGTGTGTCTCGTTAATGATTGCATCCTAAACAGCTGTGAGATCAAAGGCATTAACTGACCTACTGTTTGAATGAGAAGCTGCCTCTGGACTTCTTCACATAGCGTGATTTCCTTATATCCCAGAATGAAAATAAGAACATTGTACGAATCCTCCGCCCTTCATGAACACAATGAATGTGGCCACAACAGCGAGTTAAAAGTCTAGACGTTCGGATGGTTATCTTTAAAGTGATGCATTGACATCACATAAAAGTCCTGCCCACCATGTCAAAGACTCTTCGTGCTTAAGAGCAGAAAAGCTCATGTTATTGTGAGAAATCTCTATAAGAGATTTTTTTATGTCTTCTGGGCTATTTAAAGCCGTCAGTCTGAAACTTAATTGACAGTTTCTTTTATACTAACCAATGCTTTCTTATTTCTTCTTTAAATCTGCACAGAAGAGTCAACCGTTTCCTGTAAAAGGAGAAGCTCCGAGAATTGCGTGCTCGGGCTTCAACAGGAGGTAAGAAACGCATTTAACTTATGATGACAGTAAAATGCAAACTCAAATTTATAGGGGTGTGATATTAAAGAGTAGTTTACCAATGTGTCTCTAAAACAATCTTTTACCTCTTTTGCATTTAATATGCAGAGTGTAACATTTGAAACATGACAGAGACCTCCCAGCAGATTATAATCTGAGACAGTTCAGAGTTAAATCTGTGACAGTGCCAGCAAAAATCTAAAGATTCGCAAATTTAGGATTTGATTTTGGACTTACACTGTGTTGTGTTTCATACTCTTTTTGTCACAAGACACATGTATTTATGTGATACATTTCAGTGGTTATTTTAACTGAATAAGACAATTCAAAGGCTTCACATAAGACATTTACTGATCAATTAATCAGTCAGACAAAGGAAATGTGTAAAAACACTAAATGAAATAAAGAAGTTTTATCATCGTTTGCTCTTACTGGGAGTCTCTAGTCAAAAACTAGTAAAGTCAGGTATGATAGATAAGACACTCCTTTATTAGTCCCACAAGGGGAAATTCCCAGAAAGGGAAACAAAGACCATTTTAATTTACTGTGTTTGAAATTGAAGGAAAAACATGTTTTGTATGAGGCCTTTCCCAGATAATATGCATTAAAAAAGCTTTGCTTTAAAAACGCTGTGTCAACTTAAAGAGATTCAGCACTTAGGTTTTTAATGAATAAGTGTGAACAAAGAGGGGGTTCATTTATCAATAACAACAACACAAAAACAGGGAATAACCTTCAGGTATTTTAAACCACTGTGAGTGTGCTGTATTATTTTTGATACATAAAGACACTTTTTCAGTTTGACTCTGATACTTCCTCAAAGACCATCCAGTGCGTGTTTATTGTATTTTATCGTCTGAATATCACCATGGTTTGAGTCTGTGTGACTGTCATGTGTCTCTGCAGATATTTCTGTTTATAGATTTATTTTGTTCATTAAAATAACCAACCTGTGTTTCTGTGTTGACCAGTGACACTGCGTCAGAGGCTTCTAATGCAGAAAAGTGCTGCCCAACGAACTTTTGGCTGCACAGGCTGTTTGGTCAACCTCTGGTATGTTTCAGAGCTGTTAAAATAAGATCATTTTATAAGTGTGACATTTAAAATCAGACACTACAAATATTTGACACAGTGGGTTTTCATTTTTATATTTGTTGTTACTCCACAGAGAAAAGTCAGAAGTCTAATCAGCCTTCAGCGGAGGTGAGTAAACTGCTCCAACAATCAGCTGTTTATTTGTGCAGCCACAAAAGCTTCTGATAAATGTTGACTAGTCACTGCAGACTCCTTAAAAACATCACTAGAGGTTGTTAAAACAAATGTCACCACACGGTAATGGTGTGTGCTTGTGTCTGCAGAGATGTCACCTCCAATGGTCTGGCTGGCTCCACAGCACCCCCACCTGGGGAGAAAAACAAGAAACTGAAGGAGAAGAAATGGAGTTGTTCTTGGTTTTTGAAGTGCTGTAGTGTAAGTAAAGCATAGGAATACCAGTCTGGACTTCAGTGTTGTTATAAGCATTAGTGTTGGTTTATCTTTCAGTTGATTCTGTTACTGACAAATCAAAATTATTTTTACTCCATTAGAGAGAAAAGCGTGTGTCTCCTCTCTCTGATCATAAAGATCAGTAAAAGCCTCCTCGGGAACTCCAGAGAAGGTAACAAACTCATTTTGTTCACAGGATGGATCAATTTTGGTGTCACCTGATGAGTTAAATCATCACGTGACACAAATCAGGTGTTATCAATTCTTTCTTAAAGCTCCCGTGAGTAATTTTTGGTTTGTGTTGCTTCTTATGCTTCTTTTCATAACCTCTCTTTCAAATTGTGTTAAGTCTTGTTTTCAAACAAAAAATCTCCCTGCTCAATTTTAAAAGTCATTGGTCATCTTCACCTGAGATATTTTTGAAAAAGCCTTTTTAAAAAGCTTCAATTTAGCTAAATCATCTGACACCTACACCCCTGACAACAGTTTCTAACCTCACAAATAACTTTGTAGAGATGAACAAACCCTTCAAAGGTGGTCTGATTTGCTTTTTAAGGCCACACAGAGGCATCCCTATCAATATCAGTCAGTTATAATCGGCTGAAAATTCCCCACAGTAGCTTTAACATGAAATCACTTGTACATGAAAATCAGTATATCTGCTAAAAAGGCCCGGCCCCTTTTTTTTCCCCCCCTTGAAACACACTCACAGTCTGTTCCTCAGTCTTTAAATAATTTATTTATATATTAAGAAGCGCTGTAATGCTGTAGAATAGCCAACTTGATTTTTTGACTTTAAATTTAAATGAAAAGAGCAGTTGAATACACACTTTCTGTACCAGATTTAATGTGGAGGTTGATATCTCAATAAAGAAAGTTATGGTTTGAGTTAGCTTGAGGTTATCGCTTTCATCCCCTTTTTAACTTTATGTTCTTACTTGGGACATGTTTTGATTGGCATTGAAAGTCAATAAGGATTATTGGCAGTGCTGGTAATGTGAATTAAAAACTCTTGAGTGTTGTGTTGGTCAAATCTCGTCTCCTTAAATTCAATCCCACTTCGATCTCAATACTGATTTTTGCTAAAATAACCTTCTTTTCCACGTTTTTGAGGTCAACTGTAAAATAGGATTCAGTACAAGTAGATTACTAGCCCCACACACTTGTAGCTCTTTGCTGTTCATTGTTATTAAGTGGAAATGCTGATTAAGCATTTCCACTTATTGTTCTTCCCGTCGGCCATTTTGTTTATTATTGTTATTATTATTATTATTATTATTATTATTATTATTATTATTATTATTCCGCCAATTTTCGTCCGCTTCTAACTCCTTCCTACTTTGTGCTATTTAAACCATTCAAACTTTAAACTGTTCCACTCCTTCAGGACATGAGGGCTCGTACTTTTTACCTTTCTACCTTTTATACTTTTTTTTTTTTTTTTGACAAAAGAGGTTTCAAATTATTAAATCGTACCCCTCGGCCAGCAGGTGACCAACTGTCCATATAGCCGAAAATCTCTCCCATTGGCCCTAATGTGATTTTTCTCCAAGAAAATCCTGAAAATCGCTCAGGCTCAGACCTATTTAACTCGCTGTTGTGGCCACATTTTTCAGAGTACAGACATGAAAAACACATCATTGTGTTCATGAGGGGCGGAGGATTCGTACAATGTTCTTATTTTCATTCTGGGATTTAAGGAAATCACGCTATGGGAAGAAGTTCAGAGGCCCTAAATTCGATGAAGTTAGGCAGCTTTTCATTCAAACAGTACGTCAGTTAATGCCTTTGATGTCTGACACCTGTTAAGATGTATTAATTAAAACACACACACGCACACACACCTTCTTGTACTTGCTGCTTTTGAAATAACCTGGTTATAACCTGTGACATTACCTGGTAATAACCTGGTTACAACCTGGTTATAACCTGAGACATTACCTGGTAATAACCTGGTTATAACCTGAGACATTACTTGGTAATAACCTGGTAATAACCTGGTAATTACCTGGTAATAACCTGGTAATAACCTGGTTATAGCCTGAGACGTTACCTGGTAGTAACCTGGTTATAACCTGGTTATTACCTGATTATAACCTGAGACATTACCCTCTTATGACCTGGTAATAACCTGAGACATTACCTGGTTAAAACCTGGTTATAACCTGGTTATAACCTGAGACATTACTTGGTTATAACCTGGTCATAACCTGAGACATTACCTGGTTATAACCTGGTTATTACCTGGTTATAACCTGAGACATTAACTTGTTATAACCTGGTTATAACCTGGTTATAACCTGAGACATTACCTGTTATAACCTAGTTATAACCTGGTCATAACCTGAGACAAAACCTGGTTATAATTTAGTTATAACCTGGTAATGACCTGAGAAATTACCTGGTTATAACCTGGTTATATCCTGAGACATTACCTGGTTATAACCTGGTTATAACCTGAGACAATACCTGGTTATAACCAGGTTATACCCTCGTTATAACCTGAGACATTACCTGATTATAACGTGGTTATAACGTGGTTATAACCTGAGACATTACCTGGTTATAACCTGGTTATAACCTCGTCACAACCTGAGACATTACCTGGTTATAACGTGGTTATAACCTGGTTATAACCTGAGACATTACCTGGTTATAACCTGGTTATATCCTGTGGCATTAATTGGTTATAACCTAGTCATATCCTGAGACATTACCTGGTTATAACCTGGTTATAACCTCGTCACAACCTGAGACATTACCTGGTTATAACGTGGTTATAACCTGGTCATAACCTGAGACATTACCTGGTTATAACCTGGTTATTACCTGGTTATAACCTGAGACATTACCTGGTTATAACCTGGTTATAACCTCATTACAACCTGAGACATTACCTGGTTATAATGTGGTTATAACCTGGTTATAACCTGAGACATTACCTGGTTATAACCTGGTTATATCTTGTGACATTACCTGTAGTTATATCCTGAGACATCAGCTGGTTATAACCTGGTTATAACCTCGTTATATCCTGAGACATTACCTGGTTATAACCTAGTTATATCCTGAGACATTACCTGGTTATAACCTGGTTATAATCTGGTTATATCCTGAGACATTACCTGGTTATGACCTGGTTATATCCTGAGACATTACCTGGTTATAACCTAGTTATATCCCGAGACATTACCTGGGTATAACCTGGTTATAACCTGGTTATATCCTGAGACATTACCTGGTTATAACCTAGTTATATCCTGAGACATTACCTGGTTGTAACCTGGTTATAACCTGGTTATATCCTGAGACATTATCCGGTTATAACCTGGTTATATCCTGAGACATTACATGGTAATGACCTAGTTATATCCTGAGACATTACCTGGATATAACCTGGTTACATTCTGAGACATTACCTGGTTATAACCTGGTTATATCCTGAGACATTAACTGGTTATAACCTGGTTATAACCTGAGACATTACCTGGTTATAACCTGGTTATAACCTGGGACATTAGCTGGTTATAACCTGGATATATCCTGAGACATTACCTGGTTATAACCTGATTATATCCTGAGACATTAACTGGTTTTAACCTGGTTGTATCCTGAGTACCTGGTTATAACCTAGTTATATCCCGAGACATTACCTGGTTATAACCTGGTTATAACCTGAGACATTAACTGCTTATAACCTGGTTATATCCTGAGACATTACCTGGTTATAACCTGGTTATATCCTGAGACATTACCTGGTTATAACCTGGTTATAAACTGAGACATAACCTGGTTACAACCTGGTTATGACCCGGTTATAACCGGAGACATTACCTGGTAATAACCAGGTTATAACGTGGTTATTACCTGGTTATAACCTGAGACATTACCTGATTATAACCTGGTTATATCCTGAGACATTACCTGGTTATAACCTGGTTATAACCTGAGACAATACCTGGTTATAACCAGGTTATAACCTCGTTATAACCTTAGACATTACCTGGTTATAACTTGGCTATAACCTGGTTATAACCTGAGACATTACCTGGTTATAACCTGGTTATAACCTCATTACAACCTGAGACATTACCTGGTTATAATGTGGTTATAACCTGAGACATTACCTGGTTATAACCTGGTTATATCCTGAGACATTACCTGGTTATAACCTGGTTATATCTTGTGACATTACCTGTAGTTATATCCTGAGACATCAGCTGGTTATAACCTGGTTATAACCTCGTTATATCCTGAGACATTACCTGGTTATAACCTAGTTATATCCTGAGACATTACCTGGTTATAACCTGGTTATAATCTGGTTATATCCTGAGACATTACCTGGTTATGACCTGGTTATATCCTGAGACATTACCTGGTTATAACCTAGTTATATCCCGAGACATTACCTGGGTATAACCTGGTTATAACCTGGTTATATCCTGAGACATTACCTGGTTATAACCTAGTTATATCCTGAGACATTACCTGGTTGTAACCTGGTTATAACCTGGTTATATCCTGAGACATTATCTGGTTATAACCTGGTTATATCCTGAGACATTACATGGTTATGACCTAGTTATATCCTGAGACATTACCTGGATATAACCTGGTTACATCCTTAGACATTACCTGGTTATAACCTGGTTATATCCTGAGACATTAACTGGTTATAACCTGGTTATATCCTTAGACATTACCTGGTTATAACCTGGTTATAACCTAGTTATATCCTGAGACATTACCTGGTTTTAATGTGGTTATAACCTGGTTATAACCTGAGACATTACCTGGTTATAACCTGGTTATATCCTGAGACATTACCTGGTTATAACCTGGTTATATCTTGTGACATTACCTGTAGTTATATCCTGAGACATTAGCTGGTTATAACCTGGTTATAACCTCGTTATATCCTGAGACATTACCTGGTTATAACCTAGTTATATCCTGAGACATTACCTGGTTATAACCTGGTTATATCCTGAGACATTACCTGGTTATGACCTGGTTATATCCTGAGACATTACCTGGTTATAACCTAGTTATATCCTGAGACATTACCTGGGTATAACCTGGTTATAACATGGTTATATCCTGAGACATTACCTGATTATAACCTAGTTATATCCTGAGACATTACCTGGTTGTAACCTGGTTATAACTTGGTTATATCCTGAGACATTATCTGGTTATAACCTGGTTATATCCTGAGACATTACATGGTTATAACCTAGTTATATCCTGAGACATTACCTGGATATAACCTGGTTACATCCTGAGACATTACCTGTTTATAACCTGGTTATAACCTGAGACATTACCCTGTTATAACCTGGTTATAACCTGAGACATTACCTGGTAATAACCTGGTTATAACCTGAGACATTACCTTTTTATGTTAACTGAATAAACGTTTTTATAATATTTTATTATTTTTATTTTTTATAACTTTTTTCCCTCCAAAAATGTTTTAGTTAATTCTGAGATATAATTCTTAATTTAGGAAACAAGAGCAGTTTTATCCTCAAATAAATGCAGTACGCCTGTGTGTTAAAGAACTCTACATTTATGTCAAACATTAATCTCAAATATACCTCAATGTAGGATAAAAAAAACATGTTAAAAATAACTGACTGCATTAATCAGGTAAAAAGTTGAGATTTTTTAGCGTTTTGTGGCGTAAAAAATGACGTTAAATTGTGTAATTTCCTGTGGTTTTAGTCAACATCAAAGCAGAGCAGTGGATTAACTCTGGTGTTAGCCACACGAGTGTACCCGAATGTAATGGCGTTTACTATGGCTATGGGCTATTCGAGACTCAAATGTTTCAGTCGCCATATCTACTATTTTCAAAACATGTCTGTTTCTCACGCATTTAAATGAACATGGTGATGTCCACCAAGTTGCACTTCTTTAACTATGGAACAGGTAGGAATCAACTGAGTTCCTCCGAGAGTTCAGAAGCTGCGTGCCACGCGCAAGCCAATCAAATAAAGTATATCTACTGAACAGCCAATAAAAAAGCAGCATTGCTGTATCCGGGTAGATTTTGATATCTTACGGTTTGACTACAGAAGAAGACAGACACTCGCCGTAATAGAGCAGGTTTTTATAAGGACGAGATAGACCCGATGATTACAGTAAGTCAGTAACCTACACATGCAGAGACCTCAACACCTCATGGCATATAAACTCATATGATAAACTAAAGCCCTATGCTATTGCTATTAACAGCTGTATTGACGGATTTAGCCTCTGTACAGCCATTTCCAGCCATTTTCCCCTCCACAAAAGCAGCATTTCTCATATATCTCAAATATAAGTTCTGATACTCATGACAGTGTAATGCTCATGTACCAAAGGATTAAGTATCTCCATGTTTGTGAAACCTATACTAAAGTACAATTCATCTAAATGCTCCACAGTGCTGATTTTAAGAACTCTCCTTCACAACAGGTACCTTTACGACTTAATACTGATATTAATGACTTTATTATGTTTTTTTTCTAATTGTGCCCCTTATACTCCGTTGTATTTAAGAGATAATTATACTAATAATTATCTTCAATCACCCCCCCCCCCCCCCCCAAGGAAATCTCACTCTAAGCTTAGTTCAAAACTTGAGAGCCCTGAAAGAGACTTCCTCCAGACACATGTGCTGTGTCCGAATTGCCCGCTTGCATACTACACTTTTCAAGTGTCTGCTTTGTCTGAACAACTACTACTGCTACATGCTACTGCTACATACTACTGCTAGATCCTACTCCTACATACTAAACACGTTGGCCCAATTCGGTCACGGTGGGGAAAGACGACCCCCGCAGGCAGAGAGTAGGCACATTTTTTTAGGACAGTGTGTGAAGTTACATGAAACTTACATCTGTACTGCTGCGGTCCTGCCTCACTTGAATGGCACAATTACCATTCAAAGAGTCTAAAACTGTCTGCACGGGCGCAGTACCTGCTCTCTGCCTGCGGGGGTTGTCTTTCCGTACCGCTCGTCCAGTGTGTCCGAATTGGGCCAACGTGTTTAGTATGTAGGAGTAGAATCCAGCAGTAGTATGTAGCAGTAGCATGTAGCAGTAGTAGTTGTTCAGACAAAGCAGACACTTGAAAAGTGAGGGAAGTCTCATCAGTATGGGACCCTGCTTGCTACAAGTTTTGGTGCTGTTTTTCTCTTGCTGCGTCAAAATTGCCAAGTAGTAGTCGAAGTTGTAGTTGAATTAGTACAGCCCCCCCCCCCCCCCCCCCCCCCAGCTCATTTTTTATTAGAGCCAGTCTGGAGAATGACCGTTCCTCTTCACAGTTTGTTATTGGCAGGGTCAAAAACAGTCTGAGTGCTATGTAAACATTTGGGAAAGTGGACTGTAAATCCAAATTTACCATGGTCTTTAGCATTGTATTTGGGCATTTTTGTTCTTCTGAAATGAATGATTTGTACTGAACAAGTTAATCTGCCAAGCTCATGGTCAGATCAGTGGGATATGCTGCAGCAAGAGACTAGGCCCTTAAAGTGAGCTCACTGTTGGACATATTATCAGGCATGAAAAGAACATGAAAAAGATTGGTCAAGTGTGTGTATGCAGTTAACTGATGGTTAAGGCAGGACACAAGTCTACAGAAACCTACAGAGCTACAGAAACCATTCAGGGCTTCAAAAATTCAGCTCATTGAGGACATTATGGGGTGTATTCAGGATTTTTATTCAATTAAATTTTCCCCATTTTAAAATCACTCAGTAATAATGCATTCCTCAATTCTTTGAACAAAGTAAAACCTTTTCAAACTGATTCAAACCTTTCTGATACTTAAAAACTATCTAATACTTGAGGATTTTTAATTATTAAAATTTTCCCTGTTTAAAATAGTTTTAGTATTCATGCGTTATTCACCCCTTGAACAAAATCCCACTTCTTTTACTACAACTACTGCTAATATCAATAAAACTAGTAATTTGACTTCTACTTCAACTACTATTGCTACTATTTCTACTTTCTCTACTGCTATTTCTACCACTAGCTCTACTACTTTGACTTCTCCTATTCTCAAACTATTTCTACTGCTTACATGACTACTAATATCACTACTATGACTACTTATCATACTACCACTAGAACAACAACTTAAGCTTATGCCACTTCTCACCTTCCTGCTTTTTAAGGCAATTTCCTTCTTCATTCAAACTTTGTGCAATTTCAGTCATTTTCTGGCCTCTTTCAGCGTAAATAAAATTTCAATTTATGGAGCATATTCATACTGTTTGTCCTTCAACCATTTTGACAATTATTCAACATTTATACCTTTCTCCATTTTTATTAGCAGTTTAGCATTGCTTTTTCAGCTTTCAGCACTCAGTATTTCCACACATTTTCTGCAAGGAAATGCAATTTTTCTAGTTCCACTTAGACTACCAAATCTGTTCACTGAAAATACAGTAGCCCTTACAATGGCTTTAAGTCTAGTTAAGGTACACTATTATTACAATACAATACAATGTAAATGTTAATGAGCTTTTTAATAGGGTGTTGGATGCTAAATCTGATAGTCTAGGATAGGTTTTAATGTAAGAATGTTATTAGGAGTTTCGATAAATGGATTTAACAATATTGGATTTTCACTTAAACTACCAAAGTTTCTGCCATGTGAGGAGTTTCAATAAAAGCAATGCCAAGTGTAATGTGGGAGTGTTGTATGGATATGGGATTTTCACTTGGACTTCACTTTGTTGACATTGGTGTGTACAGTACACCCCTTTACGGTGGGGACTTAAGGAAGCGAAATCTGCAAAGTGAAGCGGGGCGAAACTCAGTGTTCTGAAGGTGAATATCTACCAGTCTACTACTCTCCTCGAAGTAACTATAGGTTATAATGACACGTGAATCTGCTGTGTATTGTGACTGGACCACTGTACAGCCCGCCCCTGAGTCTAGCTCGGCTATTGGACACTCCCCTCACGATATGGTCGCGACGCACAATAAATTTGCATGGAGTTGGAGATTTCTGAACTTTTGGACGTGTCGCAATGACAGTTTTGATGCACTCCAAGGATCATGTCGTATTGTGTACACACAATACTGTGCGGGAGCGAAATCACTTCTCATAGAAAATAGGTCCAGCTTCAATGAGCTGTCTACTGGGGCCAGCGTTAGGCCCAGGATATGCTTGCCATGTGCACATTTCATGCCCAACTGCGTTGCCATGCGTTTTTTATGTCCATGTTACGCGTGGTTCTTCTTTTACGACCTTAGTACTATTATTTAAAAAATTTATTTTAAGTCAGACATGTGCGCTTGTTGCAATATTGACACAACCGCGAGGGGCGATCTTCCGAACTTCCATGTTGAGCTCGTGGTAGAGTCAAACAATGGTGGAAAATATTAATGAGAGCCCGGTTGGCTATCTACCCCCTACATGATACCGCCAGTATCCAATGTTGCCAATTCAGCAACTTTGTCGCTAGATTTAGCGACTTTTGGCCGTCTCTGGCGACTAAAACCTCATCTAGCGACTTAGCGGCTTTTTAGGTGAATCTTTAAAAAAACACATCTCTCGAGTGTCAAAATCATTGTTTTTCAATGTAACTTCAGCTCTGCACCGCCACCAGAAGCTTATTTCATGGTTAAGCAGCACTAGCAGCACAGCACTATGCGCATTAGCCCCCGATCTCGAAACTGTATCCTTTGGGATTGTCAACATAGCCATGTAGACACATTTTCTTGAGATCAGTGAGTTGTGCGTGATGTTATGACATAATCTAGCAACTTTTCGGAGAGCCAATAGCGACTTTTGGTGATTTGTTTTTGGCAACACTACCAGTTTCGTGCATAGTGCTCTGATTGTTCTGCTGCAAGTATGTGCAGTTGCGCACGTAAAGCTAGCATATCCTGGGCCTTAGGGCTCACTGATATGACGCTGGATTTTCACATGTTCTCCTAAGTTGAAAAAGTAAGGAGCACACAAAGAACTTTAGGGGCTCAATGAAAATTGATCAAATAATGTTTGTCTTATTGGTCGACATAAGTGCTATTATTTGAAATCAATTTTAGGTCTTTTGGTCACATGACATGGAAGCTATTGAAGAAAATGTTCAAAATTTGCCTTTAATTTTAATGCAAAAATTTTTAGAGGACAAATTAGGGAAATACAGAGGTGTGTCTTCTTTTACGACCTTAGTACTATTATTTAAAAAATTTATTTTAAGTCAATTGGTCACATGACATGGAAGCTATTGAAGGAAAACAGCCTTTTCTGAGAACATCAACCGGTAATTTATTGATGGTCCCTCATTCAACACTGATGTTGACAGTGAGGGTGTCGAGTAGATTTAACTGCGCTGCTGTTGTTATTCCCGGTTATGGAGAGTGAGAAGACAGCGGTAGATCCTCAGTGAATGTCCGTCAAATATCCAACCAAAAACTAACTTCACCACCGTATTTACAGGAAAAAACATTTTTTGCCTCGGCTAATTTTTTTGTGCGGATGTGCCCCTAAATACATTTTACACTTCACACACATCTATTTTTAGTCGCAAATGCGAGTGAATCACACTGTCAAGCCCTGAAAGGTTATTGTTTAATTTTATTGTTTAATTTCGCTTCGTGTGTAGCTAACACTACATTGGCATCCTCCCGTTGTGGCTTTTTTATTTGCATCCTTTTATCTTCACAGTAAGGAACTTTTTTTATCGCCACTTTTTTTGCATCTGTAACTTCCGTAGTGACTTCTTTTTTTTGCATTGTGGCGGTTCTCGGCCACCATATAGATGGACCTGAAAAAGCAGAGATAGGAAACAGACAACTGTACAAAGAAAGACAACCTTTAAGTTTTGGTAATGTAAAAGACTTTTAATAAAAAAAAACTTGTAAAAATATAAAATGAGATTTTAAAATGATTTCGGACATCCTGACAGAATTGATTTGCTGACTGTTGATGTGAAGGAACATTCAGGTAGATGGGATTAGGGTCCAGCACTAAACTCTTGAAGTTTCCTGATGAGCTCTAAGTGCAGTCCTGGATTTGGGGAAAACCTCTGTCCACCATCTCTTCAAGTCTTACAGAAAGACTCACACTCCTCCTGCCTGTCAAAGCGGTTCTCATTGCCACCGCAGCCTCCGTACCAGAAGGGGGCACACTGACCCCGTTTGCTGACAAAGTACCACTTCAGGGTGTAGTTCCGACAGTCGCCGCTGTCCATGCTGAGGAGACAGATGTCTGGGTGAAGAGAGAGGGGGACATTAACCCACACCAAGTCTCAAGTCCCTGAAGGACAAGTCCAAGTCAGTTTTAAGTCTTTGGACATGAGTCCAGGTTTAGGATTCAGTCTAACCCCCAATTTTCACCGTACCCGGAACGGCTCTGATCTGGAACAGCTGCAATTTTCGACGTCCACCAATTTCTACTGGATCCGTTGGTGAGGCGTATTTCATGGCTGATTACGGACAGCCGGATGTTTTATTTTGTATCTGTGCCGACTTCCTTTCCAGCACGGGTTGATCTGTGCTGAATTTATCCGGCATGCTCTGGCGTCCGGAAAAAATAGAACTCTTGCAATCAGCTGAGGAGTCCAGCAATCCACAGAGGAACGGAAAGAAGCCGGTGGAAATTGACACGTTAACTTGAATGGTTACGATCAGCTACGATTGGTGGATACGACCTTTTTGAAGACGTTCAGCATGCGGTGGAAATTGGAGGTTAGTCCTTGCCCCGCTTTAGTCTTTCGTGGTTTCCATTAATAACAACAAAAGCTGTACATTTTGTTCTGATTGGTGGACTTTATCTCAGTTAGTTAACATCACGTTGAACTTTTATTCAGGTTTGTCTATCGGCTGATTCTGATTGGTTGTCAGCCTGGTGCTGCCACAAAAATTAACTTTGGTGAATAAGCGTAAAAACGTTAAATCTGTGAAATCATCCAGGGGGCGCTAGCAAGTTTACACAGCAGGTGGTGGATTCTAAGAGGGTACGTAACCTCCAATTTCCACCGCATCCTGAACGGCTACTAAAAGGTCATATCCACCGATCATAGCTGATCGTAACCCTTCAAGTTAATGTGTCAATTTCTACCCGCATCTTTCCGTTCCTCTGCGGATTGACGGACTCCTCAGCTGATCGCAAGCAAGAGTTCTATTTTTCTGGACGCTGTAGCATGCCAGATAAACTCAGCACAGATTAACCTGTGCTGGAAAGGAAGTCGGGTACAGACACAAAATAAAACATCCGGCTTCTTTTCAAAATAAAACACTCCGTGTTTCAGGAGGATCGTATTTCACACCATGCAAATGGGCGGAGATGAACAAGTGAAAGGTTTATAGACGTCATTTCACCCCGATGACACCATGGATGAGGAGATGCTGATTCGAGTCTAGAAGTAGATTTCCTCCTCTGGAAGGACACAATCTACTGTTTACATGTGAACTTGAATCTGTGGATTCTTGTGAGTTCTTGTGATTCCTGCTGTCCGTAACCTGCCATGAAATTCGCTTGACAAACGGATCCGGTAGGAATTGGCGGACGGCGAGAATCGTGGAAACCAGATCGGAGCCATTCAGGATGCGGATGAAATTGGGGGTAAGAGGGGTCGTACTCTCGCTGCTGTAGGTGTTCCTTATTAGCATGTGGATCTGAACTGGACTCAACAGCACCCTAAATGGCACAGACTTGACTGTGTGTGTGTGTGTGTGTGTGTGTGTGTGTGTGTGTGTGTGTGTGTGTGTGTGTGTGTGTTACCTTTGTCTTCAGATCTGGAGTCTGAGCTCAGACTGTCCTGCTGGATCTGGCCGTCAGAGATGTTCATGTGTCTGGTTTCTGTCTCTCCTCTCACCTGTGCCAGAAATCCACCCTCAAAAAACTGGTCTTCATGCGCTCCACTGTGTGATGAAACAAACAAACTTCAGTTTTCTGAGAACACATCATCAGTAAAATCTGGGGGGAGGGGTCATTGGGACCAGGATGTGGCGGACTAAGCAGCTGTTTTCCGTGTAGAGAGTTTCAGACCTGAAATTTTCTTCCAGCTGCTCACAGGTCTGAGTCAGTGACGGAGGAGGATACGTGATGACTCCCTCTGAAACAAAAATGCACCAACCTTCAGACTCGCTCTGAGACCAACAGACAAATGGAAGGGTCAGTGTGTTTCAGTCTGGTGGCGTTCTTACTGTTCAGGGCGGACAGGAAGACCCTGAAGAAGTGTCGGCAGTAGCCCTGCTCCTCAGCATCCAGTCTGCTGACGTGGACCAGGTGCTGATTTGTGGGCAGACCGGCCAGCTCCTCCACCTGCGTCCGGCTGTAGCGCTCGCCCACCGTCACCACGAACAGCGCCACCCCCTCACACTTGGCCTTCTGGGAGATGTAGCGCAGCTTGGCCTGGTCCTCATAGGCGGTCTGGGTGCCCACCACGGTCAGCAGCACCCTCCTCTTCCGGGCCTGCTTGGCGTTTAGGAGGACCTTCTTCAAGGTGAACTCCAGTGTCAGTCCGATGGAGGCGGAGCCGCCCTGCTGCCTCATGTTCTGGATCAGGTGCCTCTTCATCTGGTCCTGGTTCTGGTAGCTCTGCAGGCCAAACTCCTTCTTTAGAACCTGTGTGCTGCCCATCTGGACTAAAGCCACCCGTGCCTGGTTTCCAGCCCTGCTGGGCTCGGGGCTCACAGCCAGCTGCTCCACCACAGAACCCAGAAGCTGCTGGGCGCCGGCGTACTCGTCAGCCCTTACCTCCCTGGAGCCGTCCAGCACCAGGACCAGGTCCACGTCGGCCTGCTGAGGCTGCACCTGTTCCTGGATGAAGGAGCACTGTGCTGAGGGCCGACAGGGGTCTGAAGAGGAAACAGAGAAGGTCATTGTGGAGGAACCAAAACTGCAACTGAAGGTCTAAGGAGGAAACAGGGAATGGGAATAAATCCTACGAATGGAAAGACGAGGACTTTGGGCTCTCTTCAGCTTCCTTTGGAGGTTGTAAGGAAACGTTGAAAGGGCTCAGGATAAATAGCCTGGAATACTTCACAGGGAAACCAGCAACAAAATTTCAGGGTACATAGGTCGAAGTTATTTGTCAACCCTAGGATCCAGGACATGCAGGTATGTCCAAATGATTCTCCCATGAAGCTAAGATCATTCATATTCTGGATATAGGTGCAAATAGAAATGAAATGCAATGGAAAACTGAGCAAAAATAAGCTATTTTAGCAATTTTTCATATAAATATGGGATAACATACAAAAATGAAAACACTCAAAAAAAGCACTTTGCAATATGAGGAAGTAATATTTTACACAAGCAGGCAAGTGGGGCTGACTCCAGATGAGGTCAGGACTGTATAACGTGCCCAATATGGCGATTTTTCGACCTAACGTACCACACATTTTGACTGATTACTCAAAAAGTTATGAAATGCCCATCCTGAAACTTGCAGGGATGCTAGTGGACATGATAGTCTTTCTTAAGTGTGAATATGAAGAAAACTGAAGGACGCTCATTTTTTGCTATTTCCAATTTAAGTTTTTGGTCTTTTATAATTTTTTTCTGGTCCAATTTGGGAAAAAATGTGATGAACAAAAAGATATAACTTGAAGAGAGCTTTAAAATGACTCAGCTGAAGAATCAGCTCTCTAGGTGGCATACTTCCAGAGATATGAACACTTTTGTATCGCGTGTCATGCTAGTTAGCCAAAAATTTATTAGCCCCTATCTCACTGATTAGATGGCTTTGAACAAAAATATTTGAGCTCTGACAGTTTCTCCTGAAGGCCAATCCGTCCACCAAATTTCATCAAAATCTGTGACGTGAGTGGAGATTCTTGGTTGAATTGACATGGAATGATCCTTATATGAGACAGTGTGGAGGATGCCCTCTGCAGCGCTTACAGCACCACTTGTTGAGGGGCTGCCTTCTGTCGCCATCGTGTGGCATTAGCTGCGTTTCCATTACCCATAGATTTGCGCAAAACCTAAATATCGCAATGGAAAACTGGTAATGGAAACACCTAAATTTTAAAAAACCTCTCAAATATCGCTAAGAAGTTTTTACGCTCTCATGAGGTGGTTTTTCAGACGTGTTGATATAGAAGTATATTGCAAAAGTGTAATGGAAACATTTTTCTTGCAATTCTCTGTCACCGGACGTGACGTAGCGGGTCAAGTGACCAGGGGCCTCATGTATCAACGCTGGCGGCGCCAGAAAACCTTGCGTTCACCAAGATCGGCGCACACGTCCAGATTTATCTTCGCGACACGAGCGTCGGTTCCAGCGCAAATCCACGCAAAGTGAGGAGGTGGTGTAGAAGTTGGCATTGAGCTTGCGTTGACGGCACTTTGGCGACGCCGTGTGGCGGTGTTTGGTGACTCACTATGTGACAAGCGTGCACCACATCCCCGTGGCCGAGCAGCACGTCGCCCCACATGACGAACCAGCAGCAGACGGAGGGATGCGAGCTGATCCCTGCCGGGCCGCCGTCCTCGCGCGGGAGAATCTCATCGCCACAGTGTGAATGGGTAAGAAGTGAATACACAGTTCAATGAGCCAAATTAATTTATTTTCTCCACCAGACGCTCGAGGACATTTACGAGCCGGTCCAGCCGCTCGTTGATCCCCGCGATCCCCCTGATGATTTCTTCCTGCAATTGCAGGACCGCCTCCGTGAGGACCCTTCCACTGCGTCCGGGTGGTCCAGCGGAAGTGCCGCGGCTGGTGGACGCTCCACCGCTTGTCGGCGTGCTCGTGCTGGTGCTGGGGCTGGGGGTCGGGGTGGCCCGAATGCCGCTGGTCCTGGCTGACGACTCCGAGCCGGCGGACGGGCTGCCGCGGGCCGGGGTTGCGCAAGCCGGCGACACAGCTGACACATTGATTTCTGTGACACAATAAAAATATTGGTTCATTTCAATTCCTGCTTCTGTGTATCTGTAGCGTTTACATCTCTCTCCACGGTATCATAGGTAATGTAATCCAGTATTTCGAGGTCAGTTATGCACATTACAGTTGTTTATTGCATAAAAAGTTATTGAAAAATGAAGTTAAGGGCGAAGTATAAATCACGTCTAAAAATAGACTGAATCCCGACGTTGAAATGAAGTATAAACTTAGACTAGACGTCTAATATACGTCTTTTGCTCAGTGGGATGGCAAAGCATGTGGACATTTGTGTGAGGGTCTCCTCCCCCGGAACCCCACCTGTCTGGCCGGTACTCCTCTGGAGGGCAGCTGTACGCCGCTTGACCTCCACCTTGAGGTCCGACCACTTTTTTTTAATCTCCGCGGGGGTGCGTGTCTCGGAACCCACCGCGTTCTCGCAAACTTTCTCCCACTCCAAGCGTTTTTGTTTTGCACTGACGCCACTGGACAGGCTGCCAAACAAAACACGCTGTCGCTCCTCCACCTCCGCCACCAACACCTCCACCTCGCATGCCATACATTTAGTTTTCCTTGTCATTTTGTCTGCGTGCGAGGACAGGGAGACCCTATTTAAATAAATCACTCCGACATCTGCGCTCAATTCCAAGCTGATTGGGATTTATCAAGGAAACACACGTGGCTTTCGGCGCCCGCACACCTTGATACATATGGATTTTTTTCAGCGTGATGGACCTTGCGTGCGCTCCTTTCTGGTATGAGTCCCACGCAAGTGTTGATACATGAGGCCCCTGTTCATTTCAAGCGAAGATGGCGCGGTATTTGTGGACGGGGGAGGAGACGGAGTTATTTCTGAGGTTTTGAATTGTATTTGTATTTTTCTGAAGTTTTGAATCCACAATTCGTCTGTGAATTCCTCATTAACGATCCTCTCCCAGAAATCCCTCATCCGTGTCCGCTCCCATACAAACTGTCTCCTACTTTTGGACCGCCTTTGTGTTGAAAGGTTTTAAAACAGTGCTGCTCAGACTCTAGTGATGGGAAGATCAGTTCTTTTGACCTTACTGAATCTTTAGGATCTGTTCATTAAAATGATTTGTTCAAAAGATTCGTTCACTGAATCAGTCAGTGTTTCGGAGCCCCGTCCTGCTGGTGCAGTACACCAGTGAGTGACAGCGGCGAGTTCGTTCATTGAACGAGCCCCTCCCCTCCTCACTGCTGAAGTCACAGCGTCGTTCACCGGGTGACACATGTCGTTCATTCGCCAAGTCCTGATGGAAGAATCTCTCCCCTGCCCTGAAAAACTCACCTCTCTGTGTGTCGCTGTCAGCGGAAACAACACAGTAAATCCTTCTTACAGGAAAGTTTATAGACGTGTATTAATGTAAAGGCACTGTAATGACCTGTTTTATCTTAGCCTCAGTCAATGAACCGCTGCTCAGCAGTTCAGGAACAACGCTACACCCATGCCTCCTCTGCCTGCCTCAAGTCATTTGGAAGTCGTTCATTTCATTCACAGTCTGACTGATACATGTCGTTCATTTGCCGCTGGCTGTGGCTGTAAGTCGTTCACCAAAGAGTCAAAGGCGGCAGTTCCACTCCCGACCAGCACGCCAGGCTCGCGGCTGAGCTCAACTGAACTGAGAAAGGAACTAATCAGGTCTCAGAGTGATTTCATTCACATCGTTCACTCAGAAGTTCACTTCTTTTGAACGAAATGTTCATGAACGACACAACACTATCGGACACCAAAGTTCCCTCGAACAGGAGGAGAGTTTGAGAACAACAACAAACGTGGAGACCATGGAGGAGGTTTTTCTCATGATGGGACCTCCTGTCTCGTGTTTTACTTGGTCTAACAGTCCCTCAGTTTTCAGTGGTACTGCGATGATTAGTCTGGATCTCCAGGCTTTAGGAGAATACGGATAGACGCCTCAGTCTGTATTCATATGGGGATCTAATGGAGGACATGGCGGTTCCGTTATTCGTTATTGGACCTGGATCCTTATTGGATCTTGTGATCAATAAAGTTCTTCTTCTATTACAGGGTTAGTAAATGGATTCTAGGTCAGTGTTGGTGGACCGGGTGTGAAGGTACTAAGTGTCTATGTGGATGTGCTTACCGTAACAGATCGCACAGTTCTTGACTGTTCTGAGGTCCGTGGTCATGTCCCTCCTCAGGACAGAGAGGATGACCTTTCTCGTGTCGTCAACCTAAGAAGAAGCAGCAGTTTTCAGTCTCCACTGTCAGCGTAGGACCAAGTCTGCGCTTGTTCCTCAGAACCACTCTAAAGACCTATCAGGTTTTTTTTCCTCCTCACCTCCATCGCTTGAGCGACAGTCGGAGCGTTCTTCAGAGCGATGACGGCGGGGAAGATGTCCATACCGCGGTACTCCATTATGGCGGTCACGATCTCTGTCACATTTTGTGACTGCCCATTGGAGAAAAAGACGGCCACCCTCTTCGTCATCACCCCTGCTCTGATTCGCTTAAAGACATGCTGACCCACAAAGCGCATGGCAGCACCTAGCTGGCTGTGGTTGGATGACTTCTCCAGGGCGATGTTCCTCACAGACTCGATCAGCTGTGCCTTGCGGCGGTAGTCCTGGAAACGGATCAGGTACTTGGTGTGGCTGCTGTATCCCACCACGGCCACGTGGGCGCCAGTTGGACAGTTGCTCTCGGCGATGGAGACGTCTTTTAGCAGGGAGAGGAGGGCAGAGCGCTGCCGCTCAAATGCCGCCGGGGTCACATCCTCAGACATATCCAGACCGAAGACTAGCTCAGTGGGGTAGGCCGGACACTCTGAGCGACCTGGAGGAGAAAAGTTAGGAGGAACTTTGGGAGTAAAAAAACAAGACTGAATATCTGGTGAATATTTCTCCTGAGAGGTGACATGAACAAGGACAGACAGCAGACAGAGTCAGGTATCTCCTCATTTTTATTTTTGTCTGCACGTTTTTAAATGGAGTAAATCTGATGAAGAAAGAAGTTCAGTTTGTTATCTGATGGTGTGAAGATAAAAAACGGAGAGATGTTCATACCTCTGGAGCACACTGTAAAAGGAAGAGAAACAACAAGTGTTAGATCAGAGTCACAGTAATACTGACACTGAAAACAGATTCAGGATCAGCTGAGACTGAAACCAAATGAGTGTAGCCGCCATAGTTCAGGGGGAGGAAGTCACCCCCCCCCCCCCCCCCCACACACACACACACACACACACATGGTACAGGTGACAGGTGTGTCAGTCAGCAGTGCGTTTACATGCACAGTTTAATTGGACTAAGCTCATAATTCGTTTTTTTTTCACCAAATCAGACTTCTCTCCTTGTCCGTGTATACATGTCCTCCTCCCCAAAACTAGGGGGTGATATGTGTCTTTTCAGCAACGCTGTTTCCAACCCCATACAACCGTCAAAAACAGAAGGTCCGTGCCAGACATCAGAAGTGTCTACAACTGCTGCTGGGCATTTTGGAGCAAGAAGATGGAGCATCGTACAGCGCTACTCCTCTTCTCTGGTGTTTTTGTTCCGGGTTACGGGGGCGTGGCGCTCTCTGATTACAGTCGGACAAAGGAGTTTACATGCACTTCAGTTGTTCGGTCTTAATCGGAGTAAGGCAGTAATTCGGTTTTCTCGAGTGTCATGG
This sequence comes from Xyrichtys novacula, assembly GCA_962446985.1. NCBI lineage: Eukaryota > Metazoa > Chordata > Actinopteri > Labriformes > Labridae > Xyrichtys > Xyrichtys novacula. The sequence continues at coordinate 2,193,084 of OY660871.1, read as the reverse complement.
AAATTTTAGGTTAGCAAGTGTGTCGAGCTCTCTGAGGATTTCTGAGGCCTTCGGCTGGATGACAGCACAGGTAATCAGCTGACCTTATTCCTGTTTCTCATGAACTTACGGCTAAAACCCACAGGATCCGGAACCGCTCTGCTCCGATCCAGCAGGCAGATCAAATCCACAAGCACTATAATCAATGTGTGTCATTCCACACAATCCTGCCATCCAGATACGCAAGGCTTCTACTTTTGCTGGACGCTGCAGCACGGTGCATCAATTCAGTGCAGTGCAGCACAAGCAGCAGTGGAAGTTGTGTGTGGCTACCGAGTACAATATTCAATTTGGTTAATTTTTCAAAATAAAATAAATGTGGGTGTTTATTTACACCAATCAGTGGATCTCATTCAATGTCTTATGGGAAAACATGCAAGATTTTGTCCAATGTCACGAGAAATATCGGTAATCTCATGAGCACTTCTCTTGTGATGGCAGTGACGGATCGGATCCGTTGGGCGCTATATGCTTGTGTATTTGATCTGCCTGCTGGTCTGGAGTGTAGCTGAGCCATTCCAGATCCTGTGGAATACCCAGGTTACTCTTTCCCGTCAGTGGCTCCGGGTACCTTGGTTAAGTTTTCAAACTCTGTGACCCTGGACTTCCTGGAGGCTGAACAGTCGTTTATGGACGCCATGATCATGACTCCTGATAACTTGACCGACTTTTGAGGTGCTTTGTTCTGGACCTTTCCACTATCTCTCCATCTTTCAGGCTTCAATTTTTGTGATTGACAGCTGTCATTCCACATCAGGGGTGCACTCGCCAACAGGGAGGTGGCTCCACATTGTTGATACTGTACAGGTCATTGCTTATATCATCATTTTATCACGTTCAAAGCTTTTTTAATGACCTGTTGATGCTCTGTCAATGGGGGGGTTCATATTCTGGTTTCTGAATCGTGTTTTTTTGTCACTTTGGCTGCTCTGTGCACAGGTTTGCAGAATGTAAACTCACTGTCTGAACCTTCTCAGGGATTCAGATTTCTAAAGATGGCCATCAACACTCACTGCAGTTTTCTCTGATGTAGGAGATCAGCTGACACTCCTGAGACAACGAGAATCACGTCAGAAGAGTTTAAACATATTCAGTGTTTTCCTCCATGTTGGCAGATGAAGTGAATTTAAGGTGGACTCACAGGCATGCCTCTCTCTCCAGGAGGACCTTTGGAACCCTGGATGGAGGAAGAGGAGGAGGAGGAGTATGAAACCATGTGGAGTTACATTTGTATTTTTGGGTCATGTGACATAACTAAAGAATTTCTTCATGATCCTGGAATAAAAACGACGTGAGCTTTATTATAAGTCAACCTAAAGGTGGGGTAGGCAGGAATCCGTTAAAGGAGCATCTTTTTTTGTGGTGTATACACAAAAAATCTTTTAGTATCAGTCAATAGTTATTAGTTATTGATGACATTTGGGAATACAACAATATCGCTGAGTTCTCTTATGTCTGTGAAGTCAACATTTTAACATTTTTGAGCGGTCCGCTCTTTCTGACTCTAAAGCCGTTCTCCACCTCCCCGACCTGATTGGTTGTGAGGCAGACGCTGCTCCCCCGTGTCGTTCACGATCCCAAACAAAGTTAGCGTGCTACAAATCGGACAGTAGAAACCAACCAGAAAGTTCGGAAAATTGTCTGAATCCTTCTTTGGCCACGACTGCCAACACAAGCAAGAAAACAAAGTAAATACCGGAAACTCTGGCGGAATAACGGGTGCTTGAAACGGAGGTAGACCGGACAAGAGCTAAAAAGCTGGGTCAACATAAATGATGGGGGACGCTTCAGGATCTTGGTGACCCTGTAACCTTTCTGCTGGACAGGTAAACCGCTTTGACAAAGTAAGCCAAGTGTCTGTAACAGAAGTGTTTCTTGTCAAACGGGACCCGCTAAACTGTTGACCTCGGGTCCTGGACTTTGTCACTTTATCCTAGTTGTAGAAGTCCTACAAACATTGTGTTTGCTGGTAGTCTGTTGGCATCTACAGTAGCACCAATGCTTTTTACTTCCACCTTGACTGGGCCCCATTTGTAATCATCTGAAGTATTTATCTGCATTATATCTGAATTTAATTGGAAAGATATGAGCGAGCAGGAGCGTCTGTTTGTGGGCGGGGCTTGTTGGAGCAGAGAGGGAGGGGAGAGGGGGAGCTGAGGGGAAAACTGGTTGGGAGGGGTAGAGTTTACATTCAAGATTTCTCCTAAAAACTGGAACTTCCTCAGATCCTGACTACTCCACCTTTAATAAAGAACAGCTGACCCAACAGTACAGACCAGCTCAAGGCTGCTAGCCGGACTCAGCACCTGTTCATAGAACCAGAACTCCAAATGCTTCTCTGATGGTGATGCTGTGCCTGATTCATCTGAGCTGTGAGATACTTGTCGAGAGAAAGCTGAAGGAGCTATTAAAGAAACCTGATCTTCTAAAACATCTCAGTTGATCGGCTCTGCACCCTGCCACGCTCATACTAGGAAGCAAAGACTGAGAGTAGAAATCGACTATTTCAGAAGTTGGACATTTTTGGATTTCAGAAATATTCTTTTTCTCATCAGCCAAAACAATAAAAGTGGTGTCAGCCTTTCTGTCTGCTTACTTTGTGTCCCCAATCTCCCCGGTTTCCAGGTGTGCCTGGATCTCCTGGTCTTCCTGAGTCTCCCTGGATGACCAGAAAATCAAGTCAGAGGCACAAAACCACAGAAACCGGAACAGACGGACAGAAGGAAGTGAAAGCAGGAGTGATCTGACTCACTGGTCTCCCTGAGTTCCCTTTGCTTCCTGGGTTTCCTTTAGTTCCCTTCAGACCACCTTCTCCCTGAAAACAACAACAGAAAAATCGTGTCAGGGAAAAACGTAACACTGAGCCTCTTTAGTACGGAAATGGATTTATAAGAATGAAACTTACAGGCAGACCAGGGTAACCAGGAAAACCAGAATCCCCCTATGCAAACAGAAGAACTAAACTCAGTTATCAGAAAGGATTCGTTAAATATTAGACCAGCGCGACTCCCCCCTACCCATGTGTTTCTATCTTGGAAATGTTGACTTAACCTAACAGAGAGACAGGGTCTACACGGGCCTTCAGCCTTGGTGGTGTGTCTGTAACGGTAACTACACATCAGAATCAACAAAGACCACCAGCCCTGATTAGTCTACTCATTACTGTAAATTTGTGGTGTTGCTACGATCCTCCGTCCTCTATCTCAGCAGCATCAATCCGACTCACCCCCAATTTCCAACGTATCCAAACGGAACATCTACGAAAAGGCCATCTCCGCCGTAACCATTCAAGTTAACGTGTCAATTTCCACCGGCTTCTTTCCGTTCCTCTGTGGATCACCAGGCTCCTGATCACAAGACTTCTATTTTTTCTGGACGCCAGAGCATGCCAGATAAATTCAGCACAGATTAACCGTGCTTGAAAGGAAGTTGGGCACAGACACAAAATAAAACATCCGGCTTCTTTTCAAAATAAAACACTCCGTATTTCAGGCGGATCGTATGATGGAAACTATGGTGACTAAATCTGAGCGTGACACGTGACCCCCAATTCTCACTGCATCAGACAAGGCTCTGATCCGGAACAGTGGCTTGCTGGTTGTCTCTATAAAGACAGCCACATAGACATGTAAGCAATAGATTGTGTCCTTCCAAAGGAGGAAAATTACTTCTAGACTTCTAGAATCAGCATCTCCTCATCCATGGTGTCATTGGGGTGAAATGATGTCTAAAAACCTTTCACTTGTATGTCTCCGCCCGTTTGCATGGTGTAAAATACGATCCTCCTGAAACACAGAGTGTTTTATTTTGAAAAGAAGCCAGATGTTTTATTTTGTGTCTGTGCACGACTTCCTTTCCAGCACGGGTTAATCTGTGCTGACTTTATCCGGCATGCTCCAGCGTCCGGAAAAAATAGAACTCTTGCGATCAGCTGAGGAGTCCAGCGATTCGCAGAGGAGAGGAAAGAAGCCGATGGAAATTGACACATTAACTTGAAGGGTTACGATCAGCTGCGATCAGCAAACACGGCCTTTTCGTAGATGTTCTGTTCGGATACAGTGGAAATTGGGGGTAAGTATGCATGTGGGTTTCAGTGCCCCCCTCTAGTGGACACTTAACCACTGCTTGTTTGCACTTCTGCATCAGCTTCATGTCAGGACTAAAGTCTGTCCCTTGGGGTTTTTTCTGACTCTTCGCTATTTGACAGCACTGCTTGGGACATTAGCTCCACATGCTGGTTTTACCTGACAACTAAGTGTCTTCCATTCATGTGACAGTGGACAGACACTTGCTGTGATTGTTCAGATTTTGGTTGTAGGGGTGAGCTCTACCTTAGCCCCGTTAGATCCTGGAAGTCCATACCCATCTCTGCCATCCTGACCCTGCGACAAAGACAGACAGACATCCAAATATCAACGTCCAACTCACGTTTATATTGCTCAAAAGAGAGGTTCAGCTTCTTACCGGCATTCCTCGATGTCCCCTTTGTCCAGCAGTACCCTTCACACCGGGATCACCAGGCTGGCCCTTCAAAACAACCACAAAAAAACCCTTTACATCCTCTGTGCGAGTTTCCAGATGATTTTTAACTCATTAAACACACAAACACTTCTTACACTTCAGAGTATTCTAATTAAAATTAAGATAATACCAGTGACAGTTCAGTCAAAAGTACTTGAACCATCATTGTTTCAGTGGATGGTTCATGTCTCGGCCTCTCCAATTGTGATAGAGTGTTAGGGATTGAGCGCTGAAGCCAAAACCACATGGGCGCCTAACGCTTCCTAATCTGTGCCAGTGCTAATGGGGCGCTCATGTTGACTCAAACTGATGTCATCTGGAAACCACATCCTGCATCTCCTGCATCAACCCCCCCCAGCCTGATGCACTTCCAGTCTCCCCTTTTCTGTCTCACAGTTTTCCTTGGACTCTGAATGTGGCAGAGACTGGGCATTTTTGGATCTGAAGAACTGTGTGGACCAGGAGGACAGAGCAGGGGAAGACATGCAGCAAAGGGTCCACGCTGTGACTTGAACCAGTGACTGCTGCAACCAGGACTATGACCTCATTATTTGGGCCACCTAACTCATTAGCCTATCGGCGCCCTGATCCCAACTTTTGTGAACATATCTTAAAGGGATATTCAAGCGTGAAATTAATTTAGGGTCAAACACACAGTAACACCAAGTTAGACACCCCCTCCAGAGATGAATGTTGCCGACCGCTTGCTTCTCTAGTTATACCAACTTTAGTAACGACCACAGGATAACACAGCGGTCTGAGGAGCCACACACAAACCTCAACCTCTTCACGAAAATGCAATCAGACCGAGACGCTAACTCAGAAGAACTACCGCGTCTGCAGAGCAAAATGATTAATATGGTGATTATTACGTCAATGAAATGATAAAGAGATGATCCTAAATGTTCTTCCTTGAGTTGTGCCACCCCGCTGTAGTCTGTAATGGACTGGCCTGAGGTCTCGCTACAAACAAGCGGCTGCTGGAAGAGAGTAGGTGAGTTGTGTTTAGTCTCTTTGCTAAAGAAATTAGTCAAAGTTAAAAAGATGTTTGGTGGCTAGTACTATGGCTGGGACCCTATATGTACTGTTGATGAAGTTAGGTGCTGTTCTGAGCATTATTTGTGGCTATAGAGTGGCGTTTTGGTTGAGGTTCGTTTATGGCTCCTTAGCCTGCTGTGTATTGCTATCCTGCGGTCGTTACTAAAGTTGGTATAACTAGAGAAGCAAGCGTTCGGCAACATTCATCTCTGGAGGGGGTGTCTAACTTGGTGTTATGGTGTGTTTGACCCTAAATTATTTTATGTCTGAATATCCCTATAAGATCCAGGATTTCTGGAGACTCCCTTCAAATAAAAAACTCCAGGTTAAAAGACCATGTGGCTTCCCTGATGCAGGATTTTTTTTTGTAGGATAGTAGGAGAAGGTCCCACTTCCTTCGCCTTTGATTAGCTAGAAATGCTGGGACATGTGAGGACGTGTGCTGCAGACTGGCTCCTGCTCAAGACAAACACTTTCTCTAATTTAAACTCTAAACATTCTACTTTTCCTATAGTCAAACTATCTGGCTATTATTAATATTGTTCTCTGGACTCTGGTGCTTTTTGGGCCGAATCCGCACTATGCAAAGATGACAACACCAAAAGTTCATGCACTGCGAACCAAACAGCCCACCAGCAGCACCAGTGAAGACGCCGACATTGTGTCCATCCTGACAGAAGCTATTGAGAAATCAGAACGCAAGGTACTCGGCAGAATTGATGTCACGAAGAGGACGTTGTCCAAAGAGCTAAACGACAAAATTGACAGTCTCTCTACGGAGCTACATGCCGCCATTTCAGCGGTGCGCACTGAGCTAACAGCCTCCATTGATACCATCCGGAGGGCTACAACAGCCCAGGAGGAGCAGCTAAAGTCGCTGGAGGCCTCGGCTAATGTGTATTCAGACAGAGTTGTGGAACTTGAGACTAAGCTCTCGTCTTTAATGGATGAAATGGACAGAATGCGCAACAAAATAGACGACATGGAATCGAGACAACGCCGTGAAAACTGCAGGATTTTTGGCGTGGACAGTACTTTCGGCCAAACGCACCCAGAGGAGGCCATAGCCAAACTCCTGCAGGACTCCCTACAGCTAAACTACACGCCGACCCTAGATCGTGCACACAGAGTGCTAACTAAGAACAGAGGAGGAGATCAACCAAGGCCCATTGTGGTGAAATTCCACTACTTCCAGGAGAAGGTGGACGTTCTCCGCAAAGCAGCCCAGATGGGGACCATTATGCACAACGGCCGGAGGATCCACATCTACGCGGACCAGACAGCAAGGATAGCCAAGCTATGTGGGCCCTTCAATGGAGTTCGTGCCTTGGGTTAGCATCCATGCAAACACCAGGGGACAAGTTAGCCGACACAACGGGGGATGAATGTGAGTAAAAATTGACTGACACGAGCTAAAGGCCAATGCTATCTGTTGCTATTCAGATCACCTATTATCATCCTTGTCGGACAACAAAGTTTTTAATTCTGCTACTGCCATTTTGACTCTTGTTTTCCTCGGACACTTGGACAATTGCAGGCGGCTTGTATTTTTTTCTGTAAACGGCCGCTTGGTGACTGTCAGCCAGCAATCTTGCTGCGGGTTCATTTGGTTTGGTTGCTGACTTGACTTGTTTTGTTTTTCCTCTCTCTCTCTCTCTCTCTCTTTCTCTCTCTCTCTCCTTCCCTCGGAGTGGGGGTGGGAGGGGGGAACACATCCAGTTGTGTGTGAGTCTATATGTGTCTGTTTTAGTGTGTGTGTGTGTGTGTGTGTGTGTTAGCGCGCGCGCACCCTGTCGGAGTATGCGCTGATTCCCGGTCAGTGTACTCTTAGAACATGATCCATGATCCGTCTAGAAAACTGTTGCGCGCATGAGTGAGGATGGTCATTTCATGCACCTGTATACATATGTTCTGATTATCCACAAGGATCAGAAGCGAGTGTGTGTGTGTGTGTGTGTGTGTGTGTGTGTGTGTGTGTGTGTGTGTGTGTGTGTGCATGTGTACATGGGGGTCAGGGGGGAAGAGCATGGAGCGGGTGGGAGATTGTGGGGAGGAAGGGTGGCAGGGAGGTGGGGGGAAGAGGGAAAAAGTTGGGAAAAGTGGTTTCCTTAAGAAAAAGGGAAGGGAAAAAGAAGAAAATATACATATAGTATTTAAAGTTATAATTGGTAAAAGTGTACTTTATTTATTTATTTATTTTTCCGCTGTATTTATTTTTTTCCGTCTACTTTCAAAAAAGAGTAATGGTAGTTAGTTCACTTAACTTTATTTATTTTTTGTTTCATTATTATAAGCAATTAAAATAAAGAAAAGAAGAGGAAGAAAATTTTTTTAAAAAAAAGCAAATTTGAGAAGGAGGAAAGGGGTAAAGTCACGGTTGAGGACAATAGGAAGAGTTTCTGATACATTTATTTTTGGCTCTAGCGGGGGTTAGAAGCCCGCTACGAGCATGTTTGTGAGAAGCTCCAGTAGGAGTTGCGATGCAGCCTCTTATTTGGGAAGAGGCCGGCATGGGTACCCAGGGCTATGTCTTCATGTTAGGTTTGCACATTGTTTTTAGTTTTTTCTTAGTAAGTTTTTTGTGTTTTCAGGCCTTCGAGAGGGATATGCGCCAATTTCTCCTAGTATACTCAAATGTCAGTAGGTAGGGCACCGTTGATGACAGCTAGCTCTACTACTTTCCTCAGTTGGAATGTGAAGGGAATCAAACATCCAATTAAGCGCAGTAGAGTATTTAACCACCTAAAATCTTTTAAATCGGATATTGTGTTTTTACAAGAGACACATTTACAATTAAAACATCACTCTAAGCTTAAATATAAATGGGTTGGTCAGTACTATCACTCTAAATTTAATTGTAAGACAAGGGGGGTAGCGATCCTGATAAAAGAAGGCATTCCATTCGATCAAAAGATAATAATTTCAGATGTATTGGGGCGTTTCGTCATTGTTGCAGGCATACTCCACAATACACCAGTGCTGCTAACCAATATATACGCCCAGAACTGGGATGACCCTCAATTCTTTTCTGACCTAATGTCATCACTTCCTGATCCTAACACGAATCATTTAATACTTGGCGGTGACTTTAGTTTGGTCCTACATCCACGTCTTGATAGATCAAACCCAAAACCCAATAGTAGTTTGTCTAAATTGGCAATAATAATAAATTATTTTTTGCAAGCCTATGGGTTATCTGACCCTTGGAGAAAAAAGAACTCTGATACGCAAAACTATTCTTTCTTTTCACCAGTACACCGATCTTACTCCAGGATCGATTTTTTCCTGTTAGACGACAAATTGTTTCCTCTCGTGGCTAACATTAAATATCACAGTACTGTAATCTCGGACCACAGCCCGTTACGATTGGAAATTAAGTTTCCAAATGTAAGTGCACCGCCTCGTACATGGTGATTCAACCCTATATTACTATCCTGCCCCAAGTTTAGGCAATTCCTGGAAGCACAGATCGACTTTTTTCTTGAGATTAATACCACTCCAGGCATTCCTCAGCATATCTTATGGGAATCCTTGCTGGCATTCCTGAGAGGGAAAATAATTTCATACTCGGCGGCTGAAAATAAATTACGTATGAAGCGTCTGTCTGATCTCTCCCAGCTCATAGCTGTCACAGACAATCAGTATGCTGCATCTTTGGATCCAGACCTATACAGGAGGCGACTTCTCCTTCAAGCGGAGTTTGATAACCTCTCCACTTCTCAGACAGTAAAAAACCTATTGAAATCACGTCAGGTCTATTATGAACATGGGGAAAAGGCGGGGAAACTGTTGGCCCACCAGTTAAAACAGGAGGAGGCTAAGAGAGCAATCTCAGAGATCAAGACTGGCCCTGGCTCAACGATGTTTGATCCATTGCTTATCAACAATCAGTTTAGTCAATATTATGCAAATCTTTACTCCTTAGAAGCCCCAGTAGATCCATCTCTTACACAACTGTTTCTTGATGGCTTAACCACACCAAGTATAAGTATAGAGCAACAAATTTCCATAGATAACCTGATAACAGTAGAGGAAATCAAGGAGGCAATTAAATCAATGCAAAATGGTAAAGCCCCAGGACCAGACGGGTTCCCTATAGAATTTTATTATTTCTTTTGGGATAAACTTTCCCCTTTACTTAAATCTATGTTTGATGAGATTCTCACCACTGGGAAATTGCCAGAAACCTTTACACAAGCAACAATCTCTTTATGGCTCAAAAAAGTGTGTGAATCCTATCGCCCCATTAGTTTGCTCTGCTGTTCATATAAAATCCTGACTAAGATATATCTCATCGATTGGAAGCAGTTATTGTTACAATTATCCATCCAGACCAAACTGGTTTTATGTCAGGGAGACAATCCCTCTTTAATATGAGACGCTTATTTAATATTATTTACGCAGACCATTCAACCGTTCAGCCGGAAACCGTCATCGCCCTCGACGCCGAAAAGGCATTTGATAGAGTGGAGTGGAAGTACCTTTTTGCGGTTCTGAACAAATTTGGCTTTGGCAGAACATTTTGTAAGTGGATAAAAAAGCCTCGGTTTGCACCAATAATATTACTTCCATTTACTTCTCACTCTACAGAGGTACACGGCAAGGTTGTTGCCTTTCACCGCTCCTCTTTAACTTGGCTATAGAGCCGCTGGCTATAGCGTTACGGTCCAACAATAATATTTTGGGTGTGACAAGAAACGAAACGGTGCACAAACTCTCACTCTATGCAGACGATTTGCTACTCTATATCGCTAACCCTGTTACTTCCATTCCCCATGTACTTGAGACGTTGAAACAATTTGGAAAATTTTCTGGTTATAAATTGAATTTGGCTAAAAGTTTGATCTTCCCCATTAACAAATTAGCTGAGGAGATAGCATATGATAGATTTCCTTTTAAACTGGTAACAGAGAGTTTCTTGTACCTGGGAATCAGTGTAACATGTAAAATGTCTGAGCTTTTCAAGCATAATTTCTCATCTCTCATGACTCGAACAAAGTCAAACCTATCTCGCTGGGCAAATCTCCCAATTTCTTTAGCAGGACACGCTAATACCATCAAAATGAGCGTTTTACCGAGATTCATGTATTTATTCCAAATGTTACCTATATATCTTTGCAAATTATTTTTTAAGCAATTGGATCGGTATATCTCCACCTTCCTATGGAAGAATTCAAACCCCCTTATGAAGAGAATTTACTTAGAAAGACCCAAGGTAGAAGGAGGTCTAGGCCTACCAAATTTTCTTCACTACTACTGGGCAGCAAATTTAGCTAAGTTCCCGTACTGGTTCAGTGCCTTTTCCAACAAGGAAAGCCCAATCTGGGCTGGGATGGAACTTCAGAGTAATCGCTCCATTGCTCACATCTCTTTGCTCTCAGGACCACTTCCTCTCAACATTGGTAAATACATTGGCAACCCAACGGTTAAAAATTCATTGCGTATCTGGAACCAATTCAGAACCCATTTTAATCACAAACAAGCTATTCTCTGCCTTCCAATCCTATATAACCACTTGCATCTCAGGAGGACTCGGCCTTTAAGGTGTGGCACAGAAATGGTTTATCTTTTCTCTTTAACTTATTCAGTTCTAATCAATTTGTCTCGTTTGAACACATCTACACATCTATAAGAACTGCCCATTGAGAACACATAAGGACAGAAACAAATAAGAAAATAAGCCTTGGATAACAAAATCCCTACAGAATGCAATAAAAAAGAAAAATAGACTATATAGAGAATTAATACGATGTAGAACAGAAAAAGCTGAAAGAAAATATAAGTTATATAAAAATAAAGTGACAAATATATTAAGGATATGTAAAGACAATTATTACAGTAAGCGGATGGAAGAGAATAGAAACAACATAAAAGAGACATGGAAAGTAATCAACAGCTTGATTTAAAAAAACATGGGGAAAGCGGATTTCCCTCAATCCATATTAAAGGGTGATATTTATATATCCAATAAGGAACAAATGGCAAATGAGTTTAATGATTTCTTCATAAATGTTGGCCCTAACTTGGCAAGTGATATTGTACAACCAGTTGATGCGGATGATGTGAATAATTTGATTGAAGCAAATGTAAATTCTATGTTTCTTACTCCCACTCATGAAACTGAAGTGATGAGGATTGTTACAGCATTCAAAAGCAAACGGTCGACAGATAACAACGGGATTGACATGACGTTAATTAAGGACACTATCGAAGCTGTAGTTAGACCTCTGACCTATATTTTTAATCTTTCACTCTCAACAGGAATATTTCCAAATGAAATGAAAACAGCCAAAGTTATTCCCTTGTACAAGTCTGGTGGAAAAGATCTGGGGCCTTATGTATCAACGCTGGCGGCGCCAGAAAACCTTGCGTACGCCAAAATCGGCGCACACGTCCAGATTTATCATCGCGAAACGAGCGTCAGTTCCAGCGCTAATCAACGCAAAGTGAGGAGGTGGTGTAGAAGTTGGCATTGAGCTGATACTTGCGTTGGTGGCACTTTGGCGACGCTGTGTGGCGGTGTTTGGTGACTCACTATGTGACAAGCGTGCACCACATCCCCGTGGCCGAGCAGCACGTCGCCCCACATGACGAACCAGCAGCAGACGGAGGGATGCGAGCTGATCCCTGCCGGGCCGCCGTCCTCACGCGGGAGAATCTCATCGCCACAGTGTGAATGGGTAAGAAGTGAATACACAGTTCAATGAGCCAAATTAATTTATTTTCTCCACCAGACGCTCGAGGACATTTACGAGCCGGTCCAGCCGCTCGTTGATCCCCGCGATCCCCCTGATGATTTCTTCCTGCGATTGCAGGACCGCCTCCGTGAGGACCCTTCCACTGCGTCCGGGTGGTCCAGCGGAAGCGCCGCGGCTGGTGGACGCTCCACCGCTTGTCGGCGCGCTGGTGCTGATGCTGGTCCTGGTGCTGGGGCCGGGGTGGCCCGTATGCTGCTGGTCCTGGCCGACGACCTCGAACCGGCGGACGGGCTGCCGCAAGCCGGGGTTCCGCAAGCCGGCGACACGGCCGACACATTGATTTCTGTGACACAATAAAAATATTGGTTCATTTCAATTCCTGCTTCTGTGTATCTGTTGCGTTAACATCTCTCTCCACGGTATCATAGATAATGTAATCCAGTATTTAGAGGTCAGTTATGCACATTACAGTTGTTTATTGCATAAAAAGTTATCGAAAAATGAAGTTAAGGGCGAAGTATAAATCACGTCTAAAAATAGACTGAATCCCGACGTTGAAATGAAGTATAAACTTAGACTAGACGTCTAATATACGTCTTTTGCTCAGTGGGATGACAAAGCATGTGGACATTTGTGTGACACGCCACTTACCCTATAATAATAATCGCCACCACCCGCTGCTCAAACGGCGTGAGGGTCTCCTCCCCCGGAGCCCCACCTGTCTGGCCGGTATTCCTCCGGAGGGCAGCTGTACGCCGCTTGACCTCCACCTTGAGGTCCGACCACTTTTTTTTAAATCTCCGCGGGGGTGCGTGTCTCGGAACCCACCGCGTTCACCCTCTCGCAAACTTTCTCCCACTCCAAGCGTTTTTGTTTTGCACTGACGCCACTGGACAGGCTGCCAAACAAAACAGGCTGTCGCTCCTCCACCTCCGCCACCAGCACCTCCACCTCGCACGCCGTAAATTTAGTTTTTCTTGTCATTTTGTTTGCGTGCGAGGACAGGGAGACCCTATATAAATAAATCTGCATATTTATAGGAGGGCGTAACGGGGGCTGGCCCAGTCACTCCGACATCTGCGCTCAATTCCACGCTGATTGGGATTTATCAAGGAAACACGTGGATTTCGGCGCCCGCACACATTGATACATACGGATTTTTTTCAGCGTGATGGACCTTGCGTGCGTAATGTCTGTAATGTTCTGTTAGGTGTACAGAGCCAACAGCCCGTGCTCAGGTTGAGCATGTGATGACATTTCACAGCCAATCAGAGGCGAAGGAGGCGGGACCTCTCCCTACCATCCTACGAAAATAAAAATCCCTTCCCTGATGAAAGAGGGATGACTGAGAAGAGAGGAGGAGAACATTAAGCACTGTCACTTTTGATGCAAGTTCAAACCTTTGTTAGAACTTTGCTTTAGATCCAGCAAAAGGCACTCTCATCGTAACCTGACCATGGAACGGCACTCTGGACCTCAGTTAGCTAATATAGTAAAGTTATCCTACAAAAATGGAAGACATGGTCAAGTAAAGCAGTTCTGAGTGGAAGGGTTTTGGGACCTCCAGAAGCTCACCCCCCTGCTGATGATCCTCCATTAGTCAAATTTTTAACATGTCTCAATACATCTTCTGAAACAGCCAATCACTGAATACAGAACTGCAGATGGAGCCTGTATCAATGTGCCGAGAGGAACCTAAGAAAGTCTGGAATGAAGAGATCTGAGAAATCACCTGACCACAACTAAACTCCATCACTCCAGAGACACGACCTCACTGCAGTTGAGGAAGAAAACCTCATGAATTTAGCCAAGTGTGTCACACACCTTCTGTCCGTTAGGGCCGGGGCGTCCATCTGATCCTTTAGCACCAGCTGTTCCCGGATCACCCTGCAGAGTCGGAGCAGATAAAGAGATCATGAGCCACATCTCCTGGATAGAGTATCTGTATTTTCATGCTGTTATTATAAACTCTGTTAGCCCGCCATTTGACCAGAGTTGGATGTGATTGGCTATGACAGTCCTCAGCTGAACACCTCCTGTGGTCATGATTCCTGTCTGCCCTTGATCAAACTCAGAGCCATGATTTAGATGGTTCAACTGTGTACTGACCGGGTGTCCAGGAGAGCCAGGCGGTCCATCAGGTCCAGGAAGACCTCTCTCCCCCCCAGGACCCTGCAGAGATATTCAGTTTTAGTCCTTTTTTATTTCAAAGTTACAGTTTTTGGACATTCTTTCCTCCGGCTGATGAGAGATAGGAAACTGGGAAAATCCCACAGCTGGGAGTTGAACTGCTGGGAGTTGAACCAGCCACCACTGCTATGAAGACTGTAGCCTCGGTTTAAGGGGACCCATTAGACTTTGGACCAGGACAACAGAGACTGAACACACCGAGTTTCAGGGTCATCGTAACCCGCTGTCTCCTGTGTTGAAGGTGGGTTAGGCAGGATCCGTTAAAGGAGCATCTTTTTTTGTGGTGTATTCACAGAAAAGCTTTTAATATCAGTCAATAGTTATTAGTTATTGATGACATTTGGGAATATAACAATATCCCTGTGTTTTCTTATGTCTGTGTAGTCAACATTTTAACATTTTTGAGCGGCCTGCTCTTTCTGAGTGTAAACAAAGCCATTCCCTGCCTCCCCAAACCTGATTGGTTGTGAGGCTGATACTGCTCCTTAGTGCTGATTGGTTGTGAGGCAGACACTGCTCCCCTGTGTCATTCACTAACCCAAACAAAGTTAACATGCTACAATATCAGACAATAGAAACCAACCAGAAAGTACAGAAAATTGTCTGAATCCTCCATTGGCCACGACTGCCAACACAAGCAAGAAAGTGAAGTAAATACTGGAGACTCTGGCAGAATAACAGGCACTTAAAAAGAAGGTAGACCGGACAAGAGCTAAAAGAGCCAGGTCAACATGAACGATGGGGGACGCTTCGGGATCTTGGTGACCCTGTAACCTTTCTGCTGGACAGGTAAACCGCTTTGACAAAGTAAGCCAAGTGTCTGTAACAGAAGTGTTTCTTGTCAAACGGGACCTGCTGTAGCGTGTCGTATCGCCGCTAAACTGCTGACCTCAGGTCCTGGTCCTGGCCCCATTTGTAATTATCTGAAGTATTTATCTGCATTATATCTGAATTTAATTGGAACAATATGAGCGAGCAGGAGCGTCTGTTTGTGGGCGGGGCTTGCTGGAGCAAAGAGGGAGGGGAGAAGAGGAGCTGAGGGGAAAACTGGTTGGGAGGGGTAGAGTTTACATTCAAGATTTCTCCTAAAAACTGGGACTTCCTCAGATCCTGACAACCCCACCTTTAAGCTGACTCAGAGTTTAGAAACAAGTCAGGGTGGTTGTAAATGACCCACATTATGCCAGTCTTATTTTGAAGGTACAATCCCCATTTGCTATTATTTTTAAAAACAGAGACCGATGCTCTTATTTTGAAAGGAAATTTCACCAGAAGTTAGCAGTCAACAGACAGTAAAACGATTCGTTAAGTCAGGATTCATGATCGCCAATAACGGTCTCTTTAAGTTGTTTAAAATACCTGTTTGATTGAGGCACAAGGTTCGTATATGCTTCTTTTCTCAGAGAAATTAAAATGAAGTTCCTTTATAAAAAATAAAATTTAAAGGGGTAAAACTATTTTTTGTAACAGAAACTTTTTTTTGCCACAGAGAGTGTATTAATATTGTTCTTATTGTCTTCTCAAGCTCTTACAGTGTGTTCAGGCTGTTCATGGAAACTTAAAGGAGCTGCTTTAAAATCAAACACCAACTCAGCCTTATTACAGAAAAGTATTCACAACGTTTAGTCTGAAGTAATTAAATACGTTATTTAAAAAAAACCTTTACAGATTTTTCAGGAGGGGAAAAATTCATTTGGTACCAAGCTGTAAAGAGTTGGACAGTTTAACTGGGTTCACTTTAGGACCCAGTTTGAAGTTTCTGCTCAATTTTATGGCCCTGAATCCAGGTATGATAGCCTAGGAGTGCCAAAAAGTACCAAGGGAGTTTTACAGCACTCCAAGTTTTTATATTTATGAGCTCTTCTGAGGAAACCGATGATATAATTGAAGTACTAATGGGTCTCAGACACACAGATTTTCATAAACAGCTCAACTGAATTTCTTAGGAAGTCTATGCTGCAGCTGAGGACATCAGCGCACATCTGTCAGACGTTCTCAGCTGATCCACATGTTGAAGCATTCCTGCAATGCTGCAGCTTTACTTGAAAGCAACACTTAGACCATGTCTGTAAATGCAGAGCAGATTTTTGAGTGAAAATACCCAGACAGTCTGAGCACAGACAAGAGAAAATTTTGATCCAAAAAGTTTGTTGTTCTGAGGGGTTCAGACTGGACTGTGAAATGAACAAAGGAAACAGTTCAGAGTCCGAAACACTGTTTTTGGCTGTTTTGACCTGTTTGGTTGTTCCTCTATCAGAACTTTTGACCTGTGTGGTTGTTCCTCTAAGAACTTTAAACCTTTTTGATCGTTCCTCTTGAAGAACTTTTGACCTGTTTGGTTGTTCCTCTATCAGAACTTTTGTCCTGTTCGGTTGTTCCTGTAAGAACTTTTGACCTGTTTGGTTGTTCCTCTGGAAGAACTTTTGACCTGTTTGGTTGTTCCTCTAAGAACTTTTGACCTGTTTGGTTGTGCCTTTAAGAACTTTGGACCTTTTTGGTTGTTCCTCTATCAGAACTTTTGTCCTGTTTGGTTGTTCCTCTATCAGAACTTTGGACCTGTTTGGTTGTTCCTGTAAGAACTTTTGACCTGTTTGGTTGTTCCTCTGGAAGAACTTTGGACCTGTTTGGTTGTTCCTCTATCAGAACTTTTGTCCTGTTTGGTTGTCCCTCTATCAGAACTATTGACCTGTTTGGTTGTTCCTCTATCAGAACTTCGGACCTGTTTGGTTGTTCCTCTATCAGAACTTTTGACCTGTGTGGTTGTTCCTCTAAGAACTTTAAACCTTTTTGATCGTTCCTCTTGAAGAACTTTTGACCTGTTTGGTTGTTCCTCTATCAGAACTTTTGTCCTGTTCGGTTGTTCCTGTAAGAACTTTTGACCTGTTTGGTTGTTCCTCTGGAAGAACTTTTGACCTGTTTGGTTGTTCCTCTAAGAACTTTTGACCTGTTTGGTTGTGCCTTTAAGAACTTTGGACCTTTTTGGTTGTTCCTCTATCAGAACTTTTGTCCTGTTTGGTTGTTCCTCTATCAGAACTTTGGACCTGTTTGGTTGTTCCTGTAAGAACTTTTGACCTGTTTGGTTGTTCCTCTGGAAGAACTTTGGACCTGTTTGGTTGTTCCTCTATCAGAACTTTTGTCCTGTTTGGTTGTCCCTCTATCAGAACTATTGACCTGTTTGGTTGTTCCTCTTTCAGAACTTTGGACCCGTTTGGTTGTTCCTGTAAGAACTTTTGACCTGTGTGGTTGTTCCTCTAAGAACTTTGAACCTTTTTGGTTGTTCCTCTTGAAGAACTTTTGTCCTGTTTGGTTGTTCCTCTTGAAGAACTTTTGACCTGTTTGGTTGTTTCTCTATCAGAACTTTTGACCTGTTTGGTTGCTCCTCTAAGAACTTTTGACCTGTTTGGTTGTTCCTTTAAGAACTTTTGACCTGTTTGGTTGTTTCTCTATCAGAACTTTTGACCCGTTTGGTTGCTCCTCTAAGAACTTTGGACCTGTTTGGTTGTTCCTTTAAGATCTTTGGACCTTTTTGGTTGTTCCTCTATCAGAACTTTTGACCTGTTTGGTTGTCCCTCTATCAGAACTATTGACCTGTTTGGTTGTTCCTGTAAGAACTTTTGACCTGTTTGGTTGTTCCTCTGGAAGAACTTTTGACCTGTTTGGTTGTTCCTCTGGAAGAACTTTTGACCTGTTTGGTTGTTCCTCTCAGAACTTTTGACCTATGTGGTTGTTCCTTATCAGACCTTTGGACCTTTTTGGTTGTTCCTCTATCAGAACTTTTGTCCTGTTTGGTTGTTCCTCTTGAAGAACTTTTGTCCTGTTTGGTTGTTCCTTTATCAGAACTTTGGACCTGTTTGGTTGTTCCTCTATCAGAACTTTGGACCTGTTTGGTTGTTCCTCTATCAGAACTTTTGACCTGTTTGTGTGGTGAGACGCCTTCTCATCTTGTTTTGTGTTGGCTGGACTTTCTTTGTTTCCCTGTTTGCCTGGTTTGGCTTTTCTCTTTTCCAGGGCTTCCTCCCCTCCCCCGGCGCTGAGGCTGAGTGAGACCACACACCTGCTCCACATCTCCAATCAAGGCACTTTAAGAAGCCTGCAGCCCTCAGTCTCATCGCCTGAGTATTGTCTACCCTGCCCAGCGGTAAAGATGCGTCTCCTGGCCAAAACTTCGTTGGTATAACTTTCAGAACTTTGCTCCTAGTGACTCTTTTCATGTTCTTTAACTCCTGTCTCCTCTGGTCTCTTCTGCAGTGTCTCCAGCCCACACGACAGCCAGCCAACCACCCAACCGGACATCCTCTGCTGTATTATCTACCCCTTTCTGTTTGGACATTAAATTCGCTTTAAGTTGATCTCAGTCTCAGTGTCTGCTTCTGGGTCCTCACTACGAACATGCCCCACAACAGTTTGGTTGTTCCTCTATCAGAACTTTTGTCCTGTTTGGTTGTCCCTCTATCAGAACTATTGACCTGTTTGGTTGTTCCTCTATCAGAACTTTTGACCTGTTTGGTTGTTCCTGTAAGAACTTTTGACCTGTTTGGTTGTTCCTCTATCAGAACTTTTGTCCTGTGTGATTGCTCCTCTATCAGAACTTTTGTCCTGTTTGGTTGTTTCTCTATCAGAACTTTGGACCTGTGTGGTTGTTCCTCTATCAGAACTTTGGACCTGTTTGGTTGTTCCTCTATGAACTTTTGACCTGTTTGGTTGTTTCTCCTAGAACTTTGGACCTGTTTGGTTGTTCCTCTATCAGAACTTTTGACCTGTGTGGTTGTTCCCCTAGAAGAACTTTTGTCCTGTTTGGTTGTTCCTCTTGAAGAACTTTTGTCCGGTTTGGTTGTTCCTCTTGAAGAACTTTTGTCCTGTTTGGTTGTTCCTCTTGAAGAACTTTTGACCTGTTTAGTTGTTTCTCTCTCAGAACTTTGGACCTGTTTGGTTGTTCCTCTAAGACCTTTTGACCTGTTTGGTTGTTCCTTTAAGAACTTTGGACCTTTTTGGTTGTTCCTCTATCAGAACTTTTGTCCTGTTTGGTTGTCCCTCTATCAGAACTATTGGCCTGTTTGGTTGTTCCTCTATCAGAACTTTGGACCTGTTTGGTTGTTCCTGTAAGAACTTTTGACCTGTTTGGTTGTTCCTCTGGAAGAACTTTTGACCTGTGTGGTTGTTCCTTATCAGACCTTTGGACCTTTTTGGTTGTTCCTTTATCAGAACTTTTGTCCTGTTTGGTTGTTCCTCTCGAAGAACTTTGGACCTGTTTGGTTGTTTCTCCTAGATTTTTTGACCTGTTTGGTTGTTTCTTTGAGAACGTTTGACCTATTTTGTTGTTCCTCTATCAGAACTTTTGTCCTGTATGGTTGTTCCTCTTGAAGTACTTTTGACCTTTTTGGTTCTTCCTCTAAGAACGTTTGACCTGTTTGGTGTTTCCTTTAAGAACCTTAGACCTTTTTGGTTGATTCTCCTAGAAATTTTGACCTGTTTGGTTGTTTCTCTATCAAAACTTTGGACCTGTTTGGTTGTTCCTCTATGAACTTTTGACCTGTTTGGTTGTACCTTTAAGAACTTTGGACCTGTTTGGTTGTTTCTCCTAGAACTTTGGACCTGTTTGGTTGTTCCTCTATCAGAACTTTGGACCTGTTTGGTTGTTCCTCTATCAGAACTTTTGTCCTGTTTGGTTGTCCCTCTATCAGAACTATTGACCTGTTTGGTTGTTTCTTTGAGAACGTTTGACCTTTTTTGTTGTTCCTCTATCAGAACTTTTGTCCTGTATGGTTGTATGGTTGTATGGTCCGTCCCTGGACAGTAACATCTGCTGCTCTAACCTTTCCATCAGATCCGACGATGACTCTGCTCACTCGCCCCACAGGCCAGATAGCTCTTGGTAGAGACTGATCAACGATCATCACGACTGTGCCTTCTGTCAGATTGTCCTTATCTCTCACCCATTTCTGTCGGGCTTGGAGGGAGGGGAGATAGTATAGTATGAAATGGGACCAGAACTGATCAGCTAAAACCTGACTGTGTCTCCACATCCTTCTTCCTCTCATCTTATCTCGATTGTACACGGTCTGGGGGAGAGCAGGGTCCAGCCGCCCCATAAGGAGGTAGTTTGGAGTCACAGGGTCCACATCAGCGACGTCCGTGGATACGTACCCGAGAGGTTTGGAATTCAACACTCCCTCTATCTCAGTCAAAACAGTCGCCAAGACTTCATCAGTAATGGACTGTGCTCCCAACACGGTGTACAAGGCGGTCTTAATAGACCTCAATTCTCTCTCCCATGTGCCCCCAAAGTGAGGTGCATTTGGGGGGTTAAACTGGAAGTGGACTTGAGCTGGAGCTAAACGGGACTTCAGTTCTTCTGACATGGCCTCAAAGATCTCGCGTAGCTCAGACTCTCCTCCCTTGAAATTGGTCCCCTGGTCTGACAACAGCACGGCCGGGTTCCCTCTCCTAGCTTGAAATCTCCTGAAGGACATTAGGAAGGAATCGGTAGTCATAGACTGTAGCAGCTCAATGTGTACGGCTCTTGTGGTCATGCATTTGTACACGATTCCCCAGCGCTTCTCAGTCCCCCTCCCTCTCTTGACTAAGAATGGACCAAAACAGTCTACTCCAGTTGTGTGGAACGCCCTCTCTCCTATCCTCAATCTTGAAGGCGGCAAATCTGCCATCTTGGGTATGGCGGGTTGGGCTCTCCATTTCTGGCAGGCGGTGCAAGCTCGCTGGAATCGGCGTACGGCTTCTCTTCCCTGCAGTATCCAGTAGCGTCGTCGTATCTCGGCGAAAACTCTCTCTGCCCCTGCATGGCACACTGCTTGGTCGTACTTCTGAATGATTAACTCTGTCACTTTGTGTTTGGTTCCCAACACAATGGGATGTTTCGTGTCTTCTGGTTCATAGCACGTCGTAACCGACCTCCCACTCGGATCAGACCTTCAGAATCAAGTTCCGGGGCTAGTCTCAAGAGTCTGCTATCTGACGGGACGGGCTTCCCAGCGGTCAAGCACTCCAGGTCCTCAGGGAAGGAATCACGCTGGGCTCTCTTCAGGACTAATAGTTCTGCTTCCACATAATCTGCTGCACTTAGGTCTGTAGTGGCTGGGAGGTCTGGGTGGTGCCAAAGAAAAGTCGCCTTCTGCAGATGCTCAAGTGTAGGACTGTCATCAAAGCAGGGGCCATCTGCTGGTGGGACCTGACATAATCCACAAAACGGTGATCTCTTCAACTCTGCCTCATCTGGGTTCTCAGCGATGGATGGTGGCAGTGGCCAGTCCTCTGACCGCCGAAGGAAGTCTGGTCCGCAACTGTAAGGGTTCGCTTGAGACAGGGTGGCGAGGGTAGCACCTCTAGTGATTATATCCGCCGGGTTACTTCCTGTGTCAACATATCTCCAACACTCCACTCCAACTAGGTCCTGGATTTCCGAAACCCTTGTTCCGACGAACACTTTATAGCGGCAGGATTCGGATTGCAGCCAGGAAATCACAGTCATGGAGTCGGACCACAGGATGGTCTCTTGCAGCGGCAGGGTGAGCTCGTCCTTTACCATCTTAGCGAGTTGTGCGCCGACGAGGGCCGCACAGAGCTCCAGGCGTGGGATGGACTGCTGCTTACGAGGGGCTACCCGAGAGCGGGCTAGGACGAAGGCTATGTGGACGTCACCAGCGGTGTCAATTGCTCTGAGATAGACCACGGATCCGTAAACAGTCTCGGAGGCGTCACTAAAGACATGCAAGTCTATCTTACTCGTTCTCAGGTCGACGGTCGGAGGGAAGTAGCTGCGTGAAAGAGTAACTTCACCGAGGAGAGAAAGTTCTTCTTCCCACTCTCTCCACTTGGCAGCGAGGTGATCAGGGATTGGGTCATCCCAGCCCAGGTCCTTCGACCACAACTCTCTCACCAGAACCTTGGCTCTAGTTGTATATGGGAGGATATAACCGAGTGGATCGTACTGACTCGCAAGAGTACTATAAATGCTTCTTCTGGTGATGCGCTCCTCTGTAGGTGGGGTGTGACGGTAGTGCAGAGTGTCTGTCTGGAAGTGCCATACGAGACCCAAGGTCATCTCCTGAGCCTCTCCGGGGCTCTGGGCCATCCAAGTCTCGCTGCTCTTGGCATTGGCTTCGGGGGGAAGCTGACTGAGCACCCCAGGATGGCTACTTGCCCACTGACGCAGGTCGAATCCTCCCTTCGCTAGCAAGGTCCTCAGCTTCATAAGGATGGTTTCGGCCTCATGCTCAGTGGGGACACTCTGTAGACAGTTGTCTACATAAAAACAGCGTTCGATACTGTGGCGGATGTCTTCTCCTGCCTCTGAGTCGTCTGTGACATGCTTCTGCAGGGCGAAGATCGCGCAGCAGGGGCTGCAGGTAGTACCAAATGGTAGTACTTCCCATTGATAGATAGAAGGGTGTTCGTCACTTGGGTCATCCCTCCACAGGAACCTCAGTAGGGGTTTATCCTCTTCCAGAAGGTGGATCTGGTGGAACATTCCCTTAATGTCCCCACTGATTGCCACTCTGTCCTGCCGGAAGCGCACAAGGACTCCTAGGAGTGATGGCCCAAGGGTGGGGCCGGGAAGGAGGTGACGATTTAGACACTGTTTGCCGACCTGGAAACTGCAATTAAAGACTACTCTGTCTTTACCATTGTGTCGGACCTTGTGGTGCGGTACGTACCAACTCTCTCTCGACTTGCCCGCTTCAAAGTTGTCTATCTTCTTTACATGACCGCTTACTATTAACTTGCCAATCTCAGCTCGGTAAACTGCTGCTTGCTGCGGGTCCTTGGCCAGCCGTCTCTCCGTGTTCCTCAGGTAGTTGCTGACTACTTCCTTGGATACGTGCAGAGTCGGCATGTTTTCTCTCCTCAATAGTGGAGTGGCATACCTCTGTACTCCCTTGACGTCTATCCTCTTGGTCTTCTGCTCAAGCAGTTCCACGGCGTACTTATCCTCCTTGGAGCGCACCATCTGTTTCTCGTTACAGAAGGGAAGAACGTCCAGTTGCCACAGGCGCTCGACGTGGTTCAGCAGAGTGGCGTCGGCAGGGGTGACTTTGCTGTACAGGCAGCGGGTTGGTGCTATTCTATTGCGGGGAGAGTTGAATGGACCTTGGAGAGTCCAACCCAATCTTGTCTTGACTGCTGCTGGACACCCTCGGGGCCCAAGATATACTGCACTGACAGGGACGATAAGGTTGGTGTGATCAGAGCCAATGAGGAGGGTTGGGTTGACTTGATCAATTAGTGGTACCGGTAGGCGTTGCAGGTGCTCAAACCTCTTTTTGAGTTGCTCGATAGGATAATCGTACTGAGACAGACCAATCTGCTGGCTGGTGAAGACGTTGGTCACTGGATACTGTTTGTTTGGCTGGTCAGCAGGGGATATGGTGAAAGCGACACTCTCACCCTTGATGATCGTCGATGATCGACGGATAGTGCGGAGGTTCAACCTCTCCTCCCGTCCCTTGATTCCCAGTTCCTCTGCAGCAGATGCAAGTAAGAGTGTTCTCTCAGAGCCGTCGTCAAGGACAGCGTGGGTGTCCAGTACTCTATCCTTGTAGCGTAGGAGGACTCTTACTATCTTCAACATTACTCTGGAGCTTCCGCTCTTTGCTGGGTCGATGTAGTGTACCTCGGCCGTTGACGCAGTGGGCGTTTCTCTGCGATTAACATCGTGCAGGATGGTCAGGTGGGTAGCTTGACATTGCTTACACCTCTTCTTAAGGTTGCACTCTGACACTTTGTGTTGGCGGGCACACCTCCAGCATCGCCGATTGACTCTGATCCACTCTGTGACCTGCTCTTTGTTCATCTTGGTGAAGTCTTCGCAGGCATGTAGCCAGTGCTCTTTATCACAGAAGGGGCAGTGAGGTTTCGCCTTGCTCTTGTTCGGCGTGGAAGGTTCTTTCTTATGGGCTGACTGGGTCGGTTTCGGTTTGAAATCTTCTGTCTGAAGCATCACAGTAGTTGGTTTCCCATGACCTCTGCTCTTCTTTCCTACATCTCCTGGGGTTGGGCCGCCCCGTAGGGAGGGGTCCAATCTGAGGCTCCGAACTTCCATCCGTAAGAATGTGGAGAGGTCCATCAGGGACAACTCGTGCTGAGATCCGTGGAGGTAGTTTCATTGACGCCTAAATCTCTCCTGTCTGAACTTGGGAAGTTTGTCGAGGATGCGCTCTACATTGGAGCTGGGGCGGAGTTCATGATTTCCTTTCTCCTGCTGGGACTGGAGCATGCCTACTAGAGATTGTACTCGTACAGACAGGTCGTCCAGGGCCCGGTCATCTTTGACTGGAGGAAGTTTCTCTATGTCCCTCATCTCTTGGAGGACATAGTCCCATGTTCGCCCGTAGCGGTCATCAAGATCTGCTAATGCATCGGAGTAAGGGGTAGCGGAGTGTGCATGTGCTAATACAATATTATGGGCCCGAGGAACCTTGACATGTTTCAGCAGGAGGGCATATTTATAACGCTCATCTTGGGATGGAGAGAGCAGGGTTCCCAAGCACATGCGTAGCTCTGTATACTGGGACCTGTCCTCTTTAGTGAAATCAGGAAAGGTCGGCTCTTCTACTCCGTAGATGGCTGCTGGTCGAGAGGCAAACTGGATAGGAGAACTATGATATTGATTAATCAATGGTGAGAACGGCTGACCTTGGTTAAAGGGTGCGTAGTTCTGCAAACTAGGTTGGGGTTGTGAGTTAGCTGCTGGAGGAGGGGTCACTGTGCCGTGTCCATCTAGGGGAGGAGGCGGTTGGCTTAACTGTGCAGGCATGTTGTAAGTAGATTCTCGGTCTCCTTGGTAGGCAGAGGAGATATAGGGAGCTGGGAACTTTGCGTGATCTCGCATTTCATCGTCTAGTGCTTGTAGCTTGTTGGATAGCTGTATAGCTACCTCTATGGGTTCTGCCTTAGTGCCATATACCGCTTGGCTCAGACGAGCTGGGGATTGTTGTCTCGACTCTCTGCGTGAGGACTGCCTGGAGGATCGGGCGGAGGGGCATGCGGATTGACTCCGATAGGCCTCGGTAAGAAACTGGATAGTCTGTCTAGCAGCTTCATCGTTCTGTTTAGCTAGCGCTACCAGAGCCTGGGTGTGTGCACTCTCTCGCTCAGCTTGTCGGCGTTCCCTCTCAGCTTGCAACTCAGCCTGTTGTCTAGCTAACGCTGCTATGGTTTCAGCTTGCTGCCTGGCTAGCACCACCTGTTGCTCTGCTTGTAAGCGTTCCCTCTCCATCTGCATCTTAGCCTGCAGCTGTTCCCTTTGTATAGCCGCTTCCTCTAGACGGCGTGTAGCCTTCTCTGTTGTCGCCATCTGCAGTTTAAATAGCTCTAATAGTTCTTTGTTGTTAGTTTTTCCTGATGTAGAAGAACGCACTGAGTCAGGGCTTCCTGGCGGGGTAGGTGTTCTGGGTCTGAGGAGCTCAATATCATTCATGTCAAACGTGTTCATTGGATCAGCCTTGCATAGCTCATTAGCTCGTAAAGAGGGACTGACACCTATCTTGTGTATATTATCCATGCTACGGTTAATAGGTAGATCAAACATGCGGGGCCTGGTTTGAATAAGGCTTCTAGTACTACCTCCATGTGACTGTTCAAAGTTGTGGCTAGGGGGCAAATCAACTTCATAAGCATCTAAATATCTGGGACGTTGACGGATACGTCTGGGGCATTCTGGTGGAGTCCTATCTCCTACTGATAGTCCACTACTAGCCATGGGGGCAATGCTAACTTATCCGGCTCGAAGGACCAAAAATTGTAGCGTAGGACCACAATTTAACTGAGAACTGTAAGGTACAGTAGGGCGCTAGCCACCGCTCCCTGGCGTCCCTTACTATGGACAAAGATGCTGTGGACTCTCACTAAATAACAGGGGAGGGACAAGGATATAAAGGGAACACCATAGACATTTATTACACCACAAACAAAATTATGCACAGTTGACTCACTAAAACTTACACTAAAAATATGTCCTGTCTAACTATACTAAGTCCTACTTAATACTAAACCTAATGGTACCAATGTTGCCCGGGGTTGGAGCTCAGAGGAGGACATGAGGATTCTGATTCAGCCAGGATGGAGGTCTGTAGAGAGGTCCCGATGTTGAGGGATTATGTGATCAGGTGTCCACGGGAGATGAATGGGCGCTGTTCTCGGGTGAAGAGGGGAGGGGGTGAAGATGTGGTCCAGAGGAGGAGGGGGTGAACTAAAGTCCTTAAACTGGGGCCAGTTTGCTGGGATACGAAGGACAATGACGCGGCTAGCGAGACCTAGCTAGCCACTGTCGGGAAACGAGAGCTAACATTAATCGGCGAACTAACTTCAGTTCAAAGTCCGTTTGTTCCTCTTTAGGTATAATCTTCACTGGTCTAAAAACAACTTGTTGTGCGGGTTATTCATCACACAAAACTTCACCGAAGGAATGAATGAATCTGTTGGACACATAAAGCTGCTCCGATCGTCTCCTCTTCTCAAACTTTCTCCTCTCACTCTACCGGCTGACACACACACTCACACCAAATCACACGCGCACTGATACAAACACATCAGCCTAATTACAGCAACACTGAATAACGTATATCTCCGCTGTATGAGTGACATCGCGCGCACACACAACAACAATAACAACTGTACATCGCTGCAGTAACAATAATAAACAAGATATCAAATAACAAACCAGAAGTAAAGAAGAAAGGGCTTAACTGGGCAGGGAGCAGTGAGAAGCCTATGTTACTGCTTAGAGGGGTTCTTAAAGTAAACAATAAAACTAATCTTCTAGCCACTTCTGAGTCTTCAATACAATGGTTGTTCCTCTTGAAGTACTTTTGACCTTTTTGGTTCTTCCTCTAAGAACGTTTGACCTGTTTGGTGTTTCCTTTAAGAACCTTAGACCTGTTTGGTTGATTCTCCTAGAACTTTTGACCTGTTTGGTTGTTTCTCTATCAGAACTTTTGACCTGTTTTGTTGTTCCTCTAGAAGAACGTTTGACCTATTTTGTTGTTCCGCTATTAGAACTTTTGTCCTGTATGGTTGTTCCTCTTGAAGTACTTTTGACCTTTTTGGTTCTTCCTCTAAGAACGTTTGACCTGTTTGGTTGTTCCTTTATCAGAACCTTAGACCTGTTTGGTTGATTCTCCTAGAACTTTTGACCTGTTTGGTGGTTTCTCTATCAGAACTTTTGTCCTTTTTGGTTGTTCCTCTAGAGGAACGTTTGTCCTGTTTGCTTGTTCCACTTGAAGGAGATTTGACCAGTTTGGTTGTTCCTTTATCAAAACTTTGGACCTGTTTGGTTGTTCCTCAATCAGAACTTTGGACCCGTTTGGTGGTTCCTCTATCAGAACTTTTGACCTGTTTGGTTGTTTCTCTATCAGAACTTTTGACCTGTTTTGTTGTTCCTCTATCAGAACTTTTGTCCTGTTTGGTTGTTCCTCTTGAAGAACTTTTGGACCTGTTTGGTTGTTTCTCTATCAGAACTTTTGTCCTTTTTGGTTGTTCCTCTAGAGGAACGTTTGACCTGTTTGGTTGTTTCTCTATCAGAACTTTGGACCAGTTTGGTTGTTCCTCTATGAACCTTTGACCTGTTTGGTTGTTCCTTTAAGAACTTTGGACCTGTTTGGTTGTTTCTCCTAGAACTTTGGACCTGTTTGGTTGTTCCTCTATCAGAACTTCGGACCTGTTTGGTTGTTCCTCTATCAGAACTTTTGTCCTGTTTGGTTGTCCCTCTATCAGAACTATAGACCTGTTTGGTTGTTCCTCTATCAGAACTTTTGTCCTGTTTGGTTGTTCCTCTATCAGAACTTTTGTCCTGTTTGGTTGTTCCTCCTGAAGAACGTTTGACCTGTTTGGTTGTTCCTCTACACTGTATTTTCCATATTAGGAAAGATGAGACGGACCTGCAGGATGGAGACACATGTTTCACATCAGGAGGAGCAGAATGATTAATGAATTAATCTCAGCTTTGGCGTTTGAATCACTGAAATAACACATTTATTTTTTTCCTCACAATGATTGATACTGAGGGCTTTCCAGGGATAACTCTGAGCCAAAATCTGAGAAACCAAAACATGATGAGGTCCAAACAGCTGTCAGGTCAGTGAGTGATTACAGGTTTCAGACGGGCTGCAGAGACCTGAAGGAGATCCAGGGTATGAGGGAAACCACAGTGGACCTGTGCATGTTCACTTCTGTTTCAGAAACGTTTGACTTGATTTTAAGAGAGGAGCAGAGATAAGAGGGGGGGGGGGGGGGGTAGTAGAGAGGAGAAGAGAAGGAGGAGAGAGGAGGAGGAGAGAGAAAGGGAGGAGGTGAGGGTAGGAGCAGTAGGACAGAGAAGGAGAGAGTAGGAGAGAGGAGAGGAGGGCGCGAGAGAGGAGGGGAGAGGAGAGAAGAGAGAGGAGGAGAGAGGAGGGAGAAGGAGATGGGAGGAGCAGGAGGAGAGAGGAAAAGAGAAGAGGAGAGAAGGGAAGAAGAGAGAGAAGGAGTGGAGAGAAGTAGAAGAGAGGAAGAGAGAGGAGTGAGAAGGAGAAAGGAGAGAGGAGGAGAGAGGAGAGAAGAGAGTGGACAGGAGAGGAGAGAGAAGGGCGAGAGAGGGCGAGAGAGGAGGGAAGGGAGGAGGAGAGGGAAAGAGCAAGAGGATAGAGGAGAGAGAGGGAGAGAGGAGAGAGAAGGAAAGAGGAGAGAGAAGGAGAGGAGGAAGGGAAGGAGAAAGGAGGAAAGTGAAGGAGAGAGGAGAAGAGGGGAGGAGGAGAGAGGCTGTAGTGACCTCACCAGTCCCTGTTCTGATCTGGGTTCAGGTCTTGATGTTCTGAAGGAGGACTGACTGAACTGTTAAATCTGTTCCTGTTGGATCCCTCACCTGTGGACCAGAAGCTCCTGGGCTCCCCTTCAGTCCTTTAGCTCCTCTGGGTCCTGTCGCCCCCTGCAAAGACAGATTTAAACAGGATTTCATTGTTTTCTGATCCACAAAAACTCACCTGTGTGTCGTCTTAACTCACCTTCTGACCAGCGGGACCTCTTCTACCAGCCCGACTCTGCACAGCACAATAAAAGAAAAACAGATACTCAATCATCAGTCTGTTAGCCCTTCGTACACCAGGAGTCACACACAGAAAATGCTGCAAACCTCCTGCTGTGACCAGAACATGAAACATGATCCCAGTATCAGGAACCAGCTGAAAACCAGTCCAGAGGAATAGGGTGTCTAAACCATACATGTATATACATTTTCTATTTCGTAATGATCTTCCTCTGATGTTAACGGATTCAATTATTGTTCATCTGTCATTGAGTTTCTATCAGACTGACATTTTATTCATTGAAAACATGAAAACAAACTAAACATGGTATTACTTTTTAAGAACAGCTGATTCAGATTATGTTCTGAGGTTACTCTCCCCGTCCACATCATGATCCCACTAAACATCCCTCAGATGTTGTTTTAAACTACGAAGACAATCATTAAGTACAGAGGAGAGAGAAGGAGAGAGGGGGAAAGAGAAGGAGAGAGAAGAGATGAGGAGAGAGAAGGAGAGAAGAGAGGAGAAGGAGAGAGTTGAGAGGAGAGAGAAGAGAGGGGGGAAAGAGAAGGAGAGAGAAGAAGGGAGGAGAGAAGAGGATAGAAG
Source organism: Xyrichtys novacula (assembly GCA_962446985.1). Classification (NCBI taxonomy): domain Eukaryota; kingdom Metazoa; phylum Chordata; class Actinopteri; order Labriformes; family Labridae; genus Xyrichtys; species Xyrichtys novacula. The sequence goes on along the minus strand of OY660871.1, from coordinate 2,162,978 downwards.
AGAGAAGGAGAGAGAAGGAGAGAGGACAGAGGGGAAGAGAAGGAGAGAAGAGAGAGGACAGGAGAGAGAATGGGGAGAGAGGAGGGAAGGGAAGGGAGGAGGAGAGGGTAAGAGCAAGAGGAGAGAGAGAAGGAAAGAGGAGAGAGAAGGAGAAAGGAGGAAAGTGAAGGAGAGAGGAGAAGAGGGGAGGAGGAGAGGAGAGAGAAGGAGGAGAGTAGGAGAGAGGAAAGAAGGAAGAGAGATAAGAGGAGAGGAGAGAAGAGAGAGGAGGAGAGGGGAGGAAAGATGAGGATAGAGGAGGAGAGAGGGGGAAAGAGAAGAAGAGAGGAGAAAAGGAGAAAGGAGAGAGAAGGAGAGAGGAGAGGGGAAAGAGAAGGACAGAGGAGAGGGGAGGAGAGAGTACAGTGGAGAGAGAAGGAGAGAGGAGAGAGGGGGAAAAAGGAAGGAAAGAGAAGAGAGGAGAGAGAAGAGAGGGGGAAAGAGAAGGAGAGAGAAGAAGGGAGGAGAGAAGAGGATAGAAGAGAGAGGAGGAGAGAGAAGGAGAGAGGACAGAGGGGGAAAGAGAAGGATAGAGAGGAGAAGAGATGAGATAAGAGAGAAGAGGAGAGAGGAGGAGAGGGGAGGAGAGATGAGGATAGGGGAGGAGAGAGCAGAGAAGAGGAGAGAGGAGATAGAAGAGAGGAGGAGAGAGAAAGAGGAGGAGAGATCAGGAGAGATGAGGAGAGAGGAGGAGAAAGGAGAGAAGAGAAAGGGGGAGGGAGGAGCGGGGAAGGAGAGAGGAGATGGAGGGAGGATTTTTTTTCTTTTTTAAAAAGCCCTTTATTTAAAATACCACAGAGCGGATCGTGTCAACGACAAAAATAAAAAAAAGACAAAAAACAAACAAACCAGTATGAAACCAGATGTCCTTCTAAGTTACTTTCTGTCATTATAAAATGACTCATCAGACACACACACACTGACTGAAGTCATGAACTCACCTTATATCCAGCGTCTCCTGCCTTACCTGGGCGTCCGTCCAGTCCAGGTGTCCCCTGAGGGTTTCAAAGTTTGACAGTCGGTGATAAAAACATTTCATTTAAAGAGATTACATAACAGATTAAAGACAGAGGAAATAAACTATCAGGGTGTTTTCCACTAATATTCACACATGCAGTCTCTGTATGACGGCTCTCACCGGTAGACCGGGGCTCCCTGGGTCCCCCTTATTTCCTGGAGTGATATTAGCAGCACCTGCTTCACCCTGTCAGAAAAAAACAAACACAATTTTAACTCTCTGAAAACTCTCACTCCAACCTGGTGGCAAAAACATTCAGGACTCTGGAGTGGAAATCACTGCATGGGCTCGAAACCTCTTCAAAAACCACAGACTGTGAATAAAGTTCATCACTGCGTCCACTAATTAGGTTCGGACTGAACTGCTTTCTCAGCCCTGATCCAGAGGTGGATCACTCTTTTGGAAATCATGGACCCTGAATCCTCGATCACCTGGTTTACAGTTCAAAACCCAGCATCCCTGGGGTGCTACTAGCATCATAGTCAATGTGTCCTCCCCGTATAAGGAGGTCACACCTCCTCGTGGGTGGCCCACGATCTCCCCGATCTCTTTGACCGTTCCCTGGTCTGTCCACCTTCTTTCTTAATGAAAGCCCACAGATAAAACCGACCTGTCGTCCGATGGATCGAAATCTGACAGTCTGCCTGGAAATCACAGACGCTGCTCTAACCCTAGAAGACTATCTCCAGGTGATTTTCCCCCCGTTCAAACATGTTTTTAGGTGATTTTCATGATGTTGCGTTTGTCTGAATATCATGGGTCCCTGGATAGCTTCAGCATTTCCTTTGAAGGCATATTTGTTTCCCTGATCCAAAACCTGCTTTTTCCTTCAGACATGTGGTCACAGGGTGATTTTCACCCGGCAATAGTGATAGAGGGTAAAGTAAAGTTTTGGTGGGTTTGATAGCTGCATGTAGGGAATAAGGTCAGTAAGGGTGGTCCTGGAATTTACATGCTATCTTTATTTAGCACAGTGGTTATGAATAACTATCACAAAGTTGTGATTTTCAAGAGAATTCATATGGTGAAGAATTATTTGAGTCAGCTGGTCATTTTAACTCACTTCAACACTGCCATATTTTGGTTCTCTCTCCTGCAGCTGTTATTGTGCTAAGTGCTATGTGAGTCTTCACCAGGGAAGACTCACATGCCCCAGGAATGGGTGGAAAAGAAACTTAGGCTACGTTCATACTGCAGGTTATGATGCACAATTCAGATGTTTTGTTAAATCCGATCTTTTTGTGCAGCTGTTCACATTACAACAACGAATGCGGCATCTAATGTGAATGGAATGCGTCCATGAAGTGACCCGCATGTGCACAAAGCACAAATTGCTTTCCGCTTCCGATTTATATTCACATACAAAAGAGGCCTGGGTCGGATTTGAAAAAATCTTAATTGCACTGTTCACACTTACATGAAAAAATCTGATATGTGTCACATATGGTTAAAAAATCAGTGTGAACATAGCCTTAGTTTACAGTTTATATATATATAAATAAATATATATATATAAAGTGCCATGAGGGGGACCACATAAAAATGCAACAAAATAACTTCAATTAGGCATTCATCAACAAAAAACTTGTATATAGAGTTTGGCACTTTTTTTCCTTCCTTTGGACATTGCACAGTTGAAAATAAAAGAAAACTACTTTAATTTGTCATGTATTGTCCTATTTTGATATATTTTGATGACGAGTACTTTCTCTTGGGTATATTATTTTGGGTAAAAATCACCCGGGGATATTGATGGTATTACTAATTTTAGTTATAGTGTTCTAGGGTTAAAGGGAAGAACCACTCCACTTCACATCTGCGTTCTTCTAAAAACTCAAAAATTTAACCATTTATAAACAAATCTAACCTGTTGTTGTCTGAACTTTTTATTTTATAATGTTATGTGTAGGTCATGTCTCTGTTTGTGTCTTTTCCCACTCGGGTCATGCTGCTGTAACACCATCATTCATTAAGTCATTCAGAGAAACTCACCGCATCTCCTCTCAGTCCTCGCTGTCCTTTAAGCCCCACCTCCCCTCTGAGACCTGGAATACCCTGAGGACGACGTGCAAGAGGTCAAAGGTCAAACACGACGTTCTTCAAGCATCGAGACAAGTTTGAAAGTGTCAAAGCTTTTTCTCTCACTGGGCTGCCTGGGTCTCCTTTTTCTCCTTTGGTCCCACTGATACCTGTCTGTCCCTGTAAACACAGAACCACAAACAAAGCTCAGACCAGAACCTCCAGGGCCCACCGGATCAGAAGCCTGCTCAGATTAAAACTATCAGATTGAACCGTTTACAACAAAACCAGCTTGTCTTTACATTCCTACCTGCTCGCCGTTGATACCGTCCAGACCGTCTTCTCCATCATGACCCTGTAACATTAAAAAATCCTTCATTCTGACGCTTTGCTCAGTCAAAAGGACTCGAAGATGATCCTGTAAATTCAGGTGTCAATGTGGATCCTGCAGTCCTGAGTTACTCACCCTGTTTCCTGACACTCCTCCGAAGCCCTGCAGACAGAAACACAACCGCAGTCAAAGTCACAGAAACACACTCATCTGCAAATGTTCATGAACCCACAGGAAAGACCAAACCTACAGAAAAAAAGTCCACAGATCCGTTTGGACTTAAAAGATCTTCAGTCAGACTATGGCTGGGACCCTATATGTACTGTTGATGAAGTTAGGTGCTGTTCTGAGCATTATTTATGGCTATAGAGTGGCGTTTTGGTTGAGCGCAGAACTAGAGAAGCAAGCGGTCAGCAACATTCATCTCTGGAGGGGGTGTCTAACTCGGTGTTACGGTGTGTTTGACCCTAACTTAATTTTATGCTGGAATATCCCTTTAAAAGCATAAATTCACTAAATCCACCAAAGTCATCTGACTGCAGGACGAAGCAGCTGCCCCTTCACTAACGTGCTAAGTTACATCTTAACTTTTCAAGGACAAATGATGATATCCCTGGTAATCAACTGTTCCTTTTGGTATCTGTTAGAATAATGTGCATAAATGTATATAGAAGTTATCATTATTCCTCATATTCTTATGTAAGAGTTTACTACAAGTATAAACTGTTTTGACCTCTTGTTACACATCATATAAGAGTGTTTTTTATCATATAAGAGTGTTTTCTAACTTCTCTCTCCAATCCGCCTGTTAAGCCGTGACGTAGCCGCGTTCTCTTTTTCCACTTCCGGGTCCAGTGGAGTTGTTGTTATAATGCCTCAGTACTATGTCCCTTGCTGCTTAAACTGATCAGAGACAAAAACAGCGACTAAACTATCATTCTACAGATTTCCTCCCAACAACAAAGACAACAAAATAACTTCATCATTTCTGTATTGTATCCATAGACTGTATACAGTCTATGATTGTATCACAAACACACGCCATCACATCCATTCATTCATTGAATTCAAAGCTTCGCGCACCAAAGCCTCGGGGCGTCTTTGGTTTATCGTTTTACATTTATTGTCCACTTGATGGCGCAATAGAGCAAATGAAGCACGATCATGAAGCTTCGGCCCAGGAGGCGAGTAATTGAATGGAAAGCTTCGATGCTTCATGAGGCTTCATCTCGCCATCACTAAAATTTACGTTAATAACTCTATCCGAGTTGAAAGCTTTAAGTCCCTTTTTAACTCTGAGTGGTTCCCTTCTGAAAAAGGAGGTTATTTTAAAGAGATTCACGGGTTCCGCCATTGTTGTTTTGAATGGAGAGTGAATGGAGGCTGATTCCCCATGGACCCGGAAGCCGCTCCGCTCACAAAATGACGTCACGCTTAACAGCCGGATAGCTTTATTACACAGCACACGGATGTTTCTTAATTTTTCTGTGAACTTGTCTTTTTCCTATCAGCAGGTGTGTGTGTGTGTGGGTGATGTATCCTCCACTGTGAATCGTGGGAAGTAATGAGGAGGATCCGCTCTTATCAGAAGGAGCTCGTTTGATGCAACAATGTCGCCTTGACCTTCACATATTCACAGTTGTTCATTATTATGTTTTATGAGAATGCTTACGTTGCTGCACATATTTTTCCCCCGCCCTTTAGAAATATTGTGTAACCAGGGACAACCCTAAATAAAAGAGGGGGGACAGAAAACCACCTTCAGAGTGGTTCTGAGATTTTACCTGATGCTATCTTTGTCCATTCTCCTCGAGCATAAACCATTGTCTTTCTCTTCTTTATATGTTTTCAGGTATTTGGGCAGGGTTTAGATCCAACAGTATCTCTTTATTTTTACTTAATTTATCTATTATTTATCTCCTCTTTCTACTTTATTTGCACTGGAGTTACTGTCACAAAAAGCGATTTCCCCCTGGAGCTTATCAAAGTATTTCTGATTCTGATTCAGTTTTTATTCATGTTGATCCACCTTCTGTCCTCTGGTTCCAGGACAGCCAATCGTACCCCGAGATCCACTTAGTCCAGGAAGTCCTCGCTCACCCTGCAACAACCAGAAACAGGTAACTCAGACACTCTTCAGATAAACCCAAGTCGCTATGATAATCCAATTGAACACTGAAAAAGAAAAAATGGATGCAGAAGCACTTGCAGGAGTTCCCTGGTCTCCTGGGAATCCTGTGTGGCCCTTCTGTCCCAGCTGACCCTGTTAGTTAGAAACAAAAGACAAATTCAGATATGATGGAAGACAACAACATGCAACAGGATCTTAACCCTCAGTTCCTATTCTGTCCGTTTTGAGGGCAATTGTCATTTTTTTCATCTTTATTTTGAGCTGACAGTCACATTTTTAAAGATTGGGGCATCAAATTTGGTGAGAGTCCTTTTTTTTCTTCATATGAAAAAGAAATAAAAAAACTCTCCACCCACCCTCCTTTGTCCTCAAATCGGACTATAGACTTCCATTAACAACAGTTTTTTTGACCGTGTGTTTATGGTACCATAACAACATATTACAACCTTTTTTTTTGTAGTCAGTCGATCACCTGATATGGATGTCTAAGAGTGGGATATGTGTGTAAGGAAAAGTATGTGTGCTCCTGTGTGTGTGCACGGATGCGAATCTGCGTCCATGTTTATAACCGGGCGTGCTGTGAGCGGAGTTTTTGCAGTCGAAAATCCGCCGTCCAAGTTCTGCAGTGTGGGACAAAGAGAGGGGAACATTTGGACAATTTCAACTTTGCCCTCACTTCAGAGCAAGTGGATGGACATGCATGAGGATGAACAGGTCCTTTAGATCATTAGGTGAGAAGATATCCCATCTCAAATATGCAGTTATTTTTTATATGTGCGCAATCAGCGTAATCACCGTCATATTTTGGTTAGAGGTGGATAACGACTTATAAATGACTCCTATCTTACATATATCTTGTGATTTTATATGACTATATATAAAATTAATTTATTATGAGCAAATGAATTCAATCACATTTGATTTGGTAGAGGACGAGGCTCAAGAAAAGGAAGTGAAAATGGCATGTTTTTCTGCTCCAATAGACTCAGCTCATTAGAACGAACACTTTATTAATAAATATGACATGGTGCACAAAAACTAGGCATAACAGGGGTAATACATTGAATTTTTTATTCATTACTTTATTAATAGTTAGGGCTGAAGTTGTTAAAGAGATTTGAATCAAAAAAAGTACAAAAAAATGTTGAAAAATGATTATTTTATGAACGCTTATCTGCATGTCTGTTTTGGGGACAAAGGAGGCTGGATGGAACTTCAAATACAAAAATTTGGCACAACAAAAAGGATTTAAATGCACCAAAATCAGTTTTACTTCTCATCATTGACATGGCCCTGACCCTTTTTATTAAAAAAAAAAAAAATTCATCTGTATCATTTTATATGGGAAATATGTCGATTTTGTGTTTTTCACCATTACAAATAGCAGTGACATGTTGCAGAAAAACTAGCATAAAAAGGGTGCATCGAATTTTGTATTTATTATTTTTTTAATGGTCAGGGCTGAAGTTGTTTAAGAGATTTGAGTTGAAAAAGTTTAAAAAATGTTAAAAAATGATTATTTTATGAGCACTTATCTGCATGTCCATTTTGGGGATAAAGTAGGCTGGATGGAGCTAAAATGAACAAGAACTGAGGGTTAAGCTATTTGATATGTCCTACGGCCATGACAGGTAATGCAGCGCACTTTCCCACAGTGATATTCTGCAGTGTTTTATACTGATACACAGGTTTTGTTTAGAGTTAGGGAGCTGAAGGGACACAGGATACAGTGGAGAGGTAGGAGTAAGAGGACGGTTATGTTCTAATGAGGTTAAATCAGTCAGGATGTAATATAACTGAAGGTACTGCAGGGTCACATGATGCAACCAGACAACTCAGTTTCATGCAACGAAGAGCTAGAGGATGTTCTGATGTCAAGATGATTAGTAGGATACATTGATGTGTTTCCATCATTCATTCAGACCTTCCTATCATCACGTCCACAGACACCTGTCTCTCATTCACCTTTGTCCCCGGGTCGCCTGGAGGGCCAGGAACGCCTTCATGTCCAGAACATTTACACATGACGTTACAGCAAACTCTGCTTAACACTGCGTCCTGTAGAAAGAGAGGGGGATTTTTTGATATTACACGGATTATTTATTTTTTATTCATATTCCTCTTTATTCCAGGATTCCTCAAAATTTTGATTAATTTTGACTTCATGTCTCCTTTAAAGCAGTTTGAAACCTTACATGGGGAGAGAAATCATGAATAACTTACAATATGTTTGTAGATGGCGCTGCCCACACCCCTCATGCCAATGCTCAGAGGAAGCTGGGAGTCGAATCCCCGACCAAACTCAAGTTCCTGCAGCGGTTTGAGGTCCTGCGCTCTCTCCAGAGCTACCACCAACAAACTACTGATCCCTGCAGACAGACAAAAAAGGAAAGGTTGTAGATTCACTGCCTTTTAGGAGTTCATAGTTCATTTTTGCACATGTAGAAAAGTGGATATAAATAAAGTCACAGGAACAACATGAAGATCTGTCTCCTGGATTTGGGGGTTTAACCTCAAGCAGGTTTTCAGGTTTTGTTTGCAGAGATCTGATCGTTCAAAACCAGTTAAACTTGAAAATGATAACAGAGCAGCATGCTTTATAGACTTCACTGAGGAAGAGGACAGACACAAAGATGAACAGACCAACCCATTCAAAAATGTCAAAGTCTTAAAGCTTTGGTTGAAAATGTCCATGTTCACCTGGTGACTGTTGTACGCACATGAATCCTCAAAAACATCTGAAAATGATGAGGTTTGCAGCAGTGGACAGTCGTACTTTTATTCATGAGAGCTGCTCTTCATCTCTTCATCAGGCTGTGTTAGGACAGCTGGAATGTCACAGCTGTTTTAATTTGCGCGGAGACAGAAGGAGCTGATGGAACCCGGTTTTCTAACCTCTAAAACACTACGCATACGAAGGAGCAGCTTGAACACGACAAAGACAGAAAACACAAACTCTCATCTGACTTTCAGTTTTTACCAGACAGCCTTAGCAGCTCTGATTCGCTTTTCAGTTTCATCACGTCTTCATCAAGTCCGTCTGAGAAGATCACCAACACCTGGTGGGAAAGAGAAAATGTCTTATATTAAGGTTTACAGTGAATCAGTGTTCCTAAACCTTCTCCTAAAAATACTAAAGATTCTGTGAGGAGCTTAGAGCTGGTTAAAAAACGACTGAATCTTCCTTTGAAAGCTCTTACTCATTAATCAACATGGACACCCCATCCAAGCTTTTTCTATGTCTTTCACTGAGGGTGGGGTGAGATTTTTGAGCCTCTATTACAGGTCAGCCCTAAGAACAGACCAGTACAGAGCTGTCTTATACCAGTCCCCACCTATGTGTCTCAAACTGGAGGCGGTCTGTATCAGTAGCCGCTCATCGTCTTTCTTCAGTCATTCTTCCAGCTTTACGAACTGTGTAAACATAGATATCTATAAGAAAGGCTGGATGACTCTATGAGGTGGAGTCACTGGCGTCCCTACATGGCAGCCATCTTACTCCAGTATATCATTCTGGTACACTCTATGGTAGCTGACGAGAGGTGAGTATACCATTCCAAATAGTCCAAGCTATTCTAAAGCATCCTAATGACCCTGAAAACAGCTGTTTTAATCAACTCAACAGGTGAAAAACAGCTGTTCTCTGCAGTTGAGTTTTGGACAGTCATGACTAAGACAAAGGAGCTCACGAAGGACTGCGGCTGTGCATTGTGGCTGCTCACAAGTCAGGAAAGGCCTATTAGGCCATATCTAAATGTTTTCAAGTTCCAGTGGCTACAGTGCAAAGTGTTATTAAAAAATACAAGACATTCTGCACTGTGGAAAATCTCAGCGTACGTGGTGGGAAGCCTAAAGTGACACCTGTGCTGGCCAGGAGGATAGTGAGAGAGGTGAAATAGAAAACATGGTAGTGGGAACCTAATGCTTTGGGGGGTGTTTTTCAGCCAATGGACCAGCAAACCTACTCACAGTAAATGGCACCATGAAAAAAGAACAGTACATCAAGATTCTCAACAACAACATCAAGCAGTCTGCAGAGAAACTTGGCCTTGGGCACCAGTGGACATTTCAGCACGACAACAACCCAAAACACACAGTAAAAGTAGTAAAGAAATGGTTAGCAGACAAAAACGTGAACGTTTTGCAGTGGCCCAGCCAGAGTCCTGACTTTAATCCAATAGAGAATCTGTGGAGGGAGCTTAAGATCAGGGTGTTGGCAAGGAGGCCCTCCAAACTGAAAGAGTTGGAGCTCATAACTAAAGATGAATGGGCAAAATACCAGTGGAGACATGCAAAAAGCTGGTCAGCAATTATAGGAAGCGCTTGATTGCTGAAATAGCCAATAAAGGCTTTTCTATTGATTATTGAGAAGGGTACGAATAATTATGGACATGCCGCTTTTTGTTCTCAGATCTCAGATCTCAGATTCCTTTATTAACAATTGTGTAAAACACATAGGGATTTGCTTTGGCAATAACATGAGTGTGTTCGGATTTTTCACAGATAACGTAAGACACCATCAACACCGTGCAGAAAATAGATAAATATAAAGTGCAGTAAGATCAATAGTGCAAATGTTGTTGAGTCATTACAGTTTCAGAGTCTTTCAAGTGTCAAAGTCCCCAGTGGGCGGGGGGAGGAGGGAAGCCAGACTCATTGAGCAGCCTGGCAGCAGAGGGGAAAAAAACTGAGTCTATGGCATGCTGTGGTGGCCTTCAGCAGCCGCATCCTTCTCCCAGAGGGGAGCAGGGAGAGGAGACTGTGGCCAGGGTGGGTAAATAAAAGCTTTGAAATATTTCTTTCCACACTGATGCCTCTTGTACATCATCTCATTATCTTCTGGGAGAAGCCTGTGTCATTTCCAGTTAATAAAAAAACTTGCTGGTTGAATAAACGTAACTTAAAGTCAAAATTTGCCAGGGGTATGAATTATTTTGAGCTTGACTGTATATCTATGGGTTTAACTGTCTCCACAGACCAAGCACAAGTAATCATTCGCACGACTGAATTACATGTGAAGTCGATGCAAAGACGTGATTAGACACTCATACTACACTGGCGGCGTGAATGACGCACATTGGGCAGGAGCTGAAAATGTCTCTACTTGAGTGGATATTCGAGTTGCGATTACCAATCAGCATGAAGGTTGCCGGGTGCTGATAAAAACGGACGGTTGTTCACTGGTATCTTTAATTATATGATAACTTTTCTTTCAATTACTGTAACCAGAATAAAAAGGAGCTCACCTGGAGGCAGGTGACTGAGGAGGTCGGATTACCTGGTAAATTGTTAAAAACCTTTGTCTATCACTTGATCCCGCCGGTTGAATTGGCAGGCATTACCGTTGATGTGCGAATAAAGTGAGTAGATGATTTTACTCGCGCTTGGTGTGAGCGCCCCATAGGAGTTCAAACATCTCTGAGGATCTGGGATCAGTTCAGATGTTCATGTGGTCTTCAGATGTATCCAACATCTGCTCTGAGAGCTGCCAATCATTCCTGTCCTACGTCTCTTATCGATGGTGTATTTACCTCTCCGGGCTCTATTTCCGTGTACGCCGGTGAGGCGGCTGAGGGTGGCGGACCCCACGCAGTTGTATTTCCATCTGGCGGAGCCTGGCGTACAGCCAGTTTGGTATTTTCGTGGACTGAGGCGCACGGAGGCGAACCGAGATCCGCCAAGCTGGGCGTGGTGGGGTGGCAGGGGGAGGTGTCGACAGAATCAGCAGGCGCAGTGACATTTTCGTGTTTGCCAGTGGCGTGTAAAGTGTGCTGAAAGCTCGCTGATTCAAACCTGGTCAGCTTTCAGCACAGGCGGAGCGCAGCTGGTCTAGTGGTATTTTGGTAGACCGGCGGCATATCGGCATACGTCACCCATGCCTCACCGGCAGGTTTCCACAGTATCAGGCACATTTCAGTGCAATAAATAATCAACAACAACTAATAATCTGAGTCAGCACATACATTTAGATCTATATTGATATATCTGATCTGATGAGTGCGTTTGGCACGCGTTTAGACACACAACCTGACCGAATCAACATAGCTGAAACCGCATTAAATTAAATTAAATATCTAGTAAATAAACACACATGATGAAGTTAACAAGATATGTAATTCGCCTCCCTCCTTTTCTTTCTTCCTCTTATTTCTCGCGCAGCTCGACCTGGACATGTCTCCGTGTCCTCTTTCCGTCCTGCTGCAGCAGCAGCTGAACAGATGATTTGTTTCAGTGCTCAGATGAGTTATTTACTTTAAGCCTACATACGGATATTATAATATTCAGTTTTGTGAGCCAAATTTATTTTATATGCCAACATCTATGAAAGAAAGAGCCAGGCCACGGAGCGCGATGCGTCATTTACGCACAGATGGTTCCGATTTTAATGCCATTTTTGGAGTTAATGTTGTGATCTGTGCGCACAACCCACCTTTGTCACGTGAGGTTTGAATATATGCAACTTTATGTGAGTGTCTTTATTTGTGGAAAAGGGTGTTTGTCTTACCAGTGGGTCCAGCATTACACACACCAAATCCATCTGTGCTCATATGAGAGAGAGTGGAGAACGCCCAATGCAGCGTTTACAGTGACATTTGTTAAGGAGCTGCCTTCTGTCGCCATCGTGTGGCATTACTGTCTTAAGACATCTCTTGATCTCTTTGACTACTTCATGAAAATAGTAATACGCCTTGCCGTTGGTGGATTTAAAGGCAAGGAAAGAGCTGATGTGATTGGTGAAAACAGGTCTCGGCTGTGTTAAATCCACTCCACGCCCTCTCTCCTCCCTCGCTACGACTTACGCCGATGGGAGGAGCTGAGTTAGGGAGGGGGGATACTTACGCCGGGCTGCGCCGCTCACCAAAATACCAAATTTTGCTTGGGAACGCCTTGTCAGCACGGCGGACCTGACTTACGCCGCACCTGCAGCACGTCTCTGGCGAGGCACGAAAATAGAGCCCTTCGTCCGATCTTGCAGAAACCTATACATACATGGACAATAGTGTATTTTACCTAAACATCATTTCCTCAGGTGTGGACCATAGACTGTATACACTATGGACACGTGGCTCCGCCTTCCGTCATTACATGGATTTGAAGCCAAACTGCTCTTAGTAGCTGATATAACTGGACTTGAGGTTGTAACTTCAAAGTACCAGATTTGTTGTCAGCAGTACCTGGTCAACCCTCAAGACAGCCACGAATGAATACTAGTACCCTCCAAATCCTGGGACAGACTTTTCCCCTGCTTTCCAAAGTGAAATCAAATCAGAGACAAACTATCCTTTTTCAGGATCACTTTTTAAAAATTATTTTATCAACAACAACTAAAACTTCTCATGATGCTGTAGAACTTTCTGGGTTTGGTGCCTGGCTCCTCTTACCTTTCCTTTTGCAGTCGACTCAGCCTTAAACCTTTCCTTGAAGATGTTCAGCATGGCAGAGTTTAAGTAAGAGGGCTGCATCCATGGCTCCTCCATGACCTTTTTCACCGTCTGCGAGTTGTACTCTTCAAAGTTTGTGTCAAACAGTGAACCTCCGGTTATGTTGACCACTTGGAAGGCGATTCTGGACTTAATAGTTGTATTTCCCAGGCAGCACAATCCTTTTACTGAGGAAATGGAATGAACAATCTCAGGCAAGAGGGTCTGAAGCTTGGTGCGGTCGCTGATCAGAGGATCCAAAGGTGCTCTTCTCCAGCTAATATCAAACCCAATGGCAATATCAAGGCTACAGTCCGGCTCTGTGGAGGATTGGAGTTTCAGTTAGGCCATCAGAGCAGCAGAGAATTCTGGGTAGAGAGAAGGACAGAGAGGCTAAGAGGCTCTTTTCAACTTACCAGGTTGGGGGGGGTCACAGATGGTCTTAACTAAATCTCTTTTGATACGCGGTAAGTGATCAAAATCCGGGACGGTGAAAAACCTTTCAGAGGATCCAGCGATATCCATGAGCTGCACATCTTTGACGTTTCCAATGCCAACGGCAAAAACCTCAACCCCGAAATTCCTGAGCTGTCTGGCTGCATCATTCACCTCATCCTGAGAGTCACCATCAGTTATCAAAACCAGCTTCTTGGAAATCTGACTCCGGCAGCCTTGGGATGGCTCAAAGTATTTCTTGATGTGGTACAGGGCCTTCCCAATGAGGGTGTTTCCAGCGCGGTACTCCATATTGCTGATATGTGTGACTATATCGTCCTTCTCAAAGTACTGGTTCAATAAAAATTCATCTTTGGGGTCATCGTCAAACTGGGCTAATCCCACATGCACAGACTTCTCACCAACGTTGAAACTGTTGACCAGCTCTGCCGTGAAGTTAATCATGGTTTTGTAATTGTTATCTCCGATGCTGCCGGACTGATCGAGCAGAAAGACCAGGTCCACTGTCTCTTTCACACAATCTGCAAAAGGAAAGCAAAGAGATGGAACAGATACACTTCAGAGGGAGCATGGAGCATAAATTATGTTCAGCTGCACCGTGTTCAACCTCATGAGCGAAAAAGAGCTCTTCTAGTTTCTCTAGTGAATGGATCAGGTCTACATCCAACTGAAAACAGGCTGAGGACTAAGTTTATGGTCCTGATGTGAGGGGTCTTTGAGAAAAGATCCCAGCCACATGATGCACCAAGAGGCCCTGTTTGTGGAGCTAAACAAACCTCCCACGGACACACTGGGTCCAGTACTATACATGAGATCCTGATCCTGACACCATCTTTGTGGTCCATGTTTGCTCTGATCAAAATGTGATGATCCTGCTGAAAACACCTTCAACAGTCAGACACGTCTCTATCTCCACCCCCCTGGACTCCTGTAGGTCCCTGAAATCCTGTCTGTCACAGCAGAGCTTAAAGAAACTCAGGTTCGTCCAGAACTCTTCAGTCAGACTCTAAAAGCAAAAAGACAGAGCAGATCAGCTTCCAGTTCATTTTTAAAGCTCTTACTGGACTCGCCCAAAAGTAGGTCTTCAGTCCAGGCTGAGGACCAAGGGGAACCAGGCTTTTTCTGTCAGGGCCCCCACACTCTGGACCTGAAGAGATCAGACCAACAAGGTCCTTCTTCTCTCTGAAAACTTGTTAAACCCATTTTTACAAAGAGTGCATTTACTGGATACGAATTTGAACACTTGGCTCTGAACTTTTAATCAAGTCTCGACTATCTATTTAAGTTGAGATATTTAGTTCATTTATTTATTTTTTTAAGTTTTAACTTATTTTATTTATAAAAAATTTTTACTTCAATTATTTTTTTATTTTTTACTCATTTTATTTTATTTAGTTTTAACTCATTTTATTTATTTATTTTTAACTTATTTAATTTTATTTAGCTTTAACCTTTTTATTTTTCACTTTTTATTTCTATTTTATTTTTTTTACTAATGATATTTTTTCCCACTTATTTTGTTTATTTTTAAACTTTATTTTGTTTAGTTAAACATAGTTTATTTACTTTTTATCTTTTTTAAACTTACTTTATTTTATTCAGTTTTAACTTATTAAATCTTTTAACTTATTCTATTTTATTTTTGACTTATTTTATTTCATTTTTTTACTTTTTTTGTTTAGTCCTAATGTGTTTTATTTAGTTTTTTCTTTTTTAATTATACTTTTTGTTAGTTTTAACTTATCTTCTTTATTTTATTTTTTACTTATTTAATTTTATTTAGTTTTAAATATCTTAATTATTGTAACTTTTTGAAACTAAGTTTTAACTCATTTTATGAAGTCTTTACTTATTTTATGTATTTTTTAACTTAATTTATTTTTTTACTTTATTGTGTTTAGTTTTAATGTATTTTATTTAGTTTTTTTCTTTTTAATTATATTTTTATTCGTTTTAACTTATATCATTTATTTTGTTTTTAACTTATTTTATTTCATTTTATTTAGTTTTAACTTATTTTGGTTATTTAAACTATTTTAAAATTAAGTTTTAACTCATTTTATTTAGTTTTTATTTATTTTATTTTACTTTATTTTGTTTAATTTAAATGTATTTTATTCATTTTTTCTTTTTAAATTATTTTTTTATAAGTTTTGACCTATTTTTAATTTATTTTTTAATTTTTTAATTTTATTGAGTTTTTAATTATTTTGTTTATTTTAACTTTTTTAAATTAAGTTTTAACTAATTTATTTAGTTTTTATTAATCTCATAATAATTTTTTACTTACTTTAAAAAACATTGAACTTGGTTTAATCTTTAATTGTTTTTCATTCATTCTTGGTGACTGACTTTTTTGTAAAACTGTACTGACGTCTCTATGTTCCTGTGAAGATCTTTGTAACTCTGTTCTAAAAAGTGTGATATAAACAAAGTCATTATTGTTGTTATTGATATTTTACCAGCATGTGTGTGATTAGCACAAGTGTGTTGAGTGGATTTTGTGCTGCAACAGAGCACACACACACATATAAATATATAAATGTACTGCATATATACTGTATATTGGTCATGCAGTCAGTTTGAATGGCCTCATGTCAAAAACAGCCAAGGTGGTGTATGTGCAGTTTTTTCTAATGGTGACTATTGCCTATGAATTCTGAGTAAGACTTCAGCATACCTCCAAAGCAGCAGATGGAGAGGTCCCCTCCATGGTAACATCAACTCCACTTGAATTTAAATAAACTTAACAGATCAACGGTTATCAAAATTAATGCTGTCGCCTGTAACACTGCTGTACCACACTCTTACCTGGCGTTATGGTGTCACAGACCACCTTGGTGATGTTCTTCTGCAGCAGTGCTAAGGCTTCAAAATCCTCCACGTAGAAAACTTTGGACTCATCCCCACCAGCAAATATTTTCAGTTCTGTCTTGTTTGCATCTTTTATTCCAATACTGAGGACGGTGACCCCATTCCTTCGCAGTTCATCAGATGCTGGTTTCAGTTTCTTCTTATCATCTGCATCCCCGTCTGTGATCACCATGAGAATCTGGGGCACCTGGAGTGCTTTCCGACCACCATGTTCAGCACCAAAGAACTGCAATGAGTACTCTAAGGCCTCGCCTGTATAGGTCTGCCCAAACAGCTGCTTTGAACCAGCAATCGCATCAAGAACCTTTCGTTTGGTGTCATGGCGGTTTAGAGTAAAAGAAAGCTGGGGATCATTTGAGTACACTATGACCCCAAACTGAAACAGGTCTTTGCCAACTGCTGTATGGTTTACTATGGACCTCATAAAATTCAACATCTTTTCAAAATCTTTCTCCCAGATGCTCCTGGACCCGTCAACTAGGAAGATAACATCAGCTCGGGTTGTCCTCTTACAATCTGCTCAGAAAGAAAAAACAAAAATAAGGTTTAAAAATTCAGAAACTTCGAAGATCGGGCAGATCTCAGAGGCTGCTGTTAGAGTCACTAAAACAGAATCAGAAACCAGGACCAGGACTTTTCTGCGCTCGGTCTCTAAAGGTCCTTACACACCGGCGAATTTGCGGAGCGAAGCGAAATAGCGAGACGAAAATTGTGAATATTCGCCGGTACAAAAAGTTGCTTTCGCCTATACACACAAACCGCAAAGCGAATATGCGTATATTTTTTGCAAAGCGAATTAATAAAGTCGCTTTGCGGCACGGAGGAGAGGAGATGCAGGGTGGTCCTGTACCGCAATGACCAGCCTCTCTCCCATCGTTGCTCTTGGTGCCAGTGATGGTGTGTGTCGTGTGAACGGCTGCTGATTGACATGTCTAGCATTATGAGTGAGGGAGAAAGAGGAGGAAAGGCTGTGAGAGACGCCGCAGCAGCCAGGAGAGGCGAGGGCTGAGCAGTGATCCTTCAAGTTGTCTGGTCATTCTGTTGGCCCTGTAGCTGCAGATCATCAGCATGTCAAACAGCTGAGAGGGAGAATCAGGCATGATGAGGCGGTCACCCTGTGAAGTGTGCTTGACATCTGTCTCCTAAGGAAGACAAGAGAGTGTCATCTTGTGAGAAAACTACTTCATTAGTAATTAGAAAGAGTTTTGGATGCACCTCAGCTGTCTTTGTCTGCGTTTTCATAATCTCAAACTTCTCCCTCTCCTCCAGCCTTATGGGTCTGTGACGTCATCAACAACATGACTTTTGATTGGCCAGAGGTCTAGCAGGTCCAGATATTTGCCTGCGAATATCCGAAAAATTCGACACAGGAGTGAAAAAATAAAAGTGGCTTTTCGCCTCGCAGAAAAATCGCCGATGGTGTGGAAGCTTGCATTGACTTTATGCTGTTTTAAAAAAAGGCGAATAATTCGCCTGGCGAATTCTCGCCCGGTGTGTAAGGACCTTAACAGAACAAAGATGTTTGGTTTCTTGTTCCTTGACAATCCAATATAACCCGATTGTCGTGCAGCTGAGCATGTTCTTCAGAAAGCATCTTTTGAAAAAATGTGGTCTGTAAGTTGATGATGAACCTGTTGAAACTCTGTGTTGTGTGTGTCTGTAGGTGTGGGTCATTAAAAGGGTTATCGGGTGTTGCCACGGCGGTGAAGAGCCAGTCTTAAACCCCAAAGTCCACATGCAAAGCCCACAGCAGGATTTGACAACAAGGCAGTTTGAGGCCTTACCCCTAGTTTCCACCGCATCCGGAACAGCTACCAAAAAGGTTGTATCCGCCGATTGTAGCAGATCGTAACCATTCAAGTTAACGTGTCAATTTCCACCGGCTTCTTTCCGTTCCTCTGCAGATCGCCAGAATCCACAGCTAATTGCAAGAGTTCTATTTTTTGCGGACCCTGGATCATGCCGGAAAAAGTCAGCACAGATTAACCCGTGCTGGAAAGGAAGTCGGGCACAGACACAAAATAAAACATCCGGCTTCCTTTCAAAATAAAACACTCCATATTTCAGGAGGATCGTATTTCACACCATGCAAACGGGCGGAGACGAACAAGTGAAAGGTTTTAGACGACACCATGGATGAGGAGATGCTGATTCTAGAAGTCTAGAAGTAGATTTCCTCCTCTGTAAGGTCACAATCTACTGCTTATATGTCTATGTGGCTGTCTTTTTAGAGACAACTTGTTATTGCATGATTGAACGTGAATCCGCGGGTTCTTGTGAGTTCTCACAATTCCTGCTGTCTGTAATCCACCACGAAATTCGCTTGACACATGGATCCGGTAGGAATTCGCAGACGGCGAAAATCGCCACTGTTCTGGATCGGAACCGTTCTAGATGCAGTGAAAATTGGGTTTGAAAGATCAGGATAGATGTGATGAGCATGTGTTCGTGTGTTTGGACTGTTGTCACTCACTGATTTGGAACAAGACTTTTGGTGAACTCTGATGTTAACCTGCTACCAGGAAAAGAACTAAACCCTGACCAGACTCAGGTGAAGCTGTCCTGCTAACTTTATGACAGGAACACCAGGAATGAGCTCAGAGCGGCGGCTTTTCCTCCAAAAAAGCTGACGACGAGGTCAAACATTTGGCTCTGAAATCCCTTCTGGCTTGACTGAAGCCAGCGAAATGCTTAGATATAGTTCTAGACTCAGTCTCAGACTTGGTCCTGGTTTCTCTTATTCTTACCTCTTCCTGGATCACAGAGCTTTAAGGAAATCTCATTTTCGAGGCCTTTCAGTGAATCAAAGTCTCTCTGCAGATACACCCTCCCTGATGAACCACTAATATCCATCAGCTGGGGGTGCGTGGCGCGAAACACTCCGATGGCAAATATTTCCACGCTCTTGTCCCTCAGAGCTGCGGCGGGGAACTTCACTTGGTCGTAGGAAACGCTGTCTAGGACGACAATCAGCTGCTGCCTCAGAAACGGACGCCCTCCTCTGTCTGCATCGAAATATTTGGACAGCTCTGTCATAGCCTTCCCCAAGTGTTTGCCTCCGTTCATCTGCTTCATATTATCGATGGCTTTGGATGTTTCCTCTCTGGTGTGGTACTGTTGGAGGGGAAACTCCAGTCTGTGGTTGGTGCTAAACTGCATGACGCCAATGTGCACCTGATTCTGGCCAATGAAAGACCTGCTGATGAGGGATTTCATAAAGTCTTTCATTTTCTCGTAGTCTTCTGGACTGATGTTCTGGGAGCTGTCCACCAAGAAGAAGATGTCGCTCGGTACGTCTTTGCACGCTGCCAATACAAAAGAGTGAAACGTCAACCTGGTGAGAGGAAAATCAAACGTGCTGTGACGCACATCACAGACCAAAACAATCAAAACAACGGGGTATATTTAGCTATTTTTGGTCCATCTGTTTTTTGATTTTTTTTTGTAAAAATCTATGTAGTAACTCAATCCTTTCAAGCACAGCAAATATATACACTTTTTTTTTTCAGGACAACCCCAGCTGTCAGTTTATGGAGCAAAAATGATGTAAAATGAATGTGACAGTGGATTCAGAACCATCAAAGTCAACCAAAAAACAAAAACGGAAATTGATACCAACGGTACTTTGCTCCAAAAACACACAAATCTACAGTGACCAAGCCTTTTCTCACCTGCACATCATTCTCTCAAGTCTTGGCTATCAGGAGAAGAAATATTGAGATTGGAACAAACACACAACAGAAACTATTGACATATTTACACTAATTCTTCCAGGCGTTTTTTACTATTTACAGTTGTTTTTGCCACTCCTTGAAGCAGTTCCTGTCTGGGATGAGACAGAAGACCACATCTTACTGCTCAGAATCTCTTCTTTGCTTGTTTCCAAACATTGAGGACCATTATTTCTTATTTTGCAGACAAGCAGGGAACTTTTTTGTCTCTTGTTGATCTTTGGTTGCCTTTTATTGGTCACTACCGTCAAGGGAACAATAGAAGAAGAATATGAGACCATGTAATCGACCATGTGGTCAAAAGTTTGACACCAAAACAGCTCGTCAAACTCGGAAGACATTAGCGGCTTTTAGCGATAGCAATCTCTTTTTATCACAACAAAATGATAAATAATCACGTTTTCACTGATTTATCACTGCGGATTTACCATCAAACATCTCTGATCAAACACCTATATTTCTGGCTGGATTGTAAACCATGTGGCATGTGTAGAAATGTCTGGAAACTCTCGATAGATCGCCAAAAGGGTAAGCTTTTGAACACTTTTCATTTCATAGAAACACACGGTATAGTTCCTGAGAAACTGTAAACAATATTAATGGTGTCACGTGGGATTGCAGACGATCCAGCAGAGTTCTAAGCGATAATCATGCTGCAGTTATGAAGTCTGAATTCTGTTGTTAATATCATGACCTCTTTTCAGGCAGCCAATCATATTGATCATAAGTCTTAGAGCCTATGACAAAGGTCCTAGAGGGGGAACAGGTTCTAGTGGTCTCAGTCTGCCTCTGTCAGACTCTCTGATCACAGTTACTGGACTGTCCTTACCTTCTCGAGTGCAGATGTCTGTGACGAGTTTATCCTTGATGAGTTTCAGAGCTTGGAAGTCACTCACACGGAAAGTCCTCTCAGGGCCTCCAGCGATCTGCTGCAGCTGGCTCTCGATGAGATTTCCAACACCGATGGAATAGATAATGACACCCAGCTTCCTCAGTTCTTCTGCCGGAGGCCCGACCGCATCAGTGGAGTTTCCATCTGTGGTTACTATCAGGTATGTGGGGACCTTATGACCCCTGGTGGCCGCCGCTCTCTCAAAGTAAGGTCCCATGAATGACAGCGCGGCCCCAATCTGCGTCCCACCGCCGCAGTTGTAGATGCTCCGCACAGCTTTCTCCAGCTGAGCGGTGGTCGAGTGTTGAGTAAGGTCAAATTCCAGAGTTGCGGTTTTTGCGTATTTCACAAGGCCAATCCGGACCTGTTGAGGCCCAATCCGGAAGGTCTTAATAAAATTGACGAGAAACGTCTTCATCTCAATAAAGTCAGGAGTATCAATGCTCCCTGACTCATCCATCAGGATGAAAATGTCGGCCTCGTCCTTCTGCACACACGCTGTGGAGAGGGGTGAAGAAAACAAGGTCATCAGCTGGAGCAAAGACGGCTGAGGGCTGAGGTCAAGAGCTTGGTTTATTTTCAATATTCGTGTACAATCACAGTTAGTCTTGGTATTTATACTCTCGGTCATCGCAGCATTTTTACACACAATAACAAAAAAATAACAGGAGTGTAAATGAACCACAGAACTCATGCACAAAACTGGAAACAGGTCATCTGAGCTGACAGGAAGCTCAGGGACAGACATGAGAGAGACGGTGTCCTTCATGCTGTCGGCCTGTTAGAAGAAAGCCGAAAACATCCAGGATCCGTATTAGGCGTGTTGTTCCGTATTTGCCCCATAGAGCAGCGTTGGGTATCTCATACAGGATCAGTGTATTTGGAGCGTAGCAGCAGTATAGTACACCCCCCCCCCCCCCACCCCAGGTCAGCTGGGCTCAGTATAGAGGAAACAACATGCTCACAACAGGTTGTTTTTCCTTTCTGTGGTCGATTTCCTGATGATGTGGATATAATTCAGTGACTGTTGAGCTTCTACTATATGTGAAAAAAGCTTTAAGTAATTTTCCAGTTTGTGTTTTTTGCAGGTTTCCTGGTGTTTAATAAAGTAAACTCTGTTCCTTTATGCTGTGCTGTTAACTTCAGACAGAGTTAGCAGTTCAAAGTCCTGTTGGGGTCCACATGGATCCGGGATTGACGATCAGATTGTTCTGTGTTACTGATAAATCCGGAACCAGGAAGGATTTCTCATCTACACCAACTGATACACAGTCGAGAGTTCACATATGGTGTTTTATTTTGAAATACCAGATGACGTGCATGGTTTTCCTGCTTGATTTCCTGTCTGGAACGATCTTCTCTGTGTAGATTGACGTGCATCAGAAGCATAGAGCAGCAAAAATCGACACCCCTCTCGATACAATGCTGAGACGGAGCTGTTACACGTCTTGTATGCTTTGCTGCATGATATGCCACGCTGCGGCCACACTCCAAATACACATCCTGTATGTCTTAGCCTTCAGAGGTGAAGAGACAAACTGGCAGACTTACCTTCTTTGATGTCGAGTCTGCTTGTAGTGAGAGAGATTGCTCGCTGAATGATGTTGTTGCAGAGGGTTTTCATCAGGCTCTGCTTCAGGAACTTCAGCTTGGTGAAACTGTTCTCCATGAAGACGTGCGTACTGGGGGGGTCGGACGCCACCTCCCCCAGCTCAGCCTTGTTTGTATTTTCAACCCCTATGGCGTAAATCGTGACATCGGCTCGGCGGAGAGCGGTCGCAGCTTCCTTGACACCTGGGGCGGAACGACCACTAGTGATCACTACTGCCACCTGCTGAACGTCCTCCCTGCTGCCCCTTCGACTGACCAAGACGTTCTCCAGAGTGAAGTTCAGGGCGGCACCAGTGTTGGTATCGCCTCCGCTGTAATGCAGGCGTCTGATGAACTGCAGGAGTTCGGCTTTGTCCTGGAATGTGTCAAGGTACGCCTGAGCTCTGGGCTCCTGGTTGTACGTCACGATTCCCACGCGGACTTTGAACCTGCTGACGTCAAGGCTGCTCACCATTGAGTGCAGGAAATTACGCACGAGCTGGAAGTTTTCAAGGCCGACGTTTGTGGACTCCTCCACGATGAACACGATGTCGGCCACATTGGCTCCTTTACATTCTGTTAAAAAGAAAAGGCTAACAGTGAACTCCACGGATTTGGGACGGAGACACAACCTGTTTCCAGCAAAACCCTGAAACACTGAGCTCTGGACCAGAAAGGCTCCTGGTCTGAATCTACTGTCCCTGTACCCTCTCAAGTTGAAAAACATATTTCCTCACCTTCAGTCAGTAAGCTGTCACCCGCTCTGCCAGAAGGCTGTGGACCTGTAGCTACAGGAGATGGAAAAATTTCATTATGCAAAATCATGATTTTATCATTGAGATTAGCCTATTTAGACTATTTTTCTAGTTATTTACCAGTTAAACAAACCAATTCACCGATTTAAAATCAAAGCCCCCCCTTTAAGACAAGTTATTGTTTGAACACCGAAAACAAAACTTCCAGGAGGTCTCTCGTGTCAAAAATGACTTTTAACGATAACGATATCTCTGTGTATCCCTGTCATCCTGTCACCCTTACTTTCTATTACAGTCATTGACTTTGTGATGAGGAAAACTGTCATCGAGGCAAACCATGGCATCAAGTGGGGAGGGGGCAGACTGGCAGATCTAGACTTTGCAGGGCACGAAAGACGTACAGACCAGAATTGGCAAGGCTGCAGGAGTCTTCCAACGACTCCGGAATATCTGGCTGTCGAAATCCATCACCACAGCCACAAAGCTGCGCCTCTATATGTCAGTGGTCATCCATTCAGTGACCTACAACTGTGAGACGTGGACGAAGACAGCCAGCATCACCAACAAGTGGGATGTCTCCCATCGACGGTGCCTCAGATCCATCCTAAGGATATCATGGAGAGACCACATCACCAATGAAGAGGTTATGAGAAGGGCAGGTGTAGCACCCTTTGTCTGACATTGTCTCTCACAGGTGAAAGAGAAGGACTGGACATGTACTCCGACTGCCAAGAGAGAGACCGGCAAGTTAGGCAATAGACTGGATGCCAGAAGGGGGGAAAGAGAAGTAGAGGGAAGCCAAAGAAGACATGGACATGAAGCAAAAGGGGTCGCTAGGGACCGGAGCAAATGGAGAGGGACTCATAGCCCAATGTTCCAATAGGAACGTGAGGAACTAAGTCTACGTAAGTAAGTCTGTGTTCTCTTATGTCTTGTGTATATCATTTTTGAGCGGTCCGCTCTTTCTGACTGTAAACAAAGCCTTTCTCCACCTCCCCAACCTGATTGGTTGTGAGGCCGACGCTGCTTCCTCATGTTGTGAGGCACGCTCCACGTCCTCGAATAACGTTTACGAGCCCAAACAAAGTTAGCGTGCTACAATATCGGACAGTAGAAACCAACCAGAAAGTTCGGAAAATTGTCTGAATCCTCCATTGGCCACGACTGCCAACACAAGCAAGAAAACAAAGTAAATACCGGAGACTCTGGCGGAATAACAGGCGCTTAAAACGGAGGTAGACCGAACAAGAGCTAAAAAGCCGGGTCAACATAAACAACGGGGGACGCTTCAGGATCTTGGTGACCCTGTAACCTTTCTGCTGGACAGGTAAACCGCTTTAACAAAGTAAGACAAGTGTCTGTAACAGAAGTGTTTCTTGTCTAACGGGACCTGCTGTAGCGTGTTGTAGCGCCGCTAAACTGTTGACCTCGGGTCCTGGACTATGTCTCTTTATCCTCATTGTAGAAGTCCTACAAACATTGTGTTTGCTGGTAGTCTGTTGGCATCTACAGTAGCACCAATGCTTTTTACTTTTACATTGACTGGGCCCCATTTGTAATTATCTGAAGTATTTATCTGCATTATATCTGAATTTAATTGGAACAATATGAGCGAGCAGGAGCGTCTGTTTGTGGGCGGGGCTTGCTGGAGCAGAGAGGGAGGGGAGAGGAGGAGCTAAGGGGAAAACTGGTTGGGAGGGGTAGAGTTTACATTCAAGAATCTCCCAAAAACTTGAATTCCTCAGATCCTTACTACACCACCTTTAAGTTATTAATAATAATTAGAAGAAGATGAATAAATTTTTTTACCCTTGATAATCTCCTCTTCCTCCATCCGGAAAACAGAATCCAACAAATTTACTCTTGGTGTAGCGTATGCGTATCCAGGACTGGCGAATAAGAGCACAGAATCTAGTGTTGCACCTACAGTCATCCCAACGATTGTTATCCCCTCGGCTTCGGTCAGACGAGCCGCTCTAGACACCAGATCATCAGATTCCTTCCCAGCAGCAACAACCAGGAACTGTCGGTAGCACTGGTGCGCCCGCCCCCCTGACTTCCTGCTGAAAAACGCTGTGCTGGCACTCTGCAGAGCGCTGCCCAGGTTTCGTGGTTGGTTGGGTCTACGACGCAAGCGCAGCCGTTTAACGGCAGCCAGCGTCTCCTGTTTGGTTTCAGATGCACTGAGAAGGAATTCAACATTCAAGTCTTTGCCGTACTGGGCCAAACCGATACGGTGGGCGGACCCTCCGACATCGAGCTTGTTAATCAGGTCAAGAAGGTCAGACTTGTATGTGGTGAACATATCCGGAGCCATGGAACTGTCCACCAAGAAGACGATATCTGCAAATGCTTCGTTAGAAGCTGGAGGGACACAGAAACAAATGAATGAGTGAATTTTCTGACAGCACAGGGATTTCTGCGGTTGAGAGATAAACAAACACAACAGCTAGGATTTCGGTTTGAGTCAGCCAGAAATCATCACAAATAACTAAAGGACAACTTCATGACCTATCTGGGCTTACCTAGGCTGTCTAAGGCCATGGAGAAGCACACGGTTTGCAGCAGATTGTCCTTTAGCTGCTGCAGGAACTGGTAGCTGTGGGTGTAAAAAAGATGCTGATCTGGAGGCCAGTTGGTGATGGTCTCCAGTTCCTTGAGGTTGACATCTCCTACCCCGATACCAAACACAATGACTCCAAGCTTCCTTAGGTTACGGGCTGGTACCACCACATCATCAGCTGATTGCCCGTCTGTGATAACCACGGCGATCTGAGGCACTTGTTGCTTGGCTCTGCTTCCTGCTGCCTCAGTGAAGACCTTTTTCAACAGGAAGTCCATGGCCCTTCCTGTTTCTGTGCCTCCCCCTCGGTAGGAGATCTTTCCCACTGCAGCCAGCAGGGAATCCATGTCTGTGTGATCCTTCAGGAGGAACTCCTCGTACGGTTTATCACTGTACTGCACCAAACCAATCTGAACTCGGTCAGGACCGATGTTGAGGGCTTTAATGATGCTTTTGAGGAAATTTTGACCACTTTGAAAGTTATAGTAGCCGATGCTGCTGGAGCTGTCCACCAGGAAGACGATGTCTGCCGCTGTGGCGTTTCCACACACTACACAGAGGAAGAGGAAGTACAGCATCAGAGGTGGAAAACTAGAAGAGCCAAAAAAGAGCTTCACACATGCACAAAAACTCAAGTGAACCACGTGTGTGAACACCAAAAGGCACATTTTAACCCCAACTTACACAGACTGTCTCCAGCCAACACCGGAAAAAAATACCCAGGGACCGTCCTCAAACTCGGCAGGAGTTTAAGAGTGTGAAAAGAGCAAAACGTAGGAGCATCCAGTTTACAAGACGTAGGAGAAATGTCCCCCTGAAGGACTTTTATTATGATGATTATGCACAGCACTGCAAAAAAGGCAATCATGTACATTTCCCTTTAAATGGATCAGAGCCACAGCAACATCCTGTTTTCTTTATACTTTAGGTAAGTTTATGTAGAAATGTAGAGTGAAGAGTTAAAGGCGTGGTTCACGATCGTAGAGATTGGTAATTATTATTATTATTATAAACCTCATTGCTATGGCAATCATGGTCCTATAGTGCGATCTCCAGAAAGTGAAGAGAAAAAAGAACAGAAAAAAATCTCTTCACCCTAACAGGTGCAGGGCTGCAAAAACATCAACCAGTGGGAGCCATCCATACCGGACAGCTCCTATTGGTCAATCTCCTGCTCTGCCTCTCCATCCAATCACCTCACTGTATTCGACACACCCCTCCCCCTGTAGTTTTGACTCATCCCCTCCCACTCACCCGGCCCTCCTTGGAGCCCTGAGCAGCTAAAAGTAGCGTAGCAGCTTAGCTACAGGAGCTGTGATGGAGAAGAACACAAAAAAAACCCCAAATACTTCTGCTCGCCCCACTACCAAAATGGAAAGAAAAGCTGACAAAAGAAAGGGCGGAGTCGAAGAGGAAACGTGACCAAGCAAGGAATCTAACTGGAATAAACATCAGATCATCTTTGGAGTGGTGGAGAAAGCTCCAGTTTTAGTGTGTTTTGTTGAACAGGTCATTTATATCGCCTTTTATCGTGGCACATGTTACATAAATAACTCTTATTAGTCTCCGCAATGTCAACACGGTAGCTGTCCAGGCAGCTTCAGACGGCGCTCGCAAGTAGAGCTGGCCTTTACTGCCACTTGTCACTAACAATCTGATATGGTGGATCCTATTTGAAGCTAGCGGATCTTCTGCCGGCTGGCTTCTGGCTCTGCCAGAGGGGTGTGTCATGGGGAGGGGGATACAAGTCCGGGGGGGGGGGGGGGGGCTGCTATCGTGAAGCACAGTGGGGAAAGGTTTGTGTGTGGGGGGTGGGATGCTTTTTTTCCAATCTGCCTCAACAGATCAGTTTTCAGCCAGGACTCCAAACATTGACTTACCAGTGACTAAAACCTTCAAACAAAAAAGAACTGAAAAATGTTTTAACCTTTTTACGACCCGTTTTCCCGGTAAATCAAGAAATAAAAAGTGACCTGCAGTAAAAAATCAACAACATTTTCGGTCAAAATACCCACCTGGACTTTGAGCAGCCGTGCCGCAGGTAAGAGCTGCGAGGGTGAGGCTGAACAGAAGACTCCTCATCCTTCTCTTCATGCTGGAACTGTTCCTGAAACACAGGTGAGACATAGGTGAGACAGAGGGGATCACAGGTGAGACACAGGTGAGCACAGGTGAGACACAGGTGAGGCAGAGTTGAGACAGAGGTGAGACATAGGTAAGACACAGGTGAGAGAGAGGTGAGACACACAGGTGACACACAGGTGATCACAGGTAAAATTTAGGTGAGACACAGGTGAGACACAGATGATCATAGTTAATCACAGGTGAAACACAGGTGAGAAAGAGGTGATCACAGGTAAGACAGATGTGAAACATAGGTGAGACACAGGTAAGACAGAGATGAGACAGAATTTAGATAGAGGTGAGACATAGGTAAGAAACAGGTGCAAAGGAGGTGAGGTACAGGTGAGACACAGGGGATCACAGGGTAGACAGAGGTGAGACAGAGGTGAGACAGGTGAGAAACGGGTAAGACAGAGGTGAGACACAGATGATCACAGGAGAGACAAAGGTGATACAGAGTTGAGACAGAGGTACAATATAGGTAAGACACAGGTAAGACAGAGGTGAAACACAGGTGAGACACAGGAGAGGCAGAGGTGAAACACAGATCAGACCCAAATGAGAAGGAGACAAGACACAGATGAGACACGGGGGATCACAGGTGAGACACAGGTGAGAAAGGTGAGACTTTGGTGAGACAGAGGTGAGACACAGGTAAGACACAGGTGAGACAGAGGTGAGACACAGTAGAGAAAGAGGTAAGACACAAGTGAGAAAGAGGTGAGGCACAGGTGAGAAAGAGGTGAGACACAGGTGAAACAAAGGTGAGACACATGTGATACAGAGGTAAGACTCAGGTGAAACAGGTGAAACAGAGGTAAGACATAGGTGACACAGAGGTGAGACACAGGTAAGACACAGGTGAGACAGAGGTGAGACACTGGTGAAAAACAGGTGAGACACAGATGAAACAGAGGTGGGACAGAGGGGACAGAGGTGAGACATAGGTTAGACACAGGTGAGAAAGAGGTGAGATACAGGTGAGGCAGAAGTGATCACAGGTGAGACAGAGGTGAGACACAGTAGAGAAAGAGGTAAGACACAAGTGAGACAGAGGTGAGGCACAGGTGAGAAAGAGGTGAGACACAGGTGAGACACATATGAGACAGAGGTAAGACACGTGAGACAGAGGTGAGACATAGGTAAGACACAGGTGAGAGAGAGGTGAAACACAGAGAAGACACAGGTGAGACAGAGGTGAGACACTGGTGAAAAACAGGTGACACATAGGTGAGATTTAGGTGAGACACAGGTGAGACATAGTTAAGACACAGGTGATCACAGATGAAAATGAGGTGAGACACAGGTGAGACATAGGTAAGACACAGGTGAGAAAGAGGTGATCACCTGTGAGACGAAGGTGATCCACGGGTGAGACAGAGGTAAGACACAGGTGAGACAGGGATGAGACACAGGTGAGAGAGAGGTAATCACAGGTGATACAGAAGTGAGACAAAGGTAAGACACAGGTGAAACAGAGGTGAGACACATGAGACAGAGGTGAGACTTAGGTAAGACACAGGTGAGATGAAGATGATCACAGGTGAGACGGAGGTGATCAATGGGTGACACAGAGGTAAGACAAAGTGAAGAGAGGGGATCCACAGGTGAGAAAGAGGTGATTACAGGTGATACAGAGGTGAGACAAAGGTGAGACACAGGTTAGACACAGGTGGGACAGAGGTGAGACACGGGTGAAACACAGGTGAGACAGAGGTAAGACATAGGTGATCACAGGTGAGACAGAGTTGAGACAAAGGTAAGACATAGGTAAGACACAGGTGAGGGAGAGGTGAGACACAGGTGATCACAGGTGAAACACAGGTAAGAAAGAGGTAATCACAGGTGAGACAGAGGTGAAACAAAGGTAAGACAGAGATGTGACAGAATTGAGATAGAGGTGAGACATAGGAAAGACACAGGTGCAAAGGATGTGAGGTACAGGTGAGACACAGGGGATCACAGGGAAGACAGAGTTGAGACAGAGGTGAGACACAGGCGAGACAGAGGTTATCACAGGTGATACACAAGTGAGACAAAGGTAAGACACAGGTCACACAGAGGTGAGACAAAGGTGAAACAGAGGTGAGACACGTGAGACAGAGGTTGGACATAGGTAAGCCACGGGTTAGATGGACGTGATCAGAGGTGAGACGGAGTTGATCCATGGGTGAGACAGAGGTAAGACACATGTAACACAGAGTTGAGACACAGGTAAGACACAGGTGAGACAGAGTTGAGACACGGGTGAAACACAGGTGAGACAGAGGTTATCACTTGAGAGACAGAAGTGACACAAAGGTAAGACACAGGTAACACAGAGTTGAGACACAGGTAAGACACAGGTGAGACACGGGCTCTCACAGGTGAGACAGAGGTTATCACTTGTGAGACAGAAGTGAGACATAGGTAAGACACAGGTAAAACAGAGGTGAGACATGTGAGACTGAGGTGAGACATAGGTAAGACACAGGTGAGATGGAGGTGATCACAGGTGAGACAGAGGTGATCCATGGGTGAGACAGAGGTAAGACACAGGTAAGACAAAGATGAGACGCAGGTGAGAGAGAGGTGATCACAGGTGAAACAGAGGTGAGACAAAGGGAGGACACAGGTGACACAGAGGTAAGATACAGGTTAGACAGAGGGAGGACAGAGGTGAGAAACAGGTGAGACAAAGTTGAGACAGATGTGAGACACAGGTGAAACAGATGTGAGACACAGGTGATCACAGGTGAGACAGAGGTGATCACATTTGAGATAGAGGTGAGACAGAGGTGAGACACAAGTGATCACAGGTGAGACAGAGGTGAGATAAAGGTGAGAAAGAGGTGAGACACAGGTGAACTAAGGTGAGTCACAGGTGATCGCAGGAGAGACACAGGTGAGACAGAGGAAAGACAGGTGATCACAGGTGAGACAGAGGTGAGAAAGAGGTGAGATAGAGCTAAGACACAGGTGAGACACAGGTGACACAAAGGTGAGACACAGTTGAGACACAGGTGATTACAGGTGAAACAGAAATGAGACACGTGAGACACAGGTGAAACATAGGTAAGACACAAATGAGAGAGATATGAGCACAGGTGAGACGGAGGTGATCCACGGTTGAGACAGAGGTAAGACACAAGTGAGACAGGGATGAGACACAGAAGAGAGAGAGGTAACCACAGGTGACACAGAGCTGAGACACAGGTAGGACACAGGAGAAACAGAAGTGAGACACAGGTGAGACATAGGTAAGACACAGGTGAGAGAGAGGTGATCACATATGAGACGGAGGTGATCCACTGGTGAGACAGAGGTAAGACACAGGTGAGACAGGGATGAGACACAGGTGAGAGAGAGATGATCACGGGTGATACAGAAGTGAGACACAGGTAAGACACAGGTGAGACCGAGGTGAGACACAGGTGAGATAAAGGCGAGACAGAGGTAAGACAAGGGTGAAACACAGGTGAGAAAGAGGTGAGATACAGGCGAGACAGAGGTAAGACAGAGGTGAGAAACAGGTGAGACAAAGTTGAGACAGAGGTGAGACAGATGTGAGACACAGGTGATCACAGGTGAGACAGAGGTGATCACATTTGAGATAGAGGTGAGAAAGAGGTGAGACACAAGTGATCACAGGTGAGACAGAGGTGAGATAAAGGTGAGACACAGGTGAGACACAGGTAAGACATAGGTGATCACAGGTGAGACAGAGTTGAGACAAAGGTAAGACATAGGTAAGACACAGGTGAGGGAGAGGTGAGACACAGGTGATCACAGGTGAGACACAGGTGATCATAGTTAATCACAGGTGAAACACAGGTAAGAAAGAGGTAATCACAGGTGAGACAGAGGTGAAACAAAGGTAAGACAGAGATGTGACAGAATTGAGATAGAGGTGAGACATAGGAAAGACACAGGTGCAAAGGATGTGAGGTACAGGTGAGACACAGGGGATCACAGGGAAGACAGAGTTGAGACAGAGGTGAGACACAGGCGAGACAGAGGTTATCACAGGTGATACACAAGTGAGACAAAGGTAAGACACAGGTCACACAGAGGTGAGACAAAGGTGAAACAGAGGTGAGACACGTGAGACAGAGGTTGGACATAGGTAAGCCACGGGTTAGATGGACGTGATCAGAGGTGAGACGGAGTTGATCCATGGGTGAGACAGAGGTAAGACACATGTAACACAGAGTTGAGACACAGGTAAGACACAGGTGAGACAGAGTTGAGACACGGGTGAAACACAGGTGAGACAGAGGTTATCACTTGAGAGACAGAAGTGACACAAAGGTAAGACACAGGTAACACAGAGTTGAGACACAGGTAAGACACAGGTGAGACACGGGCGAAACACAGGTGAGACAGAGGTTATCACTTGTGAGACAGAAGTGAGACATAGGTAAGACACAGGTAAAACAGAGGTGAGACATGTGAGACTGAGGTGAGACATAGGTAAGACACAGGTGAGATGGAGGTGATCACAGGTGAGACAGAGGTGATCCATGGGTGAGACAGAGGTAAGACACAGGTAAGACAAAGATGAGACGCAGGTGAGAGAGAGGTGATCACAGGTGAAACAGAGGTGAGACAAAGGGAGGACACAGGTGACACAGAGGTAAGATACAGGTTAGACAGAGGGAGGACAGAGGTGAGAAACAGGTGAGACAAAGTTGAGACAGATGTGAGACACAGGTGAAACAGATGTGAGACACAGGTGATCACAGGTGAGACAGAGGTGATCACATTTGAGATAGAGGTGAGACAGAGGTGAGACACAAGTGATCACAGGTGAGACAGAGGTGAGATAAAGGTGAGAAAGAGGTGAGACACAGGTGAACTAAGGTGAGTCACAGGTGATCGCAGGAGAGACACAGGTGAGACAGAGGAAAGACAGGTGATCACAGGTGAGACAGAGGTGAGAAAGAGGTGAGATAGAGCTAAGACACAGGTGAGACACAGGTGACACAAAGGTGAGACACAGTTGAGACACAGGTGATTACAGGTGAAACAGAAATGAGACACGTGAGACACAGGTGAAACATAGGTAAGACACAAATGAGAGAGATATGAGCACAGGTGAGACGGAGGTGATCCACGGTTGAGACAGAGGTAAGACACAAGTGAGACAGGGATGAGACACAGAAGAGAGAGAGGTAACCACAGGTGACACAGAGCTGAGACACAGGTAGGACACAGGAGAAACAGAAGTGAGACACAGGTGAGACATAGGTAAGACACAGGTGAGAGAGAGGTGATCACATATGAGACGGAGGTGATCCACTGGTGAGACAGAGGTAAGACACAGGTGAGACAGGGATGAGACACAGGTGAGAGAGAGATGATCACGGGTGATACAGAAGTGAGACACAGGTAAGACACAGGTGAGACCGAGGTGAGACACAGGTGAGATAAAGGCGAGACAGAGGTAAGACAAGGGTGAAACACAGGTGAGAAAGAGGTGAGATACAGGCGAGACAGAGGTAAGACAGAGGTGAGAAACAGGTGAGACAAAGTTGACACAGAGGTGAGACAGATGTGAGACACAGGTGATCACAGGTGAGACAGAGGTGATCACATTTGAGATAGAGGTGAGAAAGAGGTGAGACACAAGTGATCACAGGTGAGACAGAGGTGAGATAAAGGTGAGACACAGGTGAGACACAGGTTCTCACAGGTGAAACAGAAGTGAGACACATGTAAGACAACGGTGACACAGAGGTGAGACACAGGTAAGACACAGGTAAAACAGAGGTGAGACATGTGAGACACAGGTGAGACATAGGTAAGACACAGGTGAGATGGAGGTGATCACAGGTGAGACAGAGGTGATCTATTGCTGAGACAGAGGTAAGACACAGGTGAGGCAGGGATGAGACACAGGTGAGAGATAGGTGAGCAAAGGTGAGACAGAGGTGATCCACGGGTAAGACAGAAGTATGACACAGGTGAGACAGGGATGAGACACAGAAGAGAGACAGGTGACCACAGGTGATACAGAGGTGGGACAAAGGAAAGACACAGGTGACACAGAGCTGAGACGCAGGTAGGACACAGGAGAAACAGAAGTGAGACACGTGAGACACAGGTGAGACATAAGTAAGACACAGGTGAGAGAGTGGTGAACACAGGTGAGATGGAGGTGATCCACGGGTGAGACAGAGGTAAGACACAGGTGAGACAGGGATGAGACACAGAAGAGAGACAGGTGACCACAGGTGATACAGAGGTGGGACAAAGGAAAGACACAGGTGACACAGAGCTGAGACGCAGGTAGGACACAGGAGAAACAGAAGTGAGACACGTGAGACACAGGTGAGACATAGGTAAGACACAGGTGAGAGAGTGGTGAACACAGGTGAGATGGAGGTGATCCACGGGTGAGACAGAGGTAAGACACAGGTGAGACAGGGATGAGACACAGGTGAGAGAGAGGTGATCACAGGTGATACAGAGGTGACACAAAGGTAAGACACAGGTGAGACACAGGTAAGACACAGGGAGGCAGAGGTGAGACACAGGTGAAACACAGGTGAGACAGAGGTGAGACAGAGGTTAGACAGAGGTGAGACCAGTGGCGGTTCTAGACTAAATTACTCCCCGGGGGAGCAGTGTGTTCATCTCTGTTCTCACCCAAAGTCATGCAACACTCAGAAATTGCGATAGTGTGAGCCAAAGCACTCCATATGAAGAGTTTGTTCACACTGCTGGATGTTTCTCCTCTGAAGCTGCTCTCTGCCTCTGTCATTGTTTATTTTACTCACGGAGCGCTTAGCAAGATCCGAGCGCTTTATTCGCCTATCAGAGGCAGATAGGCCTCTGATAGGCCTATCTGCACGACTCCACGACTCCAGAAATGATTAAAAAACTACAAAATGACGTCTCCACGCTTCCGGCTTAAGAGAAGCAATACGCAGCTGCGCTTCTGGCTTGGAAAACTGATATGCTGACATGCGTACACAGAGCAGAGCTGTCCCCCCGCGACTCTCTCCCCGCCTCGTCTCACACAGTCTGTCAGCCTCTGTGCAGCATCTTCGCAGCAAGCAGGGCCGCCTACAACAGCGGGGGGGCCGCCAATTTGTCAACAAGCGTTAATGAAAAAACGCTTTGCAGTCCAGATTTATTATTATTATCTTTCATTTTAATTTTTTTTGGAAGTGCTCGTGCCCCCCCCCATGAGTCATGACACAAATGCCGCCCCGGGCGGCTGCCCTGTTCGCCCGTGCCTAGAACCGCTACTGGGTGAGACAGAGGTAAGACAGAGGTAAGACACAGGTAAGACGCAGGCAAGACAGAGGTAAGACACAGGTGAGACAGGTAATCACAGGTAAGACACAGGAGAAACAGAAGTGAGACACGTGAGACACAGGTGATTGCAGGTGAGACACAGGTGAGGCAGAGGTGAGACAGTGGTAAGACACAGGTAAGACGCAGGTAAGACAGAGGTGAGACACAGGTTAAACACAGTTGAGACACAGGTGAGACACAGGTGAGACATAGGTAAGACACAAATGAGAGAGAGGTGAGCACAGGTGAGACGGAGGTGATCCACAGGTGAGACAGAGGTAAGACACAGGTGAGACAGGGATGAGACAAAGGCAACAGAGAGGTGATCACAGGTGATACAGAGGTGACACAAAGGTAAGACACAGGTGACACAGAGGTGAGACACAGGCAAGACAGAGGTGAGACACGGGTGAAACACAGGTGAGACTAAGGTGAGACAGAGGTGAGTCAGAGGTAAGACAGAGGTGAGACACAGATGAGACAGATGTGAGACACAGGTGATGACAGGTGAGACAGGGATGAGACAGAGGTGAGAGAGCGGTGATCACAGGTGATACAGAGGTGAGACAAAGGTAAGACAGGTGACACAGAGGTGAGACACAGTTAAGACACAGGTGAGACAGGGGTGAGACACGGGTGAGAAAAATGTGAGACACAGGTGATCAGAGGTGAAACAGAGGTGAGACACAGGTGATCACAGGTTAGACAGAGGTGAGATAGAGGTGAGACACAGGTGAGTCACAGGTGATTGCAGGTGAGACACAGATGATTGCAGGTGAGACACAGGTGAGACAGAGTTTAGACACAGGTAAGACGCAGGTGAGACAGAGGTAAGACACAGGTGAGACAGGTGATCACAGGTGAGACAGAGGTCATGGTCATGTATTTCCAGCAGAGCCCTGTTTCCTGCTCCTTCGGTTGTACGTGTTAATTGGGGTGCACATGAACAGACGTGTATGTGCACATATTGATTTTGGATAACTCTCAACCTAAATAAATTCAAGATGAATTCATTAGATGAGAAATGCCTTTTATGTTTTCTAGTGAAAAGACAACATCTGCATCCCATTCATGACTGGATCTCCAACACCTCACAAGTCCTCCCCCTCTGGGTCTCTTGGTCTTCAAACAGGACCGTCATTCAGAACAAATCCACTCAGCTTGAAACTCGATATTAAGATTGTAAACTGATGTCAGAAAACGTTTACTGAGTGAATTAACCGACTTAGAGGGGCGACCATTTTCAGATATACTTATTTATGAACAGGCTTTTTATCAACCAAACACTGTCCTTATGGAAGAACACAGATTAGAGGAAGTCCTGCAGGAGATCCTCTTCAGCTAAACTGGATCAGATGAAGACAATCCAGGATAAGACGACTGTCTGTGAGACATGAGAGTCTGCAGTTTAATATCCTGTTAAAACACTGAGGACAATTCAAACATGAGACAGTTGTCTGTGAGTCTGTCCGTCTGTCTGTCTGTCCCTCTGCTTGTCCGTCTGTCTGTCTGCTTGTCTGTCCGTCTGCCTGCTTGTCTGTCTGTCTGCGTGTCTCATCTGTCTGTGTGTCCGTCTGTCTGTCTGTCTGTCTGTCTGCCTGCTTGTCTGTCTGTCTGCCCGTCTTGTCTGTCTGTGTGTCCGTCTGCCTGCCTATCTTTTTGTCAGTCTGTCTGCCTTTCTGTCTGTTTGTCTGCCTCGCTGTCTGCCTGTCCGTCTGCCTGTCTGTGTCCCTTTGCCTGTCTGTCTGCCTGTCCATCCACTTGTGTGTCCATCTGTCTGTCTGTCTGTCTGTGTCCGTTTGCCTGTCTGTCTACCTGTCCATCCACTTGTGTGTCCATCTGTCTGTCTGACTGCCTGTCTGTCCGTCTGTCTGTTTCGTCTGTCTTTCTGCCTGCCTGTCTGTTGTCTGTCTTCTTGTCTGCCTGCCTATCTGTGTCTGCTTTTCTGTCTGTCCATCTGTCTGCCAATCCCTCCCTCTGCAGGCTCACAGTCTCTCCTTTTGCATTTGTAGATCCATCTTTTTTTAAAATGACCTTCTTCCTCTCAGACGTTGTCTCAGTTTTAAAGAGGGACTGCAGGTCTTTGCTCTAACAGCTCGTACTCCATAAAAACTGGAACCAGAAGAAGAAATGGTTTCTGTCTATGCCCCCCCGATAAAAATCATCACTTCATCTGTTAAAAAACAAACATTCAAAAAGGTTTGTAGACCTTTTCTCGACCACATTCAGAAACTCTCATCATTTTGATTCAACTCTCTCCTTTTCTAGTTGTTTTCTTATTGAAATATATATCTGTGATGTTTTATAATCATACAATTTCAATTCTCTTGTATGGACTTTTTAAGTTTACAGCGACTTGTCTACATATGTATTTCTCTTCACTTACAGTAGTTAATTTAACTTATTTTCTTTTGATTTCTCACCGTCTTATATATTTCAGGATCTACAAAACCCAAATTCCAGCACTTGTTTTTTTTTTTTTTTTGTTTTGTCTTAGCTCCAGAATTTGTTATGTAATCACAGTAATAGGAATATCCAGCAGTAAACAGGGTCTTTAGAGAAAGGGGGTGTTTGTGATTAATGTTTCCTTTGTATCTTGTGCTCTGTACTGTATAAATCTGTATAAAACTAACTAATAAAAATATTGTTGAGTAAAAAAAAACAAAAATACATGTTTGCATTGTTTATTATTCCTACATGAATATCTATTTTCAGTTGAGTTTGACAGCTGGACTCTGCAGCAGAAATAAACTCACAGATGCATGAAGTCCAAACACCGTTGGTAATGAAGTTTTTTTCTCTCTGAGTTGGACTCTGATGGTGCACGTCCAGTTTTAACTTCCTCTCACTGACATTTTTCCTGCCAAACACTCATTTTTCCTTTATCTGAAGAGGCAGATGATTTCAAAAAGACTGATTAGAGCTGGATGTCCTTGTTACAGTCTGTCAAATTCTGCAGCCAAAAGTCTTCAAAACAGCAAAGTCCTTCCTCCATGTGAGTGGATCAGCTCCACCTGCTGTGTTTTACCTTTTTCAGAGAAGTTAATGCAAAGTTTAGAGCCGCTCTCCAGGAAACCACAAACACACACATTTCAGCGCTCTGTCTGCTGGTGTCTCAGACTTCTGCATCTCTGTGCCCTCCAGGTCCACACATCCTCACAAAGCATCAAACATCAGCCATGACCCCAGTCTGCCTCTACAGCATGTATGTTTCCATCACTGTGCACGAGTTAGGAGACATGCAGGGTTACTCACAGATCTGCTGCTGCAGCCAAAAATCCCACCGACATGCAGAGAGCTGCAGATTTGTTTATGGAGGATGAAGAGGAGGAGGAGGAGGAGGTCCAACCTCTTGCCACATTCTGGAGAACTGCTGGTAATCCAGTCCCTCCCTTTAATTGGACTTTGCTCTGTTTCCTTTGGTGAGAGTCCAAGTGAGTCTGAATTGGCATTAGAAGGATTTGATGTTTTGACTGCAATAGTGCCGAGGAGATCTGGGGGATTTCTGAAGAAGTCATTACTTACTCAACGCTATAAAGGAGGTGAGGGAGGACAGCTGGAAATTCTGAGGAAATCACAGAGAAACAAGATGAAGCGATCCAAAGAAGGAACAAAACACCGCTCTGTCCACTGTGTCATTTTCAGACCAGGGCAGCTGGACACTCCTCACAATCAGAGACCAGACTTTAGAAGACCCAAAGACTGTCTGATACTAATCTGTCCAAACTTAAAAAGCAAACTCAGCAGGTCGCGCCGTAATCATTCAGTCATGTTCTCATGATTAATCATACCTGAGACGTCAATCAGAGCCATGGTCCAGTCTTACTGCAGTCAGCTGATTCCCACTGAGACCAGCTTTAAACCAAACAGCTGACTGTAACATGAGACCACATGGAGTTTCTCTCTAATGGTTAAAGGTGGGGTAGTCAGGATCTGATGAAGTTCCAGTTTTAGGGAGAAATCTTGAATGTAAACGCTACCCCCCCCCCCCCCCCCCAACCCCATTGACACCACTCAGGGTGGGAAATCAGGCTCTTCGTCAGGCCTGAACTTGTCTGGTTTTTAACGACTTCGTGTGGACTGGGTGTTTAGATTTTCACTCGTCTCAGGAGGAGGCTCAGTGGTTCTCCTTTCCTACAAATAAACTGGTATAAATCTTTGTGTCATTTCATGAGAGGAAAGAAAACTCCTTCAGAGTGATTGAAGCTAAATTACCTCTAATGTTCTGGATACTGTATCACAGCCTCTTTGCAGACTAACAGAAAAGTCCTGAGAACCCCTCACAGCTGTTTGAGCACTCGCTAAAATCCTGGATAAAAACACAGAAACAGTTTTATTCCCATTTGAGTTGAACAATCTTCTCCTGGTTCTGGGTTACCTTGGAAAAAATGGTTTCTGGGCAGTGTCAGTGACATTTACTTAATCACTGTCTTATGTCAGAGGAATGGACTGCAGTGCATGGAGAGGTACAGCCAGTTTGTGTTGGGCCCAAAAGTTCCTTTTTATCACCCTCCACCCCGTACTTCCGGAGCACCCCCCACAGGATCCCCCTAGGGACATGGTCGTAGGCCTTCTCAGAGTCCACAAAACACATGTGGACTGGTTGGGCAAACTCCCATCTCCCCTCAAGAACCCGAGCGAGAGTGAAGATTTGATCCGTAGTTCCACGATCTGGACGAAAACTGCATTGTTCCTCCTTGATCCGAGGTTCAACTATCAATCGGACCCTCTTTTCCAGCACCCTGGCATAAGCTCTCCTGGGTAGGCTGAGGAATGTGATCCCCCTGTAGTTGGAACACAACCTGTGGTCCCCCCTCTGAAAGATAAGGACCACCACCCTGGTCTGCCACTCCAATGGCACTGCCCCTGATTTCCATGCAATGTTGTAGAGGCGTGTCAGCCAGGACAGCCCCACGCCAACCCCAGAGGTTATCTTTTTCTTTTTTCTTTTTAGTCACAAACCAAATCATAATTTTAACTGACCTGAGGAACCTTCAACTCAAAATGTCTGCAGGTAAACCAGCAGCTGTACTTTTCACATGTTTTCTGAGTAAGGTTTAAATCTGTCAGTCTCCGCTTGTTCGCCCATGTTCACTGAACGTTTAATGTGACAGAGTCCAGCAGGAAAACATAAAAAAACTGGAGCTGGTCCTGCAGACTAAACTGGTCCAGGTTTCCAGCGAATTTCAGCTGAAATTCCTGTAAACTAGGAACACATTTTCAAGTTTCGATCAGCTGGCGAGGAAAACGAATGAGCCTATGATGTTTCTGTAATGACCTGCCCAGAAAAACAGCTCCAGACTCTGGAGGCCCGAGCTGCAACAACACAAAGTCTCTGACTGATGTGAACAAGAGCTGGAGGCACTTTCAGATATCAGAGGGAATAACAGAGGTGAAGGTGGCCAAACATCTGTTTACATCTGTTCAAGTAAATGAGGCAGAGTAAATGGGCTCACTCAGCCGCTCTGTCAGGCTGTATTTACAGAGCTCAGCTTTGTTTAGCGTGCCTTTATAAACCTCTGTAAAACAGCTCAATAACTCAATCTGGAAAGTCTGTCCTCCAGCTGTGAGGTTAACATGTTGACAAACATTTTAAGAGTGATAGAGCGGTGTTTAACATTTAATGTTGTAATAGTGTGTAGACCAGTGGTTCTCAAACTTTTTTTGTCATTCCCCCCTTTGGAGGAAGAAAAAAATTCATTCCCCCCTACCCCAACAAAATTGTGACAAAGTAGGCCATGTATAACTTTGACATAACATTCCTTTTGCTGTATTTCTCAAAACTAGAAAACAAACGTGCATTCATGTTGCAAGAACAATAATAATCAAACAATATCAAGTTGAGTAAGTACAAAAAATCCTGTGAATCCAAGAGCAAGATAGCTTCATCATATTTCCTTGACTTGGCTTTTTGTTGGTTTGGCCTACCGTCATCTAGGCATGCTGTATTGCTGGCTTCAGCTTTTCTTTTCATCCCTGTCAAATATCTCTCCATTCTGTACTTTTATATACAATTTATTATTCTGATCTGAACACAGTTACTGGTTGTTAGGGTGACAGGTGAAAGCGCGGGTTGTCCGCCGCTAAAAAAATTCCGACGTCCAAACATTGGTTCCACGGCACGGACTCTGCACAACGCGAAATGGAGCATCTTCAGCTCCTCTCGGAGCTCTCCACAGCGACAGGGGCGGAGCAGCTGCTGGCATAGCACGGTGTCGGTGGTTATCTCCACCCTGGTTTCTGAGCTAGTTCCCACCATGAATTAACACAGCAGAAAGCGTCTTTGTACGCTTTCAGGAGGACCTTGTACAGGTGGGGATAGCGGCATACTTAACAGGTGTTATGCCGTAGAATGCACCCCTGCTTTAGAATACACCCCCTGCACCCCCCCACTTGTTAGCTTCTTAAAGTGGAAGAAAATGATCTCATATTTAAAAAAAATACGACTATTTGATCGTGACAACTTTCGTTCTGTTTTTATGTGTCTCAAAAATGCACATAAGGAGGTGTGCTTGGGTAAATAAACTGTACAGTAAGCTGTCAAGCTAGTGAACATTATATTTTCGGGACAGCAAATATTCCGAATCAGAGGGCTATTTTTTCGGCTTATCTGAATAGCCTGAATGAAATTATTAAAGGCAGACGCTTTTGAATTCATCCAATGGTAAGGAAAACTTGAAATATTTTCGCCTTGTTAAGTACTATCAACCGCGCTCCCGTCGGGGGGGCATTTTACGGCAGGGGTGCATTCTACGGCACAACACCCGGCAAATATCTCGCCTTGAGCGTCCATCACAGCAAATGCTGCTTCTTCGCGGTAAAATAAAGAAACAGGGTTTAGGGCGCTGGACTCCCCCTACTGGTGTGGCGAGTTCAGTATGGCGCATGCATGACGAGCGCGGTGCCTGCACAGGAGGTGCCACGCTATCGCGGGTCCACACCAACCTATTTGTAGCCGGGTGACTCACGCCCCCCCAGGGATGGCTCCGCGCCCCCCTAGGGGGGCGGGCCACACACTTTGAGAAATGCTGGTGTAGACTAACAGTAAAGGGTGATGTTTACTCTGTAGACCTATAGCTGCCTCTGTATGGAGGCAGCTATAGGTTATAGCCAGAGTCAGATTGTGGGCGAGGCTTTACCTTTCTCGGCGTGTCTTCACCAGCTCAGTTTACAATGCTAAAGATGCGTGGCTAACATACTAAAATCTATAGACAGAACCTACCCATTCTGACCATAGACTGTATAAAGAATGGACAGCGTCTGCCTCCTCGCTGGGTGAAGCCACTCCGAGAACAGCATCCTCTGATGGTGGGCTGCAGTACAGGTCATAAATCCCGCCTCCGCCAGCAAAGCTTATGGGACTGTGGACAAACTTTAGAAATTTATTACACAGAACATAATTTTTTCTCCCCCCTGGTTGTGATGTTGACATGTAGTTACAGTAAGACTGGTTTGTGCCCAAGTCATTTTTTTTCTGTACAGCTCCGTTTTTAAAAGGTATTAGGGGGTTCATGTTTTCTATGATTGACACCTGGGGCCTGTTCTATGAAGCAGGATTACTGCTTAGCGAGATAACTTCGAGGGTAAGTTCGGGGTTTCCTGTTCTACGACGCGGGTTCACTTCTTAGCGAGGCGAGTCTCCATAGCAATATACGCTGAACGGCTAACCTGCTCCGGGGCAGGTTAAGTTCCAGATTGAACTCACCGAGCATAAAAACCCCGCCCACTGACCAATGAGCTCTCTCGAAAAACGGCTTGTCCATTCTTGGAGGATCCTATAGACCTCGGTGCTCGCATTGTCCGAGGAGGAGCACTTCGGCGCGCGAGAGTTTACAGTTACAGAGTTTACCGCACGGACCCACTTACTTTTCCGGATGACCACCTTTATGAAAGGCTCATATGGCCGACATATCACACAAAAAATGTAAACACGATAGGAATGAACAAATGAGTGAATTCATCTTGGAAATGAATGGGCATGAGCTGCATGGGCTGTGTGATCACAGACAACATCTCGGTACTATTTAGTAGCAGCGCATGCCCCTTATAATAACCCCGTAAATACTGTTGTTCAGGACTGCTTCCAGACTTGTGCTTCCTACCTACTGTAACAACCGTTGTTCTAGCCCACATGCAACATTTTTTATCTCATTCATGAAACGCTTATATCGGGGACATTTTCGGGGACAGCTTTAGCCGGGACAGATCATCCAATTCGGGGACTGTCACCTTCGTTAAAAGCGCATGTTGAACAGTGCTATTTCAGGGTAATAATGGAATCAAAGATGCATTTTCTGCCAGCATTCCCTCCGTGCTTTTGCAGTGGCGACGGTGTTGCTTTTGAGGTTTGCGATAGCTTTGAATTCTTCATACTTTCTCATGATCGTCTCCTGCTCCTCGTTTGTAAAGTCTGCAGTCCTTCACTCTCCAGCCTGCTCTGACGCTCCAGACTGATCCATGTTCGCGATTGGTCAGATGCGGCGGACTCCGCCTTATATTTGTGCACGCGCTCATAGCACAGCTGGATCCACTTATGAGGTTGATAACCAGCGTCGTAAAACCGCTTAGCGAGACCGCTGGCTACCGCGCTAAGTTGAGCGAGGAAGCTCCAAGGCTACCTCGCTATGTTGAACTTGCTTCGTAGAACAGGCCCCAGGTACAGCCAATGGGCGTTCAGGGATTGCGTAGCTCTTCCGGGGGGATACGCTGTTTGAGCCGAGCATCATCACAGGGACTCTTGGCGACTGCGCGGCCGAATGCGCACAACGCTACTGCACAGCTCTGGTTTCAAGGAAGTGGAGAAAAACCCGGAATTACCGAGAGCTTTTTGGCTTCAAATCCGTATACTTCAAATCCGGAAGGCGGAACCACGGTGTCCATCTTATATACAGTCTATGAGCCACTCCGAGAACAGCACCCTCTGTTGATGGGCTGGAGTATAGGTCATAAATCCTGCCTCCGCCAGCAAAGCTTATGGGACTGTGGACAAATTTTAGAAATTTATTACACAGAACATAAATGTTTCCCCCCGGTTGTGATGTTGAAATGTAGTTACTGTCAAACTGGTTTGTGCTCAAGTCCTCTTTTTTCTGTGCAGCTCCGTTTTTAAAAGTTATCAGGGGGTTCATGTTG
Source organism: Xyrichtys novacula (assembly GCA_962446985.1). Taxonomy (NCBI): domain Eukaryota; kingdom Metazoa; phylum Chordata; class Actinopteri; order Labriformes; family Labridae; genus Xyrichtys; species Xyrichtys novacula. The sequence continues at coordinate 2,118,618 of OY660871.1, read as the reverse complement.
GCTATGATTGACACCTGATACAGCCTATGGGCGTTCAGAGATTGCGTAGCTCATCCAGGGGGATACGCTGTTTGAGCCGAGCGTCATCACAGTGACTCTCAGCGACTGCGCGGCTGAATGTGCGCATCGCTACTGCGCAGTGCTGGTTTCAGGAAATGAAGAAAAATCCCGGAAATATCGAGAGCTTTTTGGCTTCAAATCCGTATACAGGCAGGAGGCGGATCCAAGTTGTCCATAGTATATACAGTCTATGGTTCCGACCAACAACGTTCAGTCATTAGCCAGTATAGGCACAGACTAACCAGATTTATTCAGCAGACACCTCCCACTGTAGTAAACTTACCTGTTCAACAGAACTAACTACCTCAAAGCACAAAACATTTTTTTTTTAACTGACATGAGTTTTCAGTTTTTGGCTCCTTTCCTGCAGGTTCATGTCATAAAAATTACTGATCTGCTGTTTGAGTTAACTGGTGGGCTATAATAGTGAAGATTATGACTTACTATGATTCTTCTGCGCTAAAGGTCACACTTTTATAACTCTAATTGTAAATGCTCATAAAGCCGTGTTGTCCTGTTTGTAGCAGCAGGTGCTAGCTCTAAATTTAAAATAGTTCAAAGTTTAACGAACAATTTTAAGCCTTAAAAACATCTCAGGATGAAGTTAGTTCAGTTCGCCACTGTCCTCTAATCATTTTCTCCCGTAAACACAGAAAATTTACTTTAAAGTTACTTATAATGAAATTAGTACATGTGTTCGGTATTAAACGCTTTTACGTCCTCTTCTGTTTCCCTGGAGCAGGAACTGGCTCACTGCTGCCACCTACCGGCACACAACAACGGCAGAGAAAGAGACTGCGCCAACTCTTGAATAAAAAAAATGTTTGGTCATTAAAGGTGGGACATCCACAGTTTATTTAAAAATAGTTAGTTTTAACCACAAAGATGGTCTTATAGTTATATCTGAATTTTTTCTTTTGTCTCAGGCAGCGAGTAAAAATATGTAAATCAAATTAAACAAAAATGAAATAAAATCTATTATGTCTAAACTAAATTAAGATGAGAACAAATATCAGATTAGATAAGAGTAGACAGAACTTTGTTGGGAAGGTTCCTTCAGAGAAATTAAAATTTAGATAACAGATAATTAGATAATAAGAAACAAACAAAATAAAACACAAAAAAAGAAACAAAAATCAGTAAAGGGGAATTATAGAGGTTAACTAACTGAAAGTATAAAATTTAGATTATCTGATTTTGCTTGTTTCTTATTTCTAAACATTCAGGTTTTTAATAGAAATAAATAAACTTAAAGCCTGTTTTCTAAAAATGATAAAAAGAGGGTTACATGTCAATTTATGTTTCATAAATCATACTGTTGCTAAATTCTAACTAAATTGATTATTTAGGACTTATTTGCAGATAAACTGGAATTGCAGAAAAGAAGTAATATAACATTTTTTTTGGATGGATTACCCATCCTCCTCGAACTTTTTAAAAGTGTTTCTGTAAATTAAACAAAAAACAGAATTTAAAAATACTCCACAGATTCTCCCTCACAACAGAAAAAAAGAGTATTTATCGATCATAGCAGGGGGAAAAATAACAAATATATTTTCTAAAGGATGGTTTCTGAGTGTAATGTTTAATAGAAGTCCTTTGATTTTGTTTTAATATTTATGAGGCAGCAGAAAACTCATCTCAGGCCTCAACTTATTCAGTTATCATGAACATATGGCACTTTGCGACAGATCTCATTTGCTACTTTTTACATCCCACAGTACGGCATAGCAGTCAAAAAGAGACTCTCAAATCACATTTCAGTATTCACAACTGAATTAACTGCAATACTTTTAGCCTTACAGTGGGTGCAAGAAAATAAAGAAAAGAAAAATGTCATAATTTCCTCAGACAGTCTTTCCACGCTGAAAAGCACAAGATCAGGGAAGTCGTTATGCAGACAGGACATTGTCTATGACATATTAAATCTTCTTCTATGCTGGCATGTAGAAGGACAAGATATCTCTTTCCTTTGGGTCCCTGCTCATGTAGGAGTCAGAGGGAATGAAAAAGTTGACTTGTTGGCAAAAACCGCAATGAAATCACAGGAAATAGACATAGTAGTAACACTGTCCAAAGCAGAAGTAAAATCTATTATAACGAATCACACTTAAAAAATTTGACAAGAATATTGGCATATAGCTGACACAGGGTTTATCTGTTCAATATCCAAAAACATGTTGGCAGAATAGCTATGCAGGGCAGAAGCAGAAAGGGGGAGACAGTATTTACCTGTCTAAGAATTAGGCATACAGGACTCAGGACTTTGTGATTACTGTAAGACAGGGGAAACAGTATAACATGTACTAATTGATTGTGTTAAACACACACAGAAAAGGCAACAGGTTAATCACCAACTTGAGAAAGAAAATCTGGATCTCACTGTAGAGAATCTGTTAGGGTCAGCATCTGACAAAGTATTCAAGTCATTAATGAAGTATTTGAGGGAGACTGGATTATTGTACAGAGTTTAAATTTGGAGCCTAGTAAGTATATACACTACAGGGCAAAAGTTTGGAAGCAAGATCAGATTTGTACAAAAAAGATCATAGTTTCATATATATAATTTGCAACACAATAAACATGACTATTGTGTAAAGAGTAACTTATCAGAAGACATTTTGACTATAATTATTAGGTATTAGAGTTATTGTTGCTTAGACTTTGTTTTCTTTAAAGTAACCTCCTCTGGCTTTAACAACAGCTTGACATATACCAGGCATTCGTTCCACAAGTTTTTTAAGGTATGTTCCAGGGATTGCATTCCAAGCTTTCTTAAGTTCATTAAAAAGAGACTGCTGATTCGTGGGACGCATTTTTCTGACCGATCGATCCAATTCATCCCGCACAAGCTCAATTAGCAATAGCGGTTCTAGGCACGTGCAAACAGGGCAGCCGCCCGGGGCAGCATTTGTGTCATGACTCATGAGCACTTCCAAAAAAATAAAATAAAAGATAATAATAATAAATCTTAACTGCAAAGCGGTTTTTTATTAACTCTTGTTGTCAAATTGGCGCCCCCCCGCTGCTGTAGGCGCCCCTGCTTGCTGCGAAGGTGCTGCACAGAGGCTGACAGACTGTGTGAGACGAAGCGGGGAGAGAGTCGCGGGGGGACAGCTCTGCTCTGTGTACGCATGTCAGCAGATCAGCGGGAGCGCGGCTGCGCATTGCTACTCTTAAGCCAGAAGCGTTTTTTTAGTTTTTTAATCATTTCTGGAGTCGTGATGAATCAAATCACCGTACCCGTCTGCCTCTGATAGGCGAATAAAGCGCTAGGATCTTGCTATAAGCCCTTCGTGAGGAAAGTAAACAATGACGGAGGTAGAGAGCAGCTTCAGAGGAGAAACATCCAGCAGTGTGAACAAACTCTTCATATGTTGTGCTTTGGCTCACACTATCGCAATTTCTGAGTGTTGCATGACTTTGGGTGAGAACAGAGATGAACACACTGTCAGCCACGTATTTATTCTAGTTTTTAGAGCTGCTTTTGTACTGGCACTATACTGGGGCAGCTGTATACCCTTTCAACACCTTATTTTCTATATTTACATTTGTATTGAATGGGCACTTTATCATGACTGCCACTTGTTTTACAGAAAGCAAATTATTTGTCATTCTCCACTGCAGAGCCTTTACTTTTATTTATACAGCCGCTTTATTTCATTTAAGTTTGTTTGTTCAAGGTTTTCAAAAATGTGATGAAGGTTCGCAAAACTAAAAGAGAGCTTTCTTGAAAGCCACATGTATAAGCTCTCAAATACTTTTTGAATTTTGTTTCTATCTACTACAGAGGCCAACTATTACTATGGAGGGGTGCTCGCCCGGGGAGTAATTTAGTCTAGAACCGCCACTGTCAATTAGAGAAAGGTCTGGAGACTGAGGGGGCCAAACCATCTTTTAAAGAACACCTCCCTCTTCTTTTTTGTCTAGGTAACCCTGACAGAGTTTGGTAGAGTGCTTAGGGTCATTGTCTTGCTGCAAAACAAACTTATGAGCCACAAATCTTAGTCCAGATGGAGCAGCATGGTGCTGGAGGATGGAGTGGTACTGTTCCTTCTTCTTGATACCCTTTACTTCAAAAAAATCTTCTACTCTGTCACCTGCAAAACATCCCCATACCATGGAACTACCACCTCCATGCTGAATTATGGGTGTAACACATGGTGCTTTCAGACGTTCACCAGTTTGTCTGCGGACATAGACTCTGCATTTTGAACCAAACAGTGCAAACTTGTTTCTAGTCATCATAAGTCCAATTTTTGTGAGCTTTTGCCCACTCATATCTCTTTTTCTTGTTCTGTGGACGAAGTAGTGTTTTTTTGCAGATACACAACCCTTCAGACCAGCCTTTCTCAAACGTCATTTCACGGTTGTCAGAGATATGAGTTCTGACCTTGTCATGTTGATTTCCTCCCTTATTTGTGGTGCTGTCTTTCGCCGATTTCTCTTACTGGTGACAATAATATGTTTATCCTCTGCTTTTGTAGTAACTCTCTTTCATCCAGGTCTTTTTCTATCATCATAACTTCCAGGTTCCTCTAGTCTCTTCAGAGTGTAATGGACTCCTTTGTTAAACACCTTTAGGCGTTTTGCAATTTCTCTTTCTGTGTATCCTTCTTATCCTTCCTAAATGTAAAAATCAGTACTTTTGTTTCTTTACTGCGCGTTCTGTTGCCATGGAGCTGAGTTTGTTTCCTTCCTGCTGCTCAAACAGTGAAAAGTTGTGCTTTAAAAATGAAGTTAAGACACCGAGAAGGAAAGGATAGGCATTACATAGGCAAGGGCTGACTCAGGCTGACTCAGGCTTTGAATTCGCATGACTGTTCCCCTCTTGGTGTAAGCTGAGGAAGCACACTAAGTTTCAGGGATATTGGACTAAAAGTCGGTCAAACTGTTTTCTTGTTCCAGCGGAGTTCCAGCGGATGCACACACCCAGAAGCCCCAGCGACTGCTAAGCATCGCTGGCTAGAGGCTGAGCGACCTCCGGTTGCCCCAGCGGCAGCTAACATCACCGGTGGCCCCGGCCGCAGCTTACACCTCAGGTACTATCTCAGGTTCACAGCTCTGTTTTACGACTGACACATGAACCCAGAGTCGTCCTCAATGTCTGCCTCTTTGCTCAGTGTGGCTTGCCTGTAGCCTAGATCTGTGCTAGAGGAATTAGTGAACTTATTCTGGTCAATATGGCCATGAAAAAAAAAATTGGAGGACATTAAGAAATCATTAGAAATGCTGCATCACAATGTTGAAATCATCACCGAGCAACAAAAAAAGATAATGGAACTGATGGACGATGTCAAAACACTGAAACTACAAAATGCAGAAAAGGACAAAAGAATTAGTAATCTCGAACATAGAGTGGCTGATCTCGAACAGTATTCGAGGATCAATGATGTTGTGATCTCAGGTCTAAAGACTAAACTACTATCTTATGCCAAATCTGTGGGGAAGGTGACAGAGGAAAACATGTCAGAAGAAGATCGGGCAACAGTAGAAGAGCAGGTAGTTTCCTTTCTGGAAACCAGAAAGATTACTATAGACCGTAGTTTTATAGAAGCATGTCATCCTCTTCCACAAAGAAATACCATCCAACCTCCAGCTATTATCCTCAGATTCACCAACAGAAACCATAAGATATGGCTACTAAAGCAATGGAAACAATTAAGAGGAACAAATGTATATGTAAATGAACACCTGACCAAAAGAAATGCCGACATTGCAAAGAAAGCACGGCTCCTTCGTAAACAGGGAAAAATCCAGTCAACCTGGACCTCCAGCTGCAAGATTTTCATAAAGCTCAATGGCTCACCAGAAGAAGCTAAGGTCAAAATCATTAGAGATCTGACTGAACTAGATGTCTACCTGTAACCGCGCCATACTACCTGAATGATGATCTATGACTGTGTTCTTCTTTGCATAATCTTACAAATTGTGCATTATGTCCAACCATCTTTATGCTGATGGGGTGTCTACCCCCCATGATACGGATCCTCTAGCTTTTAATCCATTTGACCTAAACTCAGATAACAGAGGTATCTACGATGAATTTTTCAACCCAGATATAAATCTCTCAAACTCAAACAATGTAATTCGATCATGTAAATACTATTCTGAAGATCAGTTCAATGATCTGTCCCGTACTCTTGCTCCTGATGACTCTTATATCCTAAATGACTTTTCAGCTTGGCACTTAAATGTTCGCAGTTTACCAAAAAATTTTGACAACCTAAAAATATACTTATCAACCCTAACTTTTTCTTTCTCAGTAATGGCATTCTCAGAAACCTGGCTTAAGGATGATATCACAGATCTTTACCCTATATCTCAGTATAATGCTATTCATTCATGCAGAAGAAATAAGGTCGGAGGAGGAGTTTCCCTATATGTGCTCAAAGACTACAACTTTACCACTAGAAAAGAAATCTCAGAACCTCTAGAAAACATACGAGTGGAATCTGTATTTATCGAAATCTCTTCTTGTCGTCCCCTTCATGGGAAAAATATTATAATTGGGTGTGTCTACAGACCTCCTGACACTGACCCAATTTCATTCAATGAGGCTCTTTACTCCTCCCTTGAGTTTATAACCAAGGAGCATAAACTGTGTGTTCTTATGGGTGATTTCAATATCGACCTGCTTAAGAGTGAATTACCCTCTACCGTTGACTTTCTGAACAATCTTTACTCAACCTACTTCTTTCCACTGATTCTCAAACCATCCAGAATCACCAAATCATCAGCTTCTCTCATTGACAATATCATAATCAATTCACTTGACTATGAAATCACCTCTGGGTTGTTAATATCTGACATCTCCGACCACCTCCCCGTATTCCAGATCATACATACTAAAGGAAATTATAAACGCAAAAACTCTGACTACCTGCAAAGCAAATCTCGCATCTACAATAAAAAAAACATGGAATCCTTTAAATCTTCCATCCGTACAGTGTCCTGGAATGAGGTCCTCAACTCATCAGATGTTAATGAAGCTTACCAGCTATATTTAACTACATTTGAATCAATTCTCGAAGCTAGCTTTCCGCTAGTCACCGCTATGAAGAGTAACTCATCCAAAGGAAATCCCTGGATGACAGGTGAACTAAAAGAGTACTCTCGTAAAAAAAACAAACTATATCGGAAAGCTATTAACAATCCTACTCCTGAAAATATTGTAAAATATAAGAAATATAAAAATAAATTTACTGCATCCTTAAGGAAGGTTAAAAAAGCATATTATGCTGATAAGTTTACTCAAGCTGCCAATAACATTAAGTCAACCTGGAACCTCATCAACCAATTACTTAATCGAAAAAAAACTACTGCTACTGTAGCTGTTGAAATGATGGGAAAGGATGGGCCTCTACATGACCAGAGTGACATAGCAGAGAGTTTTAATGATTTCTTTATAAACGTCAGTACTTCCTTGGCTTCTAGCATGAAAGACTCAGATGTAAATCCCACAAGTTTCATGAAAGGCACATTTTCAACACTCTCTAGTTTTGATCCTCCCAGTTTAGAAGAGGTCCATGACATTGTTAGGAATTTAAAGGACTCTGCTCAGGGTCACGATGGTATTAAAAGCAGTCTTGTCAAAGAATCTATAGATTACATCATTCACCCTTTAACCCACATTCTCTCTTTATCCCTTCTGTCTGGTATTGTCCCTCGAGATCTTAAAATTGCCAAAGTTACTCCAATATTTAAATCAGGCAATACAAGAGATTTTGGCAACTATCGCCCAATATCTGTTCTACCCTGTTTTTCCAAAATCTTGGAAAAACTAGTCTATGCGAGAATCTCCGACCACTTGACGGTTAATAATGTTTTGTATAATCACCAATACGGGTTCCGCAAAAAACACTCAACTGAGCATGCATTGCTGCAACTTGTCAATACTGTTTCCTCTGCTCTAGATGGGAAAAAAGTTGCCCTTGGTGTCTTTCTTGATTTAAGCAAAGCTTTCGACACTGTCGATCACAAAATCCTCATCTCAAAGCTTAACAGATATGGAATCCAGAATATTGCCCTCAACTGGCTGATCAGTTATCTAGATAATAGAGAACAGTTTGTTCATCTAAATGGTGCTTCATCCACTAAATCCAGTATTCTCTTTGGGGTCCCTCAGGGATCAATCCTCGGTCCTCTGTTATTCTTAATTTATATCAATGACTTACCTATGTCCTGTAATAACCTTCTCCCCTTGTTATTTGCTGATGACACCTGTTTCATAGATGTCCATGCTGACTTTGAGACTCTCATTGCCCGTGTGAATGATGAATTGTTCTCTGTTGCTAACTGGTTCCTGACTAATAAGCTAACTCTTAATATAAAAAAATGTAATTTCATGATCTTCAGCAACAAAAACAAATCTTATCCAAAAGAAAAAGCCAAAATATCAATTAATGGTACTGGAATCCCTCAAGTACCCCACACCACTTTTTTGGGTGTTGTCGTCGATGAGGGTCTAAAGTGGAACATTCATATCAGCGAGGTATGCAAAAGGTCAATGAAGAGCCTCGGTATAATTAGTAAGGTCTGTCCCCTGATCAATCCCTCTGCTCATTTGTCTTTGTACTACAGCTTTCTATTCCCGTACATGAACTATTGTAACATTGTATGGTGTGCAACGTATCCAACTTACCTCAAGAAAATATTAATAATCCAGAAAAGATTCATAAGAATGATATCACGATCCAGCAAACACGAACCTTCGGCTCCTCTCTTTTCTAAATACTCCATCTTACCAATTGACAAACTCAATGTCCTTCACTCTTGTTTATATGTCCACAAATTCAACAACAACAAACAAGCCCTTCCTGAAACTTTCCGAAACTTTTTTACCTTTTCATCCGACCTTCATTCGTACTCAACACGACAAAATGGCCATCTTCAGTTACCTTCATGTAGAACTTCTAGTCATCAGTCTAACATCACTTTCAGAGGTCCGAAACTGTGGAATAATCTTGATGCATCTCTAAAATCAATATCATCCTTTAACTCCTTTAAAATATCATTAAAATCTCATCTGATCATGTCTTAAATACATCATTATCTGTTATGATCATATCTCTTTCCTTTTTATAAATACTTTATTTTCTTTATCACTGTTTGCTGATTTGTCTGTGTTCCAGTCTGTGTACTTAGTTGTCCGCACCTTATGTTTTCTCTGACCTGACAGGAGTGGAACTCTGTATAAGCCCATCGGCTTCGTTCCCTCCTTGCACTGTTTTTAATCTGTGCTAAATAAACAAAATACAAATACAAATACTCAGTTGCTTCTTTCTAGCCATTTTTGGGGTAGTTTGAATGCAGTTGAGATTTATTAGGATTTTTGTATGCAGACTCTAAAAAACCAAAAAGTTGAAGTGAATAATCCAACTGTGATTTGTTTGTTTTTTTTGCTTTTGCACTGAAGTTGTGACTCTTGCAAATGTTTTCAACCTTAAAACTAAGCCCTTATTTTCTTTTGCTGACATATATTTACCAATGGTGTGTTCACATCAATGTATATCTAAAGGTAAATGGAGTAAAAAAAAAAAAAACATCTGATCATGGAGTAAATACATCCCAAATTACATAAAATTCATGCTGGATTTTTAAAAAAGCATTGTGAACAAAAACTTGAAGTTTCTCCCAACTGTTCGGCCTGTAATGGCCTTGCTTCCAAACTTTTGGCCTGTAGTGTATATTATTTTTTAAAATATTTTTTTCTGCTTAATTTCCTGTGCCACACTCCAATCCAGTAGGTGGCGGTAACGCTCCTTAAGCTGGCTGCCAACCACAAATAAAACGAAGAAGAAGAAGAAGAAGAAAGGAACAATGCTGTGTCCGAATTGCCCGCTCGGATACTACATGCTCAGGGCTCTCAAGTCTCACGCATTCAGCGTGTGACACACGCATTCCCACCCGTTCACACGCTCACACGCCACACATTGTATTTCTCACGCATTTAAATGAACATGGTGATGTCCACCAAGTTGCACTTCTTTAACTATGGAACAGGTAGGAATCAACTGAGTTCCTCCGAGAGTTCAGAAGCTGCGTGCCACGCGCAAGCCAATCAAATAAAGTATATCTACTGAACAGCCAATAAAAAAGTAGCATTGCTGTATCCGGGTAGATTTTGATATCTTACGGTTTGACTACAGAAGAAGACAGACACTCGCCGTAATAGAGCAGGTTTTTATAAGGACGAGATAGACCCGATGATTACAGTAAGTCAGTAACCTACACATGCAGAGACCTCAACACCTCATGGCATATAAACTCATATGATAAACTAAAGCCCTATGCTATTGCTATTAACAGCTGTATTGACGGATTTAGCCTCTGTACAGCCATTTCCAGCCATTTTCCCCTCCACAAAAGCAGCATTTCTCATATATCTCAAATATAAGTTCTGATACTCATGACAGTGTAATGCTCATGTACCAAAAGATTAAGTATCTCCATGTTTGTGAAACCTATACTAAAGTACAATTCATCTAAATGCTCCACAGTGCTGATTTTAACAACTCTCCTTCACAACAGGTAACTTTACGACTTAATACTGATATTAATGACTTTATTCTCCCAAATAATAACTTTATTCTTTAAGATTTAAAAACGTTTTTTTTCTAATTGTGCCCCTTATACTCCGTTGTATTTAAGAGATAATTATACTAATAATTATCTTCAATCACGAAAAATAACCTCCACTTTAATTCGAGAGATATTTATATTCCATTGAGATTAAAGTAAATTAAAGATAATATTAAACTTTTAGATATAACCTACCAGTGTAAGGGTTTTTCTAAAGTAAACAGCATTTTAAATCTCCATGGTAACCTGTAACGATGTAAAAACTTTAAATCATTACAAGCAAAAGAGAGCGGTCATTTCTGAAGATCAAATCTGAAGAGAACAGCACGAAAAACTTAAGCAGCTCACGAACTTACAACTTTTGACGGCTTCATAGAAAATAAAACCTCACCAGACGACTAAGGACTCCGACAAACACCTCTAACCAACACCTGAACAGAGAAGACAACATCTACGACATGGAGACTGTAAGAGTTCATGACAATATTATCATACAAACTTTTGTTACTGTCAAGACTTTCGTGATGGTTAAGCGATGCATCGACAAGGACTAAATGTGTGCATGGATATTTACAGTGTTTATGACTTTAATGTGACAGGCATTATCAAAACTAGAAAAAATTGCATTTCCTTGCAGAAAATGCGTGGAAATGCTGAGTGCTGGAAGCTGAAAAAACAATGCTAAACTGCTAAAAAAAAAAAAATGGAGGAAGGTTTAAATGTAAACTTGGTTAAAGAGCTGGAGAAAGAAAAGTAGAAGTTAGATGAAAGTGAAAATTGCTGAAGTACAAATAGTATGAATGTGCTTCATAAATTAAAATTGCATTCATGCTAAATAAGGCTAGAAAAACTGTCTGAAATTGCAAAAAAAAAATGGATAAGGAAGAAAATTACCTTAAAACACAGAAAAGTAAGAAGCGGCATAAGTTTAAGTTGAAGTACTAGAAGAAGTATGATAATAGGTAGTTGTACTAGTGATATTAGTAGTCATGTAAGCAGTAGAAGTAGTTTTAGAATAGAAGAAGTAGAAGTCAAAGCAGTAGAGCTCGTGGTAGAAGTAAAAAAAATATTAAGAGAAGCAAGAGCAGTGGAGGTAGAAGTGAAGATACAAGTTAAAGTGATATAAGTAGTAATTGTAGTGGTAGAACTGGGATTTTGTTTGAAGAATTAAAACATACATAAATAATGGGAATGATTTTGAAGTGGGAAAAATTTTTAATAATTAGAAATCCTAAAGTGTTAAACAGGTTTGAAGTATCAGAAAGGTTTGAATCAGTTTGGATTTGTCTGATGAATTTAATAATGCATGAATAATGAGAATAATTTTAAAGTGGGGAAAAGTTAAATGACTAAAATCCTGAGTACACCCCATAATGTCCTCAATGAGCTGAATTTTTGAAGCCCAGAATGGTTTCTGTAGCTCAAAGTTTGTGGGTGGAGATAGGTGGTGATGCAGACACATATTAAATGTGTGTACATGCAGGTCTTTTAGACACAGACACAGACACACGCACACACATTGCCAGACTCTGTGTGTGTGTGTCTCGTTAATGATTGCATCCTAAACAGCTGTGAGATCAAAGGCATTAACTGACCTACTGTTTGAATGAGAAGCTGCCTCTGGACTTCTTCACATAGCGTGATTTCCTTATATCCCAGAATGAAAATAAGAACATTGTACGAATCCTCCGCCCTTCATGAACACAATGAATGTGGCCACAACAGCAAGTTAAAAGTCCAGACGTTCGGATGGTTATCTTAAAAGTGATGCATTGACATCACATGAAAGTCCTGCCCACCATGTCAAAGACTCTTTGTGCTTAAAAGCAGAAAAGCTCATGTTATTGTGAGAAATCTCTATAAGAGATTTTTTTATGTCTTCTGGGCTATTTAAAGCCGTCAGTCTGAAACTTGTTTGACAGTTTCTTTTATACTAACCAATGCTTTCTTATTTCTTCTTTAAATCTGCACAGAAGAGTCAACCCTTTCCTGTAAAAGGAGAAGCTCCGAGAATTGCGTGCTCGAGCTTCAACAGGAGGTAAGAAACACATTTAACTTATGATGACAGTAAAATGCAAACTCAAATTTATAGGGGTGTGATATTAAAGAGTAGTTTACCAATGTGTCTCTAAAACAATCTTTTACCTCTTTTGCATTTAATATGCAGAGTGTAACATTTGAAACATGACAGAGACCTCCCAGCAGATTATAATCTGAGACAGTTCAGAGTTAAATCTGTGACAGTGCCAGCAAAAATCTAAAGATTCGCAAATTTAGGATTTGATTTTGGACTTACACTGTGTTGTGTTTCATACTCTTTTTGTCACAAGACACATGTATTTATGTGATACATTTCAGTGGTTATTTTAACTGAATAAGACAATTCAAAGGCTTCACATAAGACATTTACTGATCAATTAATCAGTCAGACAAAGGAAATGTGTAAAAACACTAAATGAAATAAAGAAGTTTTATCATCGTTTGCTCTTACTGGGAGTCTCTAGTCAAAAACTAGTAAAGTCAGGTATGATAGATAAGATACTCCTTTATTAGTCCCACAAGGGGAAATTCCCAGTAAGGGAAACAAAGACCATTTTAATTTACTGTGTTTGAAATTGAAGGAAAAACATTTTTTGTATGAGGCCTTTCCCGGATAATATGCATTAAAAAAGCTTTGCTTTAAAAACGCTGTGTCACCTTAAAGAGATTCAGTACTTAGGTTTTTAATGAATAAGTGTGAACAAAGAGGGGGTTCATTTATCAATAACAACAACACAAAAACAGGGAATAACCTTCAGGTATTTTAAACCACTGTGAGTGTGCTGTATTATTTCTGATACATAAAGACTCTTTTTCAGTTTGACTCTGATACTTCCTCAAAGACCATCCAGTGCGTGTTTATTGTATTTTATCGTCTGAATATCACCATGGTTTGAGTCTGTGTGACTGTCATGTGTCTCTGCAGATATTTCTGTTTATAGATTTGTTTTGTTCATTAAAATAACCAACCTGTGTTTCTGTGTTGACCAGTGACACTGCGTCAGAGGCTTCTAACGCAGAAAACTGCTGCCCAACGACCTTTTGGCTGCACAGGCTGTTTGGTCAACCTCTGGTATGTTTCAGAGCTGTTAAAATAAGATCATTTTATAAGTGTGACATTTAAAATCAGACACTACAAATATTTGATACAGTGGGTTTTCATTTTTATATTTGTTGTTACTCCACAGAGAAAAGTCAGAAGTCTAATCAGCCTTCAGCGCAGGTGAGTAAACTGCTCCAACAATCAGCTGTTTATTTGTGCAGCCACAAAAGCTTCTGATAAATGTTGACTAGTCACTGCAGACTCCTTTAAAAACATCACTAGAGGTTGTTAAAACAAATGTCACCACACGGTAATGGTGTGTGCTTGTGTCTGCAGAGAAACCGAAGGAGAAGAAATGGAGTTGTTCTTGGTTTTTGAAGTGCTGTAGTGTAAGTAAAGCATAGGAATACCAGTCTGGACTTCAGTGTTGTTATAAGCATTAGTTTTGGTTTATCTTTCAGTTGATTCTGTTACTGACAAATCAAAATTATTTTTACTCCATTAGAGAGAAAAGCGTGTGTCTCCTCTCTCTGATCATAAAGATCAGCAAAAGCCTCCTCGGGAACTCCAGAGAAGGTAACAAACTCATTTTGTTCACAGGATGGATCAATTTTGGTGTCACCTGATGAGTTAAATCATCACGTGACACAAATCAGGTGTTATCAATTCTTTCTTAAAGCTCCCGTGAGTAATTTTTGGTTTGTGTTGCTTCTTATGCTTCTTTTCATAACCTCTCTTTCAAATTGTGTTAAGTCTTGTTTTCAAACAAAAAATCTCCCTGCTCAATTTTAAAAGTCATTGGTCATCTTCACCTGAGATATTTTTGAAAAAGCCTTTTTAAAAAGCTTCAATTTAGCTAAATCATCTGACACCTACACCCCTGACAACAGTTTCTAACCTCACAAATAACTTTGTAGAGATGAACAAACCCTTCAAAGGTGGTCTGATTTGCTTTTTAAGGCCACACAGAGGCATCCCTATCAATATCAGTCAGTTATAATCGGCTGAAAATTCCCCACAGTTGCTTTAACATGAAGTCACTTGTACATGAAAATCAGTATATCTGTTAAAAAGGCCCGGCCCCTTTTTTTTTCCCCCTTGAAACACACTCACAGTCTGTTCCTCAGTCTTTGAATCATTTATTTGTATATTAAGAAGCGCTGTAATGCTGTAGAATAGCCAACTTGATTTTTTGACTTTAAATTTAAATGAAAAGAGCAGTTTAATACACACTTTCTGTACCAGATTTAATTTGGAGGTTGATATCTCAATAAAGAAAGTTATGGTTTGAGTTAGCTTGAGGTTATCGCTTTCATCCCCTTTTTAACTTTATGTTCTTACTTGGGACATGTTTTGATTGGCATTGAAAGTCAATAAGGATTATTGGCAGTGCTGGTAATGTGAATTAAAAACTCTGAGTGTTGTGTTGGTCAAATCTCGTCTCCTTTAATTCAATCCCACTTCGATCTCAATACTGATTTTTGCTAAAATAACCTTCTTTTCCACGTTTGAGGTCAACTGTAAAATAGGATTCAGTACAAGTATATTACTAGCCCCACACACTTGTAGCTCTTTGCTGTTCATTGTTATTAAGTGGAAATGCTTAATCAGCATTTCCACTTATTGTTCTTCACGTCGGCCATTTTGTTTATTATTATTATTATTAATATTATTCCGCCAATTTTCGTCCGCTTCTAACTCCTTCCTACTTTGTGCTATTTAAACCATTCAAACTTTAAACTGTTCCACTCCTTCAGGACATGAGGGCTCGTACTTTTTACCTTTCTACCTTTTATACTTTTTTTTTTTTTTTTTTACTTTTTGTGCCAAAATTTTAACATTGAAGTTAATGGGGAAATCTTCCAATTCTTCCTTTTCTTCTTCCACCTTCTAAACCTTACAACTTCAGTATACTTTCACATAGAGACCTCATTTTTGCTTTAAAATGTTCATTCACTTCACATGTTCAGTCGACTATTAAACGTGTGTTCCATTTTTTGATATCTTTTACAGTTTTTCCACAATTTAGCACTCAGGGTTTTCAGCAAATTTCAGACTTTATAATGGAAGAGCTAGAGTGATGATGTCATCGCTAGAGTGGAGACCCCCTCTCTGATCGACAAAACCTTGCTTGAATATATCGCTTCTGCGCCCACAAATTTCACTCCACAGCCATAAAAAAATAATCAAAATGGAGGTATATGTGTCCTGCTTCTCACAAAAGAGGTTTCAAATTATTAAATCGTACCCCTCGGCCAGCAGGTGACCAACTGTCCAAATAGCCGAAGATCTCTCCCATTGGACCTAATGTGATTTTTCTCCAAGAAAATCCTGAAAATTGCTCAGGCTCAGACCTATTTAACTCGCTGTTGTGGCCACATTTTTCAGAGTACAGACATGAAAACCACATCATTGTGTTCATGAGGGGCGGAGGATTCGTACAATGTTCTTATTTTCATTCTGGGATTTAAGGAAATCACGCTATGGGAAGAAGTTCAGAGGCCCTAAATTCGATGAAGTTAAGCAGCTTCTCATTCAAACAGTACATCAGTTAATGCCTTTGATGTCTGACACCTGTTAAGATGTATTAATTAAAACACACACACGCACACACACCTTCTTCTACTTGCTGCTTTTGTAATAACCTGGTTATAACCTGTGACATTACCTGGAAATAACCTGGTTATAACCTGGTTATAACCTGAGACATTACCTTGTAATAACCTGGTGATAACCTGAGACAATACCTGGTAATAACCTGGTTATAACCTAAGACATTACTTGGTAATAACCTGGAAATAACCTGGTAATTACCTGGTAATAACCTGGTTATAACCTGAGACATTACCTGGTAGTAACCTGGTTATAACCTGGTTAGAACCTGGTTATTACCTGGTTATAACCTGAGACATTACCCTCTTATAACCTGGTAATAACCTAAGACATTACCTGGTTATAACCTGAGACATTACTTGGTTATAACCTGGTAATAACCTGAGACATTACCTGGTTATAACCTGGTTATTACCTGGTTATAAACTGAGACATTACCTTGTTATAACACGGTTATAACCTGGTTATAACCTGAGACATTACCTGTTATAACCTAGTTATAACCTGGTTTTAACCTGAGACATTACCTGGTTATAACCTGGTTATAACTTAGTTATAACCTGGTTATTACCTGAGACATTACCTGGTAATAACCTGGTTATAACCTGGTTATAACCTGAGACATTACCTGGTTATAACCTGGTTATAACCTGAGACATTACCTGGTAATAACCAGGTTATAACGTGGTTATTACCTGGTTATAACCTGAGACATTATCTGGTTATAACCTGGTTATATCCTGAGACATTACCTGGTTATAACCTGGTTATAACCTGAGACAATACCTGGTTATAACCACGTTATAACCTCGTTAAAACCTGAGACATTACCTGGTTATAACGTGGTTATAACCTGAGACATTACCTGGTTATAACCTGGTTATATCCTGAGACATTACCTGTTTATAACCTGGTTATATCCTGTGACATTACCTGGTTATAACCTAGTTATATCCTGAGACATTAGCTGGTTAAATCCTGGTTATAACCTCGTTTCATCCTGAGACATTACCTGGTTAGAACCTATTTATATCCTTAGACATTACCTGGTTATAACCTGATTATAACCTGGTTATATCCTGAGACATTACCTGGTTATGACCTGGTTATATCCTGAGACATTACCTGGTTATAACCTAGTTATATACTGAGACATTTCCTGGGTATAACCTGGTTATAACCTGGTTATATCCTGAGACATTACCTGATTATAACCTAGTTATATCCTGAGACATTACCTGGAAATACCCTGGTTATAACCTGGTTATACCCTGAGACATTACCTGGTTATTACCTGGTTATATCCCTAGACATTACATGGTTATTACCTAGTTATATCCTGAGACATTACCTGGTTATAACCTGGTTATATCCTGAGACATTACCTGGTTATAACCTGGTTATTACCTGGTTATATCCTGACACATTACCTGGTTATAACCTGGTTCCTACATGGTTGAAACATGGTTGAAACCTGAGACATTACCTGGTTATGACCTGAGACATTACTTGGTTATTACCTGGTAATAACCATAGACATTACCTAGTTATAACCTGGTTATATCCTGAACATTACCTGGATATGACCTGGTTATAACTTAGTTATGAGCTGGTTATAACCTGGTTACTACCTGGTTGTAACCTGAGACATTATCTGGTTATAACCTGAGACATTACCTGGTTATAACCTCGTTGTAACCTGAGACATAACCTGGTTATAACCTGAGACAATACCCTGTTATAACCTGGTTATAACCTGAGACATTACCTGGCAATAACCTGGATATAACCTGGTTATAACCTGAGACATAACTTGGTAATAACCTGGTAATAACCTGGTAATTACCTGGTAAAAACCTGGTTATAACCTGAGACATTACCTGGTAGTAACCTGGTTATAACCTGGTTATTACCTGGTTATAACCTGAGACATTACCTGGTTATAACCTGGTTATATCCTGAGACATTACCTGGTTATAACCTGATTATATCCTGAGACATTAACTGGTTTTAACCTGGTTATATCCTGAGAAATTACCTGGTTATCACCTAGTTATATCCTGAGACATTAACCGGTTATAACCTGGTTATATCCTGAGACATTACCTGGTTATAACCTGGTTATAACCTGAGACATTACCTGCTTATAACCTGAGACATTACCTGGTTATAACCTGGTTATATCCTGAGACATTACCTGGTTATAACCTGGTTAAAACCTGTTTATAACCTGAGACATTAACCGGTTATAACCCTGTTACATCCTGAGACATAACCTGGTTATAACCTGGTTATAACCTGAGACATGACCTGGGTATTACCTGGTTATAACCTGAGACATTACCTGGTAATAACCAGGTAATAACGTGGTTATTACCTGGTTATAACCTGAGACATTACCTGGTTATAACCTGGTTATATCCTGAGACATTACCTGGTTATAACCTGGTTATAACCTGAGACTATACCTGGTTATATCCACGTTATAACCTCTTTATTACCTGAGACATTACCTGGTTATAACGTGGTTATAACCAGGTTTTAACTTGAGACAATACCTGGTTATAACCTGGTTATATCCTGAGACATTACCTGGTTATAACCTGGTTATATCCTGAGACATTAGCTGGTTATAACCTGGTTATATCCTGATACATTACCTGGTTATGACCTGGTTATATCCTGAAACATTACCTGGTTATACCCTAGTTATATCCTGAGATATTACCTGGGTATAACCTGGTTATAACCTGGTTATATCCTGAGACATTAACTGGTTATAACCTGGTTATATCCTGAGACAATACCTGGTTATAACCTGGTTATTACCTGGTTATAACCTGACACATTACCTGAATATAACCTGGTTATATCCTGAGACATTACCTGGTTATAACCTGGTTATAACCTGAGACATTACCTGGTTATAACGTGGTTATAACCAGGTTTTAACTTGAGACAATACCTGGTTATAACCTGGTTATATCCTGGGACATTACCTGGTTATAACCTGGTTATATCCTGTGACATTACCTGGTTATAACCTAGTTATATCCTGAGACATTAGCTGGTTATAACCTGGTTATAACCTGGTTATATCCTGAGACATTACCTGGTTATGACCTGGTTATATCCTGAAACATTACCTGGTTATACCCTAGTTATATCCTGAGATATTACCTGGGTATAACCTGGTTATAACCTGGTTATATCCTGAGACATTACCTGGTTATAACCTGGTTATATCCTGAGACATTAACTGGTTATAACCTGGTTATAACCTGAGACAATACCTGGTTATAACCTGGTTATTACCTGGTTATAACCTGACACATTACCTGAATATAACCTGGTTATATCCTGAGACATTACCTGGTTATAACCTGGTTATAACCTGAGACATTACCTGGTTATAACGTGGTTCTAACGTGGTTATATCCTGAGACATTACCTGGTTATAACCTGGTTATATCCTGAGACATTACCTGGTTATAACCTGAGACATTACCTGGTTATAACCTGGTTATAACCTGAGACTATACCTGGTTATATCTACGTTATAACATCGTTATAACCTGAGACATTACCTGGTTATAACGTGGTTATAACCAGGTTTTAACCTGAAACAATACCTGGTTATAACCTGGTTATATCCTGAGACATTACCTGGTTATAACCTGGTTATATCCTGTGACATTACCTGGTTATGACCTGGTTATATCCTGAGACATTACCTGGTTATAACCTAGTTATATCCTGAGACAATACCTGGTTATAACCTGGTTATTACCTGGTTATAACCTGACACATTACCTGGTTATAACCTGGTTATAACCTGGTTATATCCTGAGACATTACCTGGTTATGACCTGGTTATATCCTGAGACATTACCTGGTTATAACCTAGTTATATCCTGAGACAATACCTGGTTATAACCTGGTTATTACCTGGTTATAACCTGACACATTACCTGGTTATAAACTGGTTATATCCTGAGACATTACCTGGTTATAACCTGGTTATATCCTGTGACATTACCTGGTTATAACCTGGTTATATCCTGAGACATTACCTGGTTATAACCTGGTTAAAACCTGTTTATAACCTGAGACATTAACCGGTTATAACCCTGTTATATCCTGAGACATAACCTGGTTATAACCTGGTTATAACCTGAGACATGACCTGGGTATTACCTGGTTATAACCTGAGACATTACCTGGTAATAACCAGGTAATAACGTGGTTATTACCTGGTTATAACCTGAGACATTACCTGGTAATAACCAGGTAATAACGTGGTTATTACCTGGTAATAACCTGAGACATTACCTGGTTATAACCTGGTTATATCCTGAGACATTACCTGGTTATAACCTGGTCATATCCTGAGACATTACCTGGTTATAACCACGTTATAACATCTTTATTACCTGAGACATTACCTGGTTATAACGTGGTTATAACCAGGTTTTAACCTGAGACAATACCTAGTTATAACCTGGTTATATCCTGAGACATTACCTGGTTATAACCTGGTTATATCCTGTGACATTAGCTGGTTATAACCTGGTTATAACCTGGTTATATCCTGAGACATTACCTGGTTATGACCTGGTTATATCCTGAGACATTACCTGGTTATAACCTAGTTATATCCTGAGATATTACCTGGGTATAACCTGGTTATAACCTGGTTATATCCTGAGGCATTACCTGGTTATAACCTGGTTATATCCTGAGACATTAACTGGTTATAACCTGGTTATATCCTGAGACAATACCTGGTTATAACCTGGTTATTACCTGGTTATAACCTGACACATTACCTGGTTATAAACTGGTTATATCCTGAGACATTACCTGGTTATAACCTGGTTATAACCTGAGACATTACCTGGTTATAACCTGGTTCTAACGTGGTTATATCCTGAGACATAACCTGGTTATAACCTGGTTTTAACCTGAGACATTACCTGGTTATAACGTGGTTCTAACGTGGTTATAACCTGAGACATTACCTGGTTATAACCTGGTTATAACCTGAGACATTACCTGGTTATAACCTGGTTATAACCTGGTTATAACCTGGTTATAACCTGGTTATAACCTGAGACATTACCTGGTTATAACGTGGTTATAACGTGGTTATAACCTGGTTATAACCTGAGACATTACCTGGTTATATCCTGAGACATTACCTGGTAATAACCTGGTAATAACCTGAGACATTACCTGGTTATAACGTGGTTATAAACCACGTTATAACCAGGTAATGTCTCAGGTTATAACGAGGTAATAACCTGGTTATAACCAGGTTATAACCAGGTTATTACCATTTAATGTCTCAGGTTATAACCAGATTATAACCAGGTAATGTCTCAGGTAAAAACCAGGTTATAAACAGGTCATAACCAGGTAATGTCTCAAGATATAACCAGGTTATAACCAGGTAATGTCTCAGGTTATAACCACATTATAATCAGGTAATGTCTCAGGTTAAAACCAGGTTATATCCTGGTTATAACCAGGTAATGCCTCAGGTTATAACCAGGTTATAACCAGGTAAAGTCTCAGGATATAACCAGGTAATGTCTCAGGTTATAACCAGGTAATAACCAGGTTATAAACAGGTTATTAGCAGGTAATGTCTCAGGTTATAACTAGGTCATAACCACGTTATAACCAGGTAATGTCTCAGGTTATAACCAGATTATAACCAGGTACTGTCTCAGGATATGACCAGGTAATGTCTCAGGATATAACCAGGTAATAACCAGGTAATGTCTCAGGATATAATCAGGTTATAACCAGGTAATGTCTCAGGATATAACCAGGTTATAACCCTATTAATGTCTCAGGTTATAACCAGGTTATAACCTGGTTACATCCAGGTAATGTCTCAGGTTATAACCAGGTTATTACCAGGTAATTTCTCAGGATATAACCAGGCTATTACCAGGTAATGTCTCAGGATAAAACTAGGTTATAACAAGGTAATGTCTTAGGTCATAACCAGGTAATGTCTCCGGATATAACCAGGTTATAACCAGGTTATAACCAGGTTATAACCAGGTAATGTCTCAGGATATAACCACGTTCCAACCAGGTAATGTCTCAGGTTATAACCATGTTATAACCACATTATAATCAGGTAATGTCTCAGGTTAAAACAGGGTTATGTCCTGGTTATAACCACATAATGCCTCAGGTTAAAACCAGGTTATAACCAGGTAATGTCTCTGGTTAAAACCAGGTTATAACCAGGTAATGTCTCAGGATATAACCAGGATATAACCAGGTTAAAACCAGGTAATGTCTCAGGATATAACTAGGTTATAACCATGTAGTGTCACAGGATATAACCAGGTTGTTACCAGGTAATGTCTTAGGATATAACCAGGTTATAACCAGGTAATGTCTCAGGATATAACCAGGTTATAACCAGGTTATACCCAGGTTATGTATCAGGATATAACTAGGTTATAACCAGGTAATGTCTTAGTATATAACCAGGTCATAACCAGGTAATTTCTCAGGATATAACCAGGTTAAAACCAGGTTATAACCAGCTTATTTCTCAGGAAATAACTAGGTTATAACCAGGTAATGTCTCAGGATATAACGAGGTTTTAACGAGGTTATAACCAGCTAATGTCTCAGGATATAATTAGGTTATAACCAGGTAATGTCACAGGATATAACCAGGTTATAACCAGGTAATGTCTCAGGATATAACCAGGTTTTAACCAGGTAATGTCTCAGGATATAACCAGGTTATAACCAGGTAATGTCTCAGGTTATAATCACGTTATAACCACGTTATAACCAGGTAATGTCTCAGGTTGTAACCGTTTTATAAACAGGTTATAACCAGGTAATGTCTCAGGTTATAACCAGGTCAAAACCACGTTATAACCAGGTAATGTCTCAGGTTATAACGAGGTAATAACCTGGTTATAACCAGGTTATAACCAGGTTATTACCATTTAATGTCTCAGGTTATAACCAGATTATAACCAGGTAATGTCTCAGGTAAAAACCAGGTTATAAACAGGTCATAACCAGGTAATGTCTCAGGTTATAACCAGGTTATAACCAGGCAATGTCTCAGGTTATAACCAGGTTATAACTAGGTTATAACCAGGTAATGTCTCAGGCTATAACCAGGTTATCACTAAGTTATAACCAGGGTATAGCCAGGTAATGTCTCAGGTTATAACCAGGTAATAACTAGGTTATAACCAGGTGATGTCTCAGGTAATTACCAGGTTATAACCAAGTAATGTCTTAGGTTATAACCAGGTAATGTCTCAGGTTATTACCAGGTTATAACAGGGTATTGTCTCAGATTATAACCATGTAATAACTACGTTATAACCAGGTTACTACCAAGTAATGTCTCAGGATATAACCAGGTTATATCCATTTTATTGCCAGGTAATGTCTCAGGTCATAACCAGGTTATAACAGGGTAATGTCTCAGGTTATAACCAGGTAATGTCTCATGTTATAACCAGGTTATAACAGGGTAATGTCTCAGGTTATAACCAGGTAATGTCTCAGGTTACAACCAGGTAGTAACCAGGTAATGTCTCAGGCTATAACCAGGTTATAACTAAGTTATAACCAGGTTATAATCAGGTAATGTCTCAGGTTATAACTAGGTTATAACAAGGTATTGTCTCAGGTTATAACCAGGTAATGTCTCATGTTATAACCAGGTTATAACAGGGTAATGTCTCAGGTTATAACCAGGTAAAAACCAGGTTATAACCAGGTGATGTCTCAGGTTATTACCAGGTTATAACCAGGTAATGTCTCAGGTTTTAACTAGGTTATAACAAGGTATTGTCTCAGGTTATAACCAGCTAAAAACCAGGTTATAACCAGGTCATTTCTCAGGTTACAACCAGGTAGTAACCAGGTAATGTCTCAGGCTATAACCAGGTTATAACTAAGTTATAACCAGGTTATAATCAGGTAATGTCTCAGGTTATAACTAGGTTATAACAAGGTATTGTCTCAGGTTATAACCAGGTAAAAACCAGGTTATAACCAGGTGATGTCTCAGGTTATTACCAGGTTATAACCAGGTAATGTCTCAGGTTTTAACTAGGTTATAACAAGGTATTGTCTCAGGTTATAACCAGCTAAAAACCAGGTTATAACCAGGTGATGTCTCAGGTTATTACCAGGTTATAACCAAGTAATGTCTCAGGTTATAAACAGGTTATAATCAGGTAATGTCTCAGGTTATTACCAGGTTATAACAGGGTAATGTCTCAGGTTATAACCAGGTAATAACCAGGTTATAACCAGGTTCCTACCAGGTAATGTCTCAGGTTACAACCAGGTTATTACCAGGTAATTTCCAGGTTATTACCAGGTAATTACCAAGTAATGTCTCAGGTTATAACCAGGTTATAACAGGGTAATGTCTAAGGTTATAATCAGGTAATGTCTCAGGTTATAACCAGGTTATAACCAGGTAATGTCTCAGGTTATAACCAGGTAATGTCTCAGGTGACAACCAAGTAGTAACCAGGTTGTAACCAGGTTATAACCAGGTTATTACCAGATAATGTCTCAGGTTCTAACCAAGTAATGTCTCAGGTTATAACCAGGTTATAACCAAATTATAACCAGGTAATGTCTCAGGTTATAACCGGGTTATAACCAGGTTATAACCAGGTAATGTCTCAGGTTATAACCAGGTTATAAACAGGTCATAACCAGGTAATGTCTCAGGTTCTAACCAGGTTTTAAACAGGTAATGTCTCAGGTTATAACCAGGTTATAACCAGGTATTAACCAGGTTATAAACAGGTTATTAGCAGGTAATTTCTCAGGTTATAACTAGGTTATAACCACGTTATAACCAGGTAATGTTTCAGGTTTTAACCAGGTTATAACCAGGTACTGTCTCAGGATATAACAAGGTTATAACCAGGTAATGTCTCAGGTTATAACCACGTTATAACCAAGTTATAACCAGGTAATGTCTCAGGTTATAACCAGGTAATAACCAGGTAATGTCTCAGGATATAACCAGGATATAACCAGGTAATGTCTCAGGATATAACCAGGTTATAACCAGGTAATGTCTCAGGTCATACCCAGGTTATAACCACGTTATAACCAGGTAATGTCTCAGGTTGTAACCAGGTTATAACCAGGTTATAACCAGGTAATGTCTCTGGTTATAACCAGGTTATAACCAGGTAATGTCTCAGGTTGTAACCAGGTTATAACTAAGTTATAACCAGGTTATAACCAGGTAATGCCTCAGGTTATAACCAGGTTATAACCAGTGTTGTTTTTGGCAGGCATTTTAGATTTAGTTTTAGTCTTAGTCATTTTGACGAAATGCTTCTTCGTTTTAGTCCCATTTTAGTCATTTCTATCCTTGATCGTTTTCGTCTAGTTTTAGTCCGACGAAAACTCAAAAGGTTTTAGTCTAATTTTAGTCGACGAAAAGGTGTCTTTTGAGGTTCGTGGTGTTCTTTCCCGGCAGTTTGAAGCCGCAGCATGAGGAAGCTGTGGCTCCACAACTGTCGTCTGTCTCGTCTCCCCGTCCCCGTACAAGACATTGTGTTTTATTGTCACTTGGACTGTATCTGAAGTAGGACCATAAACCATCCCTCTTTTTTCGGCCACCGGGTACCGCTGCTGTGCCTGCCGCCACGGTGTGTGTGTGTGCGCGCGCGCCTCGTCCACTTGCCGCTCTGTGTATGTGTATGAGTGTGTGCGCGCAGCTGTGCGCGAGCGAGGCTTTTGGTGCGTGTGTGATGGGGGCGTGACTGTAAGGACAAAAAAAAGCATGTTTTGAAAGTTTGTTCGTCCACCTAATAACAATTTAGTCTCGTCTCGTTCTCGTCTGACGAAAATGAATACAATTTTCGTCACATTTTAGTCTTTACAGAGCTTTGGTGATGTTCGTCTTAGTCTCATTTTCGTCAAGGAAAAAAGGGGTCTGACGTCGTCATTTAAGTTTTCGTCCTGCCTGACGAAAACAACACTGGTTATAACCAAGTAATGTCTCAGGTTATAACCAGGTAATAACCAGATTATAACCAGGTTACTACCAGGTAATGTCTCAGGTTATAACCAGGTAATTACCAGGTTATTACCAGGTTATTACCAAGTAATGTCTCAGGTTATAACCAGGTTATTACCAGGTGTTGTCTCAGGTTATAACCAGGTTATTACCAGGTAATGTCTCAGGTTATAACCAGGTTATAACCAGGTTATTACCAGGTAATGTCACAGGTTATAACCAGGTTATTACAAAAGCAGCAAGTACAAGAAGGTGTGTGTGCGTGTGTGTGTTTTAATTACTGCATCTTCACAGGTGTCAGACATCAAAGGCATTAACTGACGTACTGTTTGAATGAGAAGCTGCCTAACTTCATTGAATTTAGGGCCTCTGAACTTCTTCCCATAGCGTGATTTAATTAAATCCCAGAATGAAAATAAGAACATTGTACGAATCCTCCGCCCCTCATGAACACAATGATGTGGTTTTCATGTCTGTACTCTGAAAAATGTAGCCACAACAGCGAGTTAAATAGGTCTGAGCCTGAGCGATTTTCAGGATTTTCTTGGAGATAAATCACATTAGGGCCAATGGGAGAGATCTTCGGCTATTTGGACAGTTGGTCACCTGCTGGCCGAGGGGTACGATTTAATAATTTGAAACCTCTTTTGTGAGAAGCAGGACACATATACCTCCATTTTGATTATTTTTTTATGGCTGTGGAGTGAAATTTGTGGGCGCAGAAGCGATATATTCAAGCAAGGTTTTGTCGATCAGAGAGGGGGTCTCCACTCCAGCGATGACATTATCACTCTAGCTCAGGGGTCGGCAACCCGCGGCTCTGGAGCCGCATGCGGCTCTTTCTTCCCCAAGCTGCGGCTCCCAATGGATTTGGAAAATAAATAATAAATACTTAATTGCATTTTATTTTATTTTATTATTATTTTTTTTTTTTGTAATTCTAAATTCAAAGATTATAATGCTCTTGTAACATTAAATAAACTATTAAGGCTGCAACAACGAATCGATTAAGTAGATTCGTCGTGACGAAAAAATCCGTTGCCAACAAATTCTGTAATCGATTCGTCGGGTCTTTATATATGTCCATGGACACCGGCGTGTAAACATCAGCAGGACGCACAGAAAAGAAACAGCCATGGCCGAGGCAGCGGCTGAGAAAAACATGGACACAACCCAACCCAAATCCCGACCTAAAACATCAGTGGTGTGGGAAAACTTCACCAAGACTGAAAAGGAAGGCGTTCAGTGCAACATTTGCAAAGACCGTTTTGCATGGCTCGGGAGTACATCGATGATGCGTGAGCACAGGGCTCTCAAGTCTCATGCATTCAGCGTATGACACACGCATTCCCACTCGTTCACACGCTCACACACCACACATTGTATTTCTCACGCATTTAAATGAACACGGTGATGTCCACCAATTTGCACTTCTTCAACTCTGGAACTGGGGGAAATACACTGAGTTCCTCCGAGAGTTCAGAAGCTGCGTGCCACGCACAAGCCAATCAAATAAAGTATATCTATTGAACAGCCAATCAAAAAGCAGCATTGCTGTATCCGGGTAGATTTTGATATCTTGCGGCTTAACTACAGAAGAAGACAGACACTCGCCGAAATAGTTCATTTATTTCATAAATGCAACTCGCTACAGTTTTTTATATACTTTGTATAAAGGTAAAAAAAAAAGATATATGCAATGTTATCTTCATTTTAGATGTCAAAGAGGTTTTGTGGCTCCCTGTGTTTTCTTTTCTGTGGGAAACTGGTCCAAGTGGCTCTTTGAGTGTTTAAGGTTGCCGACCCCTGCTCTAGCTCTTCCATTATAAAGCCTGAAATTTGCTGAAAACCCTGAGTGCTAAATTGTGGAAAAACTGTAAAAGATATCAAAAAATGGAACACACGTTTAATAGTCGACAAGTGAATGAACATTTTAAAGCAAAAATGAGGTCTCTAGGTGAAAGTATACTGAAGTTGTAAGGTTTAGAAGGTGGAAGAAGAAAAGGAAGAATTGGAAGATTTCCCCATTGACTTCAATGTTAAAATTTTGGCACAAAAAGTAAAAAAAAAAAGTATAAAAGGTAGAAAGGTAAAAAGTACAAGCCCTCATGTCTTGAAGGAGTGGAACAGTTTAAAGTTTGAATGGTTTAAATAGCACAAAGTAGGAAGGAGTTAGAAGCGGACGAAAATTGGCGGAATAATATTAATAATAATAATAATAATAATAATAATAATAAACAAAATGGCCGACGGGAAGAACAATAAGTGGAAATGCTGATTAAGCATTTCCACTTAATAACAATGAACAGCAAAGAGCTACAAGTGTGTGGGGCTAGTAATCTACTTGTACTGAATCCTATTTTACAGTTGACCTCAAACGTGGAAAAGAAGGTTATTTTAGCAAAAATCAGTATTGAGATCGAAGTGGGATTGAATTTAAGGAGACGAGATTTGACCAACACAACACTCAGAGTTTTTAATTCACATTACCAGCACTGCCAATAATCCTTATTGACTTTCAATGCCAATCAAAACATGTCCCAAGTAAGAACATAAAGTTAAAAAGGGGATGAAAGCGATAACCTCAAGCTAACTCAAACCATAACTTTCTTTATTGAGATATCAACCTCCACATTAAATCTGGTACAGAAAGTGTGTATTAAACTGCTCTTTTCATTTAAATTTAAAGTCAAAAAATCAAGTTGGCTATTCTACAGCATTACAGCGCTTCTTAATATATAAATAAATGATTCAAAGACTGAGGAACAGACTGTGAGTGTGTTTCAAGGGGGAAAAAAAAAAGGGGCCGGGCCTTTTTAACAGATATACTGATTTTCATGTACAAGTGACTTCATGTTAAAGCAACTGTGGGGAATTTTCAGCCGATTATAACTGACTGATATTGATAGGGATGCCTCTGTGTGGCCTTAAAAAGCAAATCAGACCACCTTTGAAGGGTTTGTTCATCTCTACAAAGTTATTTGTGAGGTTAGAAACTGTTGTCAGGGGTGTAGGTGTCAGATGATTTAGCTAAATTGAAGCTTCTTAAAAAGGCTTTTTCAAAAATATCTCAGGTGAAGATGACCAATGACTTTTAAAATTGAGCAGGGAGATTTTTTGTTTGAAAACAAGACTTAACACAATTTGAAAGAGAGGTTATGAAAAGAAGCATAAGAAGCAACACAAACCAAAAATTACTCACGGGAGCTTTAAGAAAGAATTGATAACACCTGATTTGTGTCACGTGATGATTTAACTCATCAGGTGACACCAAAATTGATCCATCCTGTGAACAAAATGAGTTTGTTACCTTCTCTGGAGTTCCCGAGGAGGCTTTTGCTGATCTTTATGATCAGAGAGAGGAGACACACGCTTTTCTCTCTAATGGAGTAAAAATAATTTTGATTTGTCAGTAACAGAATCAACTGAAAGATAAACCAAAACTAATGCTTATAACAACACTGAAGTCCAGACTGGTATTCCTATGCTTTACTTACACTACAGCACTTCAAAAACCAAGAACAACTCCATTTCTTCTCCTTCGGTTTCTCTGCAGACACAAGCACACACCATTACCGTGTGGTGACATTTGTTTTAACAACCTGTAGTGATGTTTTAAAGGAGTCTGCAGTGACTAGTCAACATTTATCAGAAGCTTTTGTGGCTGCACAAATAAACAGCTGATTGTTGGAGCAGTTTACTCACCTCCGCTGAAGGCTGATTAGACTTCTGACTTTTCTCTGTGGAGTAACAACAAATATAAAAATGAAAACCCACTGTGTCAAATATTTGTAGTGTCTGATTTTAAATGTCACATTTATAAAATGATCTTATTTTAACAGCTTTGAAACATACCAGAGGTTGACCAAACAGCCTGTGCAGCCAAAAGTTCATTGGGCAGCACTTTTCTGCGTTAGAAGCCTCTGACGCAGTGTCACTGGTCAACACAGAAACACAGGTTGGTTATTTTAATGAACAAAACAAATCTATAAACAGAAATATCTGCAGAGACACATGACAGTCACACAGACTCAAACCATGGTGATATTCAGACGATAAAATACAATAAACACGCATTGGATGGTCTTTGAGGAAGTATCAGAGTCAAACTGAAAAAGTGTCTTTATGTATCAGAAATAATACAGCACACTCACAGTGGTTTAAAATACCTGAAGGTTATTCCCTGTTTTTGTGTTGTTGTTATTGATAAATGAACCCCCTCTTTGTTCACACTTATTCATTAAAAACCTAAGTGCTGAATCTCTTTAAGTTGACACAGCGTTTTTAAAGCAAAGCTTTTTTAATGCATATTATCCGGGAAAGGCCTCATACAAAACATGTTTTTCCTTCAATTTCAAACACAGTAAATTAAAATGGTCTTTGTTTCCCTTACTGGGAATTTCCCCTTGTGGGACTAATAAAGGAGTATCTTATCTATCATACCTGACTTTACTAGTTTTTGACTAGAGACTCCCAGTAAGAGCAAACGATGATAAAACTTCTTTATTTCATTTAGTGTTTTTACACATTTCCTTTGTCTGACTGATTAATTGATCAGTAAATGTCTTATGTGAAGCCTTTGAATTGTCTTATTCAGTTAAAGTAACCACTGAAATGTATCACATAAATACATGTGTCTTGTGACAAAAAGAGTATGAAACACAACACAGTGTAAGTCCAAAATCAAATCCTAAATTTGCGAATCTTTAGATTTTTGCTGGCACTGTCACAGATTTAACTCTGAACTGTCTCAGATTATAATCTGCTGGGAGGTCTCTGTCATGTTTCAAATGTTACACTCTGCATATTAAATGCAAAAGAGGTAAAAGATTGTTTTAGAGACACATTGGTAAACTACTCTTTAATATCACACCCCTATAAATTTGAGTTTGCATTTTACTGTCATCATAAGTTAAATGTGTTTCTTACCTCCTGTTGAAGCTCGAGCACACAATTCTCGGAGCTTCTCCTTTTACAGGAAAGGGTTGACTCTTCTGTGCAGATTTAAAGAAGAAATAAGAAAGCATTGGTTAGTATAAAAGAAACTGTCAAATAAGTTTCAGACTGACGGCTTTAAATAGCCCAGAAGACATAATAAAATCTCTTATAGAGATTTCTCACAATAACATGAGCTTTTCTGCTCTTAAGCACAAAGAGTCTTTGACATGGTGGGCAGGACTTTCATGTGATGTCAATGCATCACTTTTAAGATAACCATCAGAACGTCTAGACTTTTAACTCGCTGTTGTGGCCACATTCATTGTGTTCATGAAGGGCGGAGGATTCGTACAATGTTCTTATTTTCATTCTGGGATATAAGGAAATCATGCTATGTGAAGAAGTCCAGAGGCAGCTTCTCATTCAAACAGTAGGTCAGTTAATGCCTTTGATCTCACATCTGTTTAGGATGCAATCATTAACGAGACACACACAGTCTGACAATGTGTGTGTGTGTGTCTGTGTCTAAAAGACCTGCATGTACACACAGTTAATATGTGTCTGCATCACCACCTATCTCCACCCACAAACTTTGAGCTACAGAAACCATTCTGGGCTTCAAAAATTCAGCTCATTGAGGGCATTATGGGGTATACTCAGTATTTTATTCATTTAACTTTTCCCCACTTTAAAATTATTCTCATTATTCATGCATTATTAAATTCATCAGACAAATCCAAACTCATTCAAACTGATTCAAACCTTTCTGATACTTCAAACCTGTTTAACACTTTAGGATTTCTAATTATTAAAAATTTTTCCCACTTCAAAATCATTCCCATTATTTATGTATGTTTTAATTCTTCAAACAAAATCCCAGTTCTACCACTACAATTACTACTTATATCACTTTAACTTGTATCTTCACTTCTACCTCCACTGCTCTTGCTTCTCTTAATATTTTTTTTACTTCTACCACGAGCTCTACTGCTTTGACTTCTACTTCTTCTATTCTAAAACTACTTCTACTGCTTACATGACTACTAATATCACTAGTACAACTACCTATTATCATACTTCTTCTAGTACTTCAACTTAAACTTATGCCGCTTCTTACTTTTCTGTGTTTTAAGGTAATTTTCTTCCTTATCCATTTTTTTTTTGCAATTTCAGACAGTTTTTCTAGCCTTATTTAGCATGAATGCAATTTTAATTTATGAAGCACATTCATACTATTTGTACTTCAGCAATTTTCACTTTCATCTAACTTCTACTTTTCTTTCTCCAGCTCTTTAACCAAGTTTACATTTAAACCTTCCTCCATTTTTTTTTTTTTAGCAGTTTAGCATTGTTTTTTCAGCTTCCAGCACTCAGCATTTCCACGCATTTTCTGCAAGGAAATGCAATTTTTTCTAGTTTTGATAATGCCTGTCACATTAAAGTCATAAACACTGTAAATATCCATGCACACATTTAGTCCTTGTCGATGCATCGCTTAACCATCACGAAAGTCTTGACAGTAACAAAAGTTTGTATGATAATATTGTCATGAACTCTTACAGTCGTAGATGTTGTCTTCTCTGTTCAGGTGTTGGTTAGAGGTGTTTGTCGGAGTCCTTAGTCGTCTGGTGAGGTTTTATTTTCTATGAAGCCGTCAAAAGTTGTAAGTTCGTGAGCCGCTTAAGTTTTTCGTGCTGTTCTCTTCAGATTTGATCTTCAGAAATGACCGCTCTCTTTTGCTTGTAATGATTTAAAGTTTTTACATCGTTACAGGTTACCATGGAGATTTAAAATGCTGTTTACTTTAGAAAAA
This sequence comes from Xyrichtys novacula, assembly GCA_962446985.1. Lineage (NCBI taxonomy): Eukaryota > Metazoa > Chordata > Actinopteri > Labriformes > Labridae > Xyrichtys > Xyrichtys novacula. The sequence goes on along the minus strand of OY660871.1, from coordinate 2,085,468 downwards.
CCCTTACACTGGTAGGTTATATCTAAAAGTTTAATATTATCTTTAATTTACTTTAATCTCAATGGAATATAAATATCTCTCGAATTAAAGTGGAGGTTATTTTTCGTGATTGAAGATAATTATTAGTATAATTATCTCTTAAATACAACGGAGTATAAGGGGCACAATTAGAAAAAAAACGTTTTTAAATCTTAAAGAATAAAGTTATTATTTGGGAGAATAAAGTCATTAATATCAGTATTAAGTCGTAAAGTTACCTGTTGTGAAGGAGAGTTGTTAAAATCAGCACTGTGGAGCATTTAGATGAATTGTACTTTAGTATAGGTTTCACAAACATGGAGATACTTAATCTTTTGGTACATGAGCATTACACTGTCATGAGTATCAGAACTTATATTTGAGATATATGAGAAATGCTGCTTTTGTGGAGGGGAAAATGGCTGTAAAAGGCTGTACAGAGGCTAAATCCGTCAATACAGCTGTTAATAGCAATAGCATAGGGCTTTAGTTTATCATATGAGTTTATATGCCATGAGGTGTTGAGGTCTCTGCATGTGTAGGTTACTGACTTACTGTAATCATCGGGTCTATCTCGTCCTTATAAAAACCTGCTCTATTACGGCGAGTGTCTGTCTTCTTCTGTAGTCAAACCGTAAGATATCAAAATCTACCCGGATACAGCAATGCTACTTTTTTATTGGCTGTTCAGTAGATATACTTTATTTGATTGGCTTGCGCGTGGCATGCAGCTTCTGAACTCTCGGAGGAACTCAGTTGATTCCTACCTGTTCCATAGTTAAAGAAGTGCAACTTGGTGGACATCACCATGTTCATTTAAATGCGTGAGAAATACAATGTGTGGCGTGTGAGCGTGTGAACGGGTGGGAATGCGTGTGTCACACGCTGAATGCGTGAGACTTGAGAGCCCTGCAAAGATCTCCCGGGACAACCTAACTTTTGCAGCAGTTGTGGGAAAAGGCTGCAAGAAGCGGACGGTGACAGTCCATCAAGTAAGTTAAGGGATGTTCAATTAATGTGTTCTGCTACTTGTGGGAGTTGAGACATTACAGTAGCAGCGTTAATTTGCGTCCCTTTCCTTCCCCTGCTCAAGCACCGGCTCCACGGCGGGATGTCGGAAAGGCGGTTGCCCCCCCTGCGTGACGTAATTGACCATATTAATATCTCAAAATGTAAATCAGCACAAACGAAAATGTTTGCGGCACGAACATTTTCGTGCAACACTATTTTGAGCTAATTTCAACAATATGTGGGGACTGCTTTACTGCCTTGACCACTGCAATAATGTTCGATAACTCAAAAACTAAAGCAGCACAAACGAACATTTTTGCAGCACAAACCTGCATAAACGATGCACAAATGATTACAAGACTTGGTGTTTTCAAAGTTTTTAAACACAGTGACTAAAGAAACATCAGTGGCCACGTTTTTGTAATTAGTCATGGTTCTCAAAGTTAATTATTTGTTGTTATTATTAATGCTGTTCTATTAAGGTTAAAGCACCATATAAAAGTAACCCATTAGTAAAATATCCCGTGCGGTTCTCCTCCTCTGATCATAGCGGCATCCTTAGCAGCATTCTGTTACACAGAAATAAGTGACCCAAAATTTTACAATATTTTTTTCTTTGTTTTCCTGTAGCATCACAGACTATTCAAACCCCTACCCTTCAGACCTTTCTGGAGTACAGAAAGAAGAAAGCAGAGGAGAGGCAAAAGTTTTCATGTGGGAAAAAGGCAGCAAAGAAACCAGAGAAAGTCCAGGCAAGTTGGGTGTGGCTCAGAGCGAGAGTGGGCAAACTATCTTACAGACTATCTTTTGACATTCTCCATCATCTCACTTCTCTTAAACTAAGCCTGATGGCAGGCACAGTTTCATGTTAACTGTATATGACATATGATGACATATATTTTAGCTTGGCTTTGGTGCCACAACCCATGGTAGTCAGACAATTTCTCTGACTGTTCTGTGTTAACTTTGTATATATTTGCTAGTTTCTGTCCATAATGTATAATTAACTGCGGCATGCAAATATACATTATATTACCAATTAACTGTCAATTGATATTTAACATGACCCACTAACAGTCCACTTTTTAAAAAAATCTTGCAGATAAATGTTGGTCTGATGAGCATGGTGAAGGGAGGTGGTCTCAAGCCACTGCGTGGGAGAAGTCTGTGCCTTTCCACACATCCTGACGTCACTGCCCCAGATCTGCTTGATCAGGCTGTGAAAAAAATGAAGGACTTCAATAAGGACCTCAATGATGGACCTTTCATCCTTCTTTATCCAGATTGCTCTGAAGTGGTCAATGTACCTGGCACAGAGACACCATTTATGTTAAAGACATACAAGGAGGAAATTGGCAAACCATATCAGTGCATCACCATTTACATCTGCTCCAAAACCAACTTTGAGGAAGGTAAATTGTGTTATGTCCTAGTTGTGTCCAGTGCAAAGATGCCTGGCTGTGTTATATAGATTTTGATGTAGACACTGGGTTTTAAAAAGATGAGATGTTTTAATGGCTTACCCTCACTTTTGGATTAGCAGTTATGAATTTTCACCGAAGCTGTCATGTGAAATAGGTCCTTGGATTTTGTTCGTCTTTCCTCAATGTGTTTTCAGCATTCAATGTTCATGCTCAGTTAACCAGCTTGGAGTTAAAAAAGCATTTTCTCTATGTTTTAGCTTCTTCTCAAGCATTTATCATTCAATTGATCTTAGTTTTGTTTAATGTTTTGCAGTTGGAAAATTGTCTGCCACATGTGACACTGACTCTGACCCTGAGATTGTTATAAAGAGAAATACAATGTTTGATCTAGCTGATACACTGGTAAGTGCAATTTTTACCCTATTTGGGTGACCATTTACTGGTACTAAACAAATATTTGTCTTTACCACAGCCATTTGAACCTTATAACATGAGCAGTCCTGTACACAATGAGCCTGAAGATCTGTAAGTACTTACGGTGTGTATGTGTGTGTGTGTGTGTGTTTGATGTTTGCTTGCTTTTGTAATGTCACATCTATATTTTGTAGTAAATTATGATTTCTGCTTCTATGCCCTCTCAGGAACAGTGCTAGGGGGCTTTCATTGTCTTCTGATCTGCCACAGGTAATGAGTTTTTAAAATGAAGTTTGTGTAGGGATCACTAGGTCAAAGATTTTAAAAATTGTTGATGGGCCACAAAATTGAAATTAGTGCACCAATTTTTAAAGCTGTGTTTTTTTAGTTGTCATTTATGTCCTTGAGCACTCATGAGGAGCTGTCTTTATTTGCTCAAATATTTAGCATATTTCTACATTTCTATATTTCTTCTTTCTTTTCAGACCATAGTCTTGGATAATGACCACGACTATGCTGGTCCCTCTGGATGTCATGATGTCAAGAGTTCATGTTACAGGTGTGTTATATCTTATCTTTATTGTCAAATGGTGGACAGAATATTTGTGACGCAGCCACAAAGGTGTTGACTCGGAAATAAACACATTTCTGTCCTGACAAGGATAAGGTCTTATGTTTAAAGCAGAAGAATTGGTCAACCATTTGATAGGGCAAATGTCTGCATTTCTGAATTTATTAGTGCTTTGAATTGTTGATGTTCTGCGCAAATAATATCTTCCTTTTTCAGAACTTACACTGACCTCTTTGGACCTATCATCATTGATGATGATGATGAGGATGAAGTTCCCATTCCTGACAAAACAAATGACATGGCTTCTGAAGAATTTGAGTGAGTCATAGACATTAGAAAATTAACCAGCTGTGTGTTTTCCATAAAATTACATCATTCAAAAGTGAGAAGTCACTAAAATGAACACCTCAGACTTTCCCTGCCTGTAACTGCCTGCCTCAGGTCCAGTTGTTAAGATGTGTGTTTGAGTAGAGTCCATTGAAAAGAAGTTATTAAATTAAATGTGCTCATTGTTTCAGAGAGTGACTCAGCAGCATCTCTTGTACATAGATCAACATTTAAGTATATTTTAGAGTGTAAAGTAAGTGTCTTACTTTTTTCTTTTCTTAAGACCTACAAGTGTGCAGGCAGCAGAAGTAATTGCAAATCTGGCACTTGCAATTGACCACAAGAAAGTCAGCCGGTTCAATATATCAAGAGCTGATGTGTGGGATGGAGCTGTGCGCGGATTTCGACGCAGCACATACTCCGAATCCAGTGACATCTTCGTCAAGTTTACAGATGACGCCGGTTCCTTTGAAGAGGGGTTGGATACAGGTGGGCCAAAACGAGAATTCCTAACACTTCTCATGACACACCTCAGAAATCGCCCCATCTTTGATGGACCTCCCGAAAGACGATATCTCGTGTACAATTCCACAGGTGGGTTTAATAATAGGACAGATTGTATTTTAAAAATGTAAAGTTTCCAATCATTTCATCATCATTTTTTTTTCAAGTGATGTAGATGATAATCATGCATAATAGTTCTCTACCCTCTGTAACAGCTGTCAGGGAAGACGAGTACTTTCTAGCAGGCAAGATGATAGTTGTTTCCATTATACACGGGGGACCTGCACCACATTTCCTCTCAAAGGACTTTGTCAATCACCTACTAGGGAAGACAACTTTCAACACCACCGTGGAAGATGTAACCGATGAGGAATTACAGAAAGCTCTGCGTCAGGTAGAAAAAGATCTCAACTCATGGACTGAATTTGCTAAGGGGTCACATGAAAATTATTTCAGAAATTGAGAGTGGACTATGCTCAAGGTCATAAGTTATATTTGTGTAAAGGGACGGATTTCTTATTATTTCAATGAGAAGTAAAGGCATTTAATCCTATTGGTATAAAATAATGACAAACATTTTCAGGATTGATATCTTTGTATTTTTCTTGCAATAATTGTTTTTGAATAGGTTCAGGAAGCTGAATCGGAGGAATCTTTGCAAGATGTAATTTTGCAATACAGCACAATGTTCCAGACAGCTGGATGCCTCCGACACACTAAAGTTCATGAGAGGCAAATGCTCATAGAGGACTATCTGAGGTGGTACATCCTAGGACGCAACCAGATTGCCATTCAAAGGTAAGTTATCTTAGGCTGCTTTTTTACTAACGATCGTCAATAATATTGTAGAAAAGTTTTTTTCTTTCCTCATCATTTTTTCTCTCCTCCTCTCATGCTCCTCTCGTCATCCTCCCCTCCTCTTCTCCTTTCCCCCTCCTACTTCTCTCCTCTCCTTCCCTTCCCTTCTCTCCTCTTCTCCTCTTCCTCTCATGCTCCTCCTCTCCTTCCCTCCTGAGTGGGTAGCAGCTTTCAAAAGGTTGACAACCCCTGTCTTACACAATATTTGTCCTTAATCGATTCAAAGAGGGACTGGCAAGTCTGCAGTTTTTGACTGCTCTGCAGCAGCATTCAGGTGTGCTGGCTCCTGTTCTGTGCCATTCTTCCAAGGCCCTGACTGCATCAGAAATGGAGAGCCTCTTCCATCCAGACCGCAGCCCAAGAGGCAGCAACAGGTGGCAGAAGGAGAACCAAACAATGGGATTTTGGGCTGACTTTCTTCTGGATTGCGAAGGTTTGTCAAGGCTTTGTTAGATGTTTATTAATTGTAGTGTAGTTATATTTATAATTAGTATTTTCTCTGATCAAATATATGACTAACTAAAATGTTGACTTTTTTGTCCTTAGAAAAAGTGGCAGCAGTGTACCTCGAAGATGTGCTCATGTTTGCCAGTGGCTTAGCAGCGCTTCCACCAGCTGGAATGACACCCTCTCCAAGTATAGAGTTTTTAATCGATTCTTCTTTTCCAATGGCGTGCACCTGCACAAACACTCTGAAGCTGCCGCTATTGGATACTTACAGAGTGTTTAAGACAAACATGGAGTTTGGAATCCAGAATGCTCCAGGATTTGGATGTTTTTAGCTGCCATAGGAACCTTTCAAGCATAAAAGCGATTTGTTTACCTTTGTGAGGGCTTATGTCTCTGCAGTTAGCTACATGCATAGTTTAACGTTCACCTGTGTAAGGGCTTGCATATATTTCAGTCTGTGCAGTTAGCTGTTTGCACAGCTTACCCATTATATTATCTGGATCCTTTATGGTTTTCTTTTGTTTATTACTGGTTCTTTTATTATTATTTAAAATGTTGAAATAACTGCTGGACACTGTACAGTTTTAGTAAAAATGTTTAATAAAGTTATACCTGTCACAGTTTACAAAAAAATGAGGTATTCCCAACTCTTGTCCACAAAGATTCATAAATATTTAGAATAACAACTAAAATGGTTTAAAAACGCTATTTTTTTCTAATAATTTAAGTCAAAAACCAGTGCCTCCCACCACCATCTACACATATTAATATAACTATACACATTCTCACAACTGACAGTAGGGAGACATGGTTAGGCACTGAAGATCGGGGGAAACGCCAATCTGCAGGGCTGTTAACACTGGTAGGAGCAGCAGGGTAAGGACTGTGCCAGCAGCTGGACCCCCCTAAACTGACCGATGAGCGGACAAACATAGTGGAGAGCACCCCAACCAAAGGACCAAAGGGACCTGGGACTCAGTCTCTACAGCCCAGCTATTTGCTTCAGAGTGGTGTAAAGGTCTGAGGCTGTCCTCCAGTCTTGTGGCTGTTGTAGTCTGTTTTGTTCCACAGCCTGTTGTAGGTATTCCTCAATGTCTGCATCACTGCAAAAAAATCTATCTCTTGTCTTGCCTCGGGAAACACATCCAGCTCTGCATCTTCAACAAAGAATCCACAGTCCCTTGAACCAAATCTGAAAAAAGGATGATACACAGAAACATTTATCAACAATTGCAGAGACAGAGCCTCTAAATACAAGATTGTACTAACTTTTGCTCCTTGAATAGGCAGAGGAGAGAGAGAGGAGAGCATGGAGGAAGAAGAGGAACGAGTAGGAGAGGAGAGGACCACTAGAGAGAACCACTGATGTAAACCTTTACTACCTGTGGGGCAAGAGATATAGTTCATTTGGGATCCCTCCTAGACATGATGCTGGTCTGCTTGGACGAATCCGGTGCTTATTCCACAGGTCCACGCATTCATCCAGGTCTTTCTGAAGGACTTTACTGAAGCAAAATCTCAGCAAACACTGGATTTTTCAATGGCAGCCACGAACACCAGAGTCTCTCAGGTCTCCAAAAAGGTCCATCCAAAACTGAGACCTGGGGATACATTAGACATGAAGTTACTTACTTCACACAGAACAAATCAGAATGGAAACGTATTCAGCCACTGATATAATTGCGTTTTGGGGGTAGAAACATTTCTATGCACTTTGTATTCATATGAAAAAGTTGAAGAACACATTTGAAACACTGAATTAAAGCTAATGCAAAGCTGTTTGTTATTTAATGTGAATACTCACAATGACAGACATGGGAGTGAAAAATCAGCAGTGGACGAACACAGTCGATCACTATACAGTTACCAATAAACATTTCATCTATCAATGATAAATTTACCAACCTTCCTCTTCTGAAAAAAGACCACCACGACTCGATGCGCTGATTCCCTGTTGATGAGCCGCAACTGTGTGGCTGGACAAGCCTGCATAATAGTCCGTATGCCCATGGCGGAGGGTGCATTGTATTGCTGCCATTGTTCCATTTTCTGTTCCGAGGTCAGTTCGTAATCGCATTGGAAAAACACCAATAGTCCTGACTCAGCTTATGTAGTTGTGAGCGATGACAGATGGATTGTTGTTTGACGGTCCACAAACAAGCCACATGTTTCTTTGTGAAAATCCATCTATGCATCCAGAGAGAGCCAGGCCAAATGGTTTGAGTTTATCGTATCCATCGACATGCCATAAATAGTTTGGACCCATGGAGTGATAGGTACGCCGTGTGAACCTCCTGCGTCTCCTCAGAGCCGTCCGTTGTGGGCTCAGTTGTCTGAGCAACCTCATTACCACGTCACGTTTTACACGAAGTCCAAGTTTCTGTTGTAGGACTTGCGACATAGTCCGATATCCGAATAGTTGCCCTGGTCCATGAAGCTCGGTCAGAATTGCATGCCTCACCTCGAATATTGCGGAGTAGTTACGGCGTCTAAACAAGCCAGCTTCTTTCAAGCAGGTCTTCAGCGTTCGAACGCTCATGCCAATGCCGTGAATAGTCGACAACATGTCGACTATAACGTCATATGTGTGTCCTGCATGAAAATATTGTTGGATAATTTTGAGCAAACTTTCGCTTTCGGCGTCCATGTTCGTGTTTACTTTCCCGTTTCGACATCCAGCAGGCCCCACTCCACCCCCAGCGGAGTAAACTGCTATTAAACTACAACGAAGAAGAAGAAGACTGACGATGCTGTCCTGTTTTGGGATTTGCGGTTGCGTTTTCTTTTTAGTGTTTGCATTTGTGATTTGCGGTTGCGTTTTCTTTTTTTGTGTTTGCATTTGTGATTTGCGGTTGCGTTTTCTTTTTTTGTGTTTGCATTTGTGATTTGCTGTCGTGTTTTGTGATTTGGAGTTGCATTTTGTGATTTGTGGTTGCGTTTTCTCTTTTGTGTTTGTGTTTTGATTTGCTGTCGTGTTTTCTCTTTTGCGGTTGTGTTTTGCACTTCCAGGCCACCTTAGTGAATGGATCAGGATGGCAGGAAGAGGACGTGGGAACGGAGAGATGGCAGAGGGAAGTGACGGAGTAGGAAGTGAGATGGAGGGGGGAGTTTGGAATATTGCAGGTGAACAGCGTTTGAACAGGAAAAAACGGAAGAAAGTAGCAAAGGAGGCAGCAAGGAGAGGGGATTATGATTCATTGGTTTCGACCAGTGAAGGGGAGCAAAGTGCAAGGCCAAGGCAAATTGAGGAATACAAAGTAATTATTAGAATGACTCAGGAAGGACAATCGTTTGATGAGTGGAGCCCAGTTAAGCTGACAAAAGCCATACATAAAGTTCTTGGGGAAGTAAAAAGTGTGAAAGTTCTGCGAAGTTGGGCATTGTTGGTCCTGTGAAGGGATGGGGCAAAGCAAGGAAAAGCAATAAGAATGAGTAGAATGGAGGGAAAGTCTGTAGTGTGCTCGATGCCAGAAGTGAGGAGAGTGGCTGTGGGGGTTATATCAAATATTCCCACGGCTATTACCTGTGACGAGATCAGAGATAATATAGAGGGGGAAAGAGTGCTGGAAGTGCAGAGACTAAAAACAAACAGAAACGGAGAGAAGATGGACAGTCTCTCCATCAAAATCAGGTTTAAGGAACCAAAGCTGCCAGTTAAAGTATACATTGGATACATGTGTTATGAAGTTAGGCCATTTGTCCCCCCACCGCTTAGGTGCTTCAAGTGCCAGAAGTACGGACATGTTGCAGCAGTCTGCAGGGGTAAACAGAAATGTGGGAGATGTACAGGGGATCATGAATATGGTAAATGCCTAGAAGGGGCTAAGCTAAAATGCTGCAACTGTGGGGGGAGCACACCTCGGCGTATCGAGGTTGTAAGGCAGGCAAGAAGGCGGCAGAAATTCAAAAAGTGAAAACATCGATGGGAATATCGTATGCAGAAGCAGCGAAGAAAGTGGGGGCGAGCCATATAGATCCAGCAAAAATGGTGAGGGCTGACGCCAGCAACAGAGTCGAAGCTAGTGTGTCTAAAGCAAAAGAAAATGCACTTACAGTGAGTAAGAATGACTTTGTATTATTCATGGTAGAAGTGATAAATTGCTCAGCGCAAACAAACAGCAAAACGGAGAAGATCAAGATTATTATCAAGGCTGCAGAGAAGTACCTTGACATCAACGGGCTTAGTTGTGAAAAGGTTCAGGAAACATTAGCTGGAGAAATGTTTGATTCGCAGACATGGGGTGGAAACTCCTCATGGTCCTAGCTATTCTACAGTGGAATGCTAGAAGTCTTATTGCTAATGGTCAAGAATTTAAGAAAATTATCGAAGAAAGGTGTGAAAAGCCGCAAGTAATATGTATTCAAGAGACATGGCTAAAGTCACAGTGGAATTTTACGTTAAATGGGTACACGGCAGTAAGGTGAGAGATATATCCTGCAGATGCGCTGGAACACATCATCAGTGATGTTGTTTCCTGGCCTCATCGGGGGTTTCGGGTCTTTCAACATCAGACCCCCTCAGCCCAGGCAATCGGCCGGGGTGATCAATCCCCGGCCTGTGTCCCAGCAGCGTTTGCCCACGGTTCTGCCCTCTTAATCCAAAGCCATCCTGTGGCTTTCTCTGCAGCTTCAGTTGCGGATCTGATGGCCTTCTGTTTCGCCTCCCCGACAAGTCCTAGCTGGGTGAACACTCTGCAGAGTGACCGTCCGGCGAATCCCCGACAACCCACCTCCACAGGCTCACAGGTTGTTTTCCAGCCTTTGCCCCTTACACTCTTCCACCAGTTCCTGGTACTTGGCCCGTTTCCTCTTATTAGCCTCATCCATGCGTTCTTCCCATGGCACAGTAAGCTCCAGAATGATCAGCTGCTTGGTGGAGTCTGAGACAATGACCATGTCTGGGCGGAGCCTGGTTGATGTAATCCTTGAGGGGAACTTCAGTTGCCTGCCCAGGTCCACTTCCAGTTGCCAGTCGTTGGCGGAGGTGAGGAGGCCGGACTTTGCCCGTGGTGGTATGTTGGGCTTTTCTCCAGCTCTGTGGAATGTGATGGTCTTTGGCTTGTGGTGGCCTCTGCTGGTGTTGATGGCGGTGGCGATACTGTCAGCAACTGCCCTAAGCACCTGGTCGTGACGCCAGTGATAGCGCCCGTCTCCAAGAGCTTTTGGGCAGCTGCTTAGTATGTGTTCCAGGGAGCCCCGTCCTGAGCAGCGGGGGCAGGATGGTGTCTCTGTTTTACCCCAGACATGGAGGTTTGCTGGGCTTGGGAGGACATCATACACAGCCTGGACTAAGAACCTGATTCGATGAAAGTCTGCTTCCCAGATGTTGGACCAGGTGGTTTTCGGTTGCAGAACATTCTCCCATTTAGTCCATGCTCCTTGCTGCCCCATTCCCACCATCCTGCTAGCTCGTACTTCCTCCACACCTGCCTGTACTTCTTCCTGGATCAGCTGACGACGCTCCTTGCCCTGGGCCTTGTCAACTTTGGTTGAAGGAAAGTAGCCAATGCCTGCACGCCCAATTGCTGTGGACCCCACCAGTGCCTTCTGCCGCAGCCGTGACTCAGCCACATCTATTGCTTTTCCTGCATTCCATTTCCTCCCTGTTTTCACCTGGATCCCAGCTGCTGCCACCTTTGGATCTCTGGATTCTCTGTATTGCAGTGCTTCCCGTGTTCTGGACACCATGAACTCTTCAGTGAGGCCACTTATTGGGAACTGCAGTATGTTGCTGGTGCCATACAGAGCAGAGCTGCTTACGTTACGTTTAAACTCAGGTCTGCATCAGCAGGAAACACATCAGGCTCAGAGACACATTTAGATACATTTTCACACACAGTAGCGGGGGACACTGAAAAGGAGGGCTCACCCTCATCTAATGTAGCCATAAACGAGTCAGATAAATCCCCAGCTTTACCCCATTTACGAGCCTGTGCGCGTAACTGCGCACACAGGAAACACATTTGGCACAGACACAGCAGAAGAAACAGAGGTGGAGCAGCAGGCAGACGCAACCGAAATGGGATCGTTAACGACCTCTGGCAGAGGAAACACATTTCCGCCGGCCAGATCGTTACCCAAAATAAACGAAATGCCACTAATCGGAAACCGTGGGAGCACGGCAACTTTCACACGCCCCGACGCGAGCGGTGAATGCAAGTGAATCATGTGAAGTGGGGCGTTAAGTTCGTTCATTTTAATTCCCCACACTAACAAATCAGAAAAACACGAAGTTTCATTTGAGAGTGGCAGAACACTAGCCAGAATGAATGAATGATAGGCGGCTGTATCTCAGAGAATAGTTACCGGCACTTTATCTGCTTCCTCGCCAGTTACAGAAATAAATCCTTGCGAAACTAACGGTTTGAAACGAGGGTCAACCTCCGCATTTACCTCGGCTTCAGGTAAAGACTCCGGGTGTGTTACAGGCAGGGACACGTTGTTAATGAAACCCACACCTGCAGGAGGTTTACCGTTTTTGTGTTGTCCTTTTTTTCTAAGAGTCGGACAGGCAGCGATCAAATGGCCTGGCTCGTGGCAATAAAAACACTCGCGGCTCTCACCCGCAGCTGGTAAGGTGCTTTTACGCATCAGCTTTGGCGATCGGTTTCTGCGCTCAGACATTGGAGGTAAAACACGAGGTGTTGGCAAAGAAAAGACGCTTTTATGAGTCAAAATGAACTCATCCGCAAGCACAGCTGCTTTTGTTACCGATGACTCTTTTTGCTCATTCAAATATACAACAATTCGCTCCGGCAAACACTTTTTAAATTCCTCGAGCAAAATGAGCTTTCTCATATCCGCCATAGTCTTAACATTACACGCGTGGCACCATTTATCAAACAAAACGCTCTTGTCACGCACAAACTCGACATAGGTCTGGTTGGCAGTTTTCTCACTGTTTCTAAATTTTTGCCAATATGCTTCAGGGACCAGCTCGTAGGCCTGCAACACAGTCTTTTTCAAGATTTTATAATCAAGACTATCCTCAATAGACAGACTGGCACAGACTTCTTGAGCTTTCCCCACTAATTTACACTGGAGGAGAAGGGACCAGAAATCTTTAGGCCAACTCAGGGCAGCAGCTATCCGCTCGAAAGCGCTAAAATATGAGTCCACCTCGGACTCACGAAACGGAGGGACTAAAGCAATGTGCTTACTTATGTCAAAAGCGGGAGCAGAAACAGAGCTGCGGTCAACAGGAGACACTGGGGTAGAGGCTACAAAGGCTCCTTTTTCCAGCTCGAGAACCCTTAAGCGCAGATGCAAGGCTTGTACCTCTAGCTGTTTGTTTCGGGTCTCTGCCTCCTTTGCTTGTACTTCTAGCTGTTTGTTTCGGGTCTCTGCCTCCTTTATTTGGAGTGCTATGCGGAGATCCTCTGTGGTCATGGTACCCATGAGAGGATCCGTGACCGGCCCTAGCTCCACACCAGCAGCGAGCGTGCCAGCAGCCCCCGCCACTTTCACCTCAGCCCCCGGTGCGACACTAGCCACGTCACCCGCAGCAACCGCATCAAGCGCAGGTTGAAAAGGATGACTGAGATGGTGCAGCCGGTTATAATGCCTTTCTCAAGCCGATGCCAATCTGATGTGCCTGATCCCGTGGTGAATCTTAGCCTGAAATTACTGTAGTAATCCAGAATTAGGTCTGAGACTTTGCTGGGAACATGATGTCGGTGGAGGGCCAGCTCAACTAGCTTGTGTGGGATGGAGCCATATGCGTTGGCAAGATCGAGCCATAGCACGGTGAGGTCCCCTTTCCCCTCACGTGCCTCCCTGAGGAGTTGTGTTACCACTCCAGTATGTTCCAAGCAGCCAGGCACTCCAGGGATTCCACCCTTCTGGACAGAGGTGTCAATGTAGCTGTTCTTCAGAAGGAACTCCGTTAGTCGTCGTGACACGATACTGAAGAAGATCTTGCCTTCAAGCAGCGAGATGGTCCGGAACTGACTGATGTCCTTGGAGTCCTCTTCCTTAGGGATCCACACACCCTCAGCACATCTCCATTGGTTAGCAACTTTTCCCCTGCGCCAGATCATCCTCAGGATCTTCCACGGGTGACGAAGGAGTTGCGGGCAGCGCTTGTATACAGTGTATGGGACTCTACTAGGGCCTGGGGCTGAGGCAGTTCTGGCTCCTTTCACCACTTCCTGGACCTCTTTCCAGGTTGGCTCTCTCAGAGCAAAATCCACTGATGGTGATTGTGGGCTTATGAGGGCTCTCTGAGGCTGTAGCTCCAGTTCTCTCTCTGGGTCGCTCAAGGTGTTGTGCAGGAAGGAGTTTACCTCTTCCGCTGAGCAGACTAAGCTGCCGCTGCGCTTGTCCCCCAGGAGCCTCTTAGAGAAAGTGAAAGGGTTGGAGATGAAAGCGGCGCGCTTTCTTGCTCTTTCCTTTCATCGCCTTCGGTGCCACTCTGCTCTGCGCAGCGTCAGGAGCTTCTTCCTCAAGATGTTGCGAAGCTCGATAAGCGGTAGCTTCTCGTCTTTGCTAGCCACCTTATGCTGTTTTTTGAGGCTTCAAAGTTCCTGGGTCTGGGTGGCTCTGCGGTTCATGGTCTTGCTGGGCTTGATGTTGCTCCTCTCAATGTGGCCAAATCTCTCCGCTGCATAGCTGACAATGATGGCAGTCATGGTCTCAAGACGCTGGTCTACTCCACCCTTGCTAGTGGTTTCCAGGATCTTGCACACATCAGTGTCAAACTGTGACCACACTGACTGGCTCTTAGCTGGAGGCCATTTGATCCGCTTCTGTTGGATTATTTTGCAGGGATTGGAAGGCTCTACTGCTTGGAGGGACTGGGCTCTGTGGGGCTCCTCCTGGCCGGGCTCCTCCTGCGTCTCACCAGGATCATATCCTGTGCGTTGCAGTATGTTCTCCTTCTCCCTGCATTTCATCCTAGCCAGATGTATTTTTAGGCCGTGTGTGTTCTTGCACACTTTTCCGCAGATGCATCTTGGATTCGTGGTCGTGTTTCCGTTTGCATGGTTCGATACCGTTGAGTCCGTTGGTTAGGGGTTCTCATTCTCCCCCCCTCTCGGGCTCCCCTGGGGGTATTTCTCAGAAGGCTTCTTCGTAGCAGTTTTGGGTTTCTCCCTCACGGAAGACACAGGTTGGGGTGCTAGCCCTTCCTGTCCTGGGTGCCGTCTTTCCGAGCTGTCAATTGTCTTTCCAATCGTCATCAAACTGTCCTTGGTTGCCACCCAGTCTATTCCTGGGTGTCACTGGCTGAACCAGCTTCAAAGGTGAGAGATACATCCTGCGGATGCGCTGGGACACATCATCAGTGATGTTGTTTCCTGGCCTCATCGGGGGTTTCGGGTCTTTCAGCATCAGACACCCTCAGCCCAGGCGACCCGGCCGGGGTGATCAATCCCCGGCCTGTGTCCCAGCAGCGTTTGCCCACGGTTCTGCCCTCTTAATCCAAAGCCATCTCGTGGCTTTCTCTGCGGCTTCAGTTGCGGATCTGATGGCCTTCCGTTTTGCCTCCCCGACAAGTCCTAGCTGGGTGAACACTCTGCAGAGTGACCGTCCGGCGAATCCCCGACAACCCACCTCCACAGGCTCACAGGTTGTTTTCCAGCCTTTGCCCCTTACACTCTTCCACCAGTTCCTGGTACTTGGCCCGTTTCCTCTCATTAGCCTCATCCATGCGTTCTTCCCATGGCACAGTAAGCTCCAGAATGATCAGCTGCTTGGTGGAGTCTGAGACAATGACCATGTCTGGGCGGAGCCTGGTTGATGTAATCCTTGAGGGGAACTTCAGTTGCCTGCCCAGGTCCACTTCCAGTTGCCAGTCGTTGGCGGAGGTGAGGAGGCCGGACTTTGCCCATGGTGGTATGTTGGGCTTTTCTCCAGCTGTGGAATGTGATGGTCTTTGGCTTGTGGTGGCCTCTGCTGGTGTTGATGGCGGTGGCGATACTGTCAGCAACTGCCCTAAGCACCTGGTCGTGACGCCAGTGATAGCGCCCGTCTCCAAGAGCTTTTGGGCAGCTGCTTAGTATGTGTTCCAGGGAGCCCCGTCCTGAGCAGCGTGGGCAGGATGGTGTCTCTGTTTTACCCCAGACATGGAGGTTTGCTGGGCTTGGAAGGACATCATACACAGCCTGGACTAAGAACCTGATTCAATGAAAGTCTGCTTTCCAGATGTTGGACCAGGTGATTTTCCGTTGCAGAACATTCTCCCATTTAGTCCATGCTCCTTGCTGCCCCATTCCCACCATCCTGCTAGCTCGTGCTTCCTCCACACCTGCCTGTACTTCTTCCTGGATCAGCTGACGACGCTCCTTGCCCTGGGCCTTGTCAACTTTGGTTGAAGGAAAGTAGCCAATGCCTGCACGCCCAATTGCTATGGACCCCACCAGTGCCCTCTGCCGCAGACGTGACTCAGCCACATCTATTGCTTTTCCTGCGTTCCGTTTCCTGCCTGTTTTCACCTGGATCCCAGCTGCTGCCACCTTTGGATCTCTGGATTCTCTGTATTGCAGTACTTCTCGTGTTCTGGACACCATGAACTGGTGTGAACTAAGAAATGACAGGGAAGGTAGAAGCGGGGGAGGAGTGGCCACATTCATTAAAAGAGGAGTCCTAGAGGAGTCCACATTCATTAAAAGAGGAGTCCAATTATAGGTTGAAAAAAGCAAGTGATGAACATGAGTCAATAGTAATACGGATATGGACAGAAAATAATAATGTGACAATAATAAATTATTATAATCCAGGGAATAGACTGTCCAGGGAGGTACCATAGACTGTATATAAGATGGACACCGTGGTTCCGCCTTCCGCCTGTATACGGATTTGAAGCCAAAAAGCTCTCGGTAATTCCGGGTTTTTCTCCACTTCCTTGAAAGCGTTGTGCGCATTCGGCCGCGCAGTCGCCGAGAGTCCCTGTGATGACGCTCGGGTCAAACAGCGTATTCCCCCGGAAGAGCTACGCAATCCCTGAACGCCCATAGGCTGTACCAGGTGTCAATCATAGAAAACATGAACCCCCTAATAACTTTTAAAAACGGAGCTGTACAGAAAAAAAAGGACTTGGGCACAAACCAGTCTGACAGTAACTATATGTCAACATCACAAGCAGGGGGGAGAAAAAATTATGTTCTGTGTAATAAATTTCTAAAGTTTGTCCACAGTCCCATAAGCTTTGCTGTCGGAGGCGGGATTTATGACCTGTACTGCAGCCCACCATCAGAGGGTGCTGTTCTCGGAGTGGCTTCACCCAGCGAGGAGGCAGACTCTGTCCATCTTATATACAGTCTATGGGAGGTACTTAATGAAGCAGGGGGACAGGTGGCGGGGAGGGTAGTATGGTGCGGAGATTTTAATGCACACAATACTTTATGGGGGAGCATGACTACAGATTTCAATGGGAAGATAATAGAAGAATTCATAGATGACTGTGAGATGGTGTGTGTTAATGACGGCAGGGGCACTCGATACAACACCTCGAGAAATACTGAAAGTGTAATAGATCTCACTCTAATGTCGGCTGGGATGGCGGGAATTAGTACATGGGAAGTACTACAATATACAACTATGGGGAGTGATCACTATCCAATAGTCTGCAGAATTGGAGTTAGCCCAATACAGGATAGCGAGGAAAGACCGCCAAAGTGGAAGTTAGAAAGTGCTAATTGGGAAAGATTCCGGGACATCAGTGAGAGTACATTTAGGGAAATAGATGAAGAAAGTATAGCGAGTGAGGAGGAGTTTAATGAGAGAGTGGTGGGAGCAATAAGGATAGCAGCAGAAAGATCAATTCCGCAAGTAAAGGGAAAGGAAATCTCACTCTAAGCTTAGTTCAAAACTTGAGAGCCCTGAGATAGGACGAGAAACAAAATTGACAGATATATGGGAATGATTAGGAAAATGAGTGGAATTAAAACAAATTGTGAAATCCCAGGGCTACGGGTCGATAACCAAGTGGTAGTGGGGAATGACAGAGCGGAGGTTCTTGCAGAGGCATTTGTCAAGGTGCATAGTTCTGCAAACCTAACTCTGAATGCTAAAAGTAACAGGGAAACGATGATAGGAAAAAACAAGGGTATTAGGGGTAAAAAAACAATATCTAGGGAGGGAATAAATGTGCCATTTAGTATGTTTGAGATAAAGAAAGCAATAGCTAAAGCAAAGCAGATGACACCAGGTAAGGATGGAATCTGTTATGGAATGTTGGCACAGATGAGTGACAGAGCCCTCAAAATTGTATTAAACTTGTATAATAAAGTGTGGGAGTCAGGTAAAATCCCAACCAAGTGGAAGGAGTCAGTTATAGTTCCTATACTAAAGCCAGGGAAAGATCAGTCAGACCCAGCTAGTTATAGGCCCATTGCACTAACGTCTCAGCTGGGGAAAATAATGGAGTGAATGGTTATGGAATTGTTAAATTACTATTTAGAGAGCAAAAACCTCATGTCAACGTATCAAAGTGGTTTTCGCAAAGGAAGAGGGACTATGGATAATATATTAGTGTTAGAATCAGAGATTAGGAAAGCTCAAGCTAATAAGGAAATAGTTCTAGCAGTCTTTTTTGACGTAGAGAAGGCATATGATATGCTGTGGAAGGAAGGTCTCCTTATTAAAATGAACAAAGTGGGAATCACAGGAAATATGTACATTGGGTATTGAGTTTTTTGTTTGATCGGAAGATTGAGGTAAGGATGGGCACTTACTACTCCAGACAGTACAGTGTAGAGAATGGGACGCCCCAAGGAAGTGTGTGCAGTCCAACTTTGTTTAACATTATGATAAATTATATCTTTGAGCAACTCCAACCAAGTGTAGGGAAGTCATTATATGCGGATGATGGGGCCTTGTGGACTAGGGGGCGCAATTTACAATATCTACGGCAGAAACTGCAATGTGCGATTGGGAGAGTGGAACAGTGGGCGGACAATTGGGGATTTTAATTCTCAGTGAGCAAGACACAGACAATATGCTTTGCAAGAAGACATAAGTAAATGGAATTATATCTGTATGGCCAAAAAACAGAACAGGTCGGAGAAATAAGATTTTTGGGATTGTGGCTAGATGAAAAATTAATATGGAGACAGCATATAGACAGGCTTGTTAACAAATGTAAAAAAGTGAATAATTTATTAAAATGTGTATCGGGAAGGGACTGGGGAGCATCAAGAATGTCACTGTTAGGTATATACCAAGCTGTGATGAGAGCTGCATTCGACTATGGGTGCATAGCATATATGTCAGCTGCAGACACTCACTTGAAGAAATTAGAGGTGCAGCAGGCACAAGGACTGAGAATATGTTGTGGGGCATATAAAACCTCCCCAGTAGCAGCTATACAGGTTGAAACAGGAGAACAGCCACTGAGAATTAGAAGAATGAAAATTATGTTGGCATACTGGATTAATATAAAGGGGCACAGGGAGGATCACCCCACGAAGAGTACCCTGAGGGACTGTTGGGAATATGGAAACAGTAGTGCAGACAGTTTTGGTAGAATTGGGAATGAAGTTGCGGAAAGGGTGGGTTTAAATCGGTTCCAGTGTCAAGGATTCCCCTATGGCTTTTTGTAATGCCAGAAGTGGATTTTGAGATCAAAAAACTTCTTAAGGCAGTGAAGAGACAAAGTACAGCTGGGTTTGTAGCCTCGGAATATTTGAAAGAGAGATACGGCAATACTCAAATAGTATTCACAGATGGATCAAAAGACCCAGATACTGGCCGAACTGGGGCCGCAGTGTATATCCCTACGGAAAATATTAGAATAAAGCAGAGGTGTTCAGATATGTATCAGTGTATGCAGTAGAGATAGCAGCAATAATAATGGCATTACAGTGGATAAAAGCTCAAGGGAAAGACAAATTAGTCATAGCATCAGACAGCTGGGCGGCTCTTTCAAGCCTACAAACCATGAAATCTTGTAGACTAGATCTTATATATGAGGCACACAGTAACCTGTATGAAATCTGGGAAAGAGGGCAGGGTGTGAATTTTGTGTGGGTTCCTGCCCACATGGGAATAGAGGGAAATGAAGAGGCGGATAGGCTAGCAAAGCAGTCGTTAAGACAACAGGACATAGACCTACAAGTCAGGTTAAGTAAAGCAGAAGGAAAGGCACTCATAAAAAAATACAGTCGGGAACAGTGGCAAGAATATTGGGAGTCGGTAAAAACGGGCAGGCATTTGTTTTCAATACAGAGACAGGTGGGAGAGGGAAGAAGGATTGGAAGGAACCGGAAGGAAGAAACAACATTAACACGGTTAAGGATCGGTCATACAGGGTTAAATGGAACATTGAATAAAATAGGTAAACACACAGATGGAAAATGTCAACAGTGTGGTGTAACGGAATCAGTACAGCATGTGCTGATGGAATGTATGAGATACAAAGAAGAGAGGAAGACCTTGAAAGCAGCAATTGAGAAAAATAAGGAATCATTTAAGTTAGAAAACCTGCTAAAAGTGGACAATAGGGCAAGGCTGGGGCGGCTAATGGTTTTTTTGCGGGATACAAGGTTGATAGAAAGGATTTAGGAGTCTCTGTCACTAAAGGGTTATAGTCTGTAACTGCCTAATCTCCTGCTCCACCGTAGACTCAGTAGGTGGCGGTAATGCTCCAGACACTAAGGAGTAAACTGCCATTAAACCAAACAGAAGAAGAAGAAGAAGATCAGGATGGCATCGAAAGGGATAGATGAGGATGAGGACATGGAATTTCTCGATTGGACGCTGGTGAATAGAGGAAAAGGGTGAGGCAGGCCGGGTGCACCACGTGGAGGTGAAATGGGGATGACAGCTAGCCAAAATAGTAAAAGAAGT
Organism: Xyrichtys novacula; assembly: GCA_962446985.1. Taxonomy (NCBI): domain Eukaryota; kingdom Metazoa; phylum Chordata; class Actinopteri; order Labriformes; family Labridae; genus Xyrichtys; species Xyrichtys novacula. The sequence continues at coordinate 2,065,104 of OY660871.1, read as the reverse complement.
TTAGATGGAAACAGCACGGATGAAGGTGACAGGATAGTGAAACGAAAGGTGGAGAAGGAGGAATTTAAGATTGTTCTGAGGTTCAGGAAGGAGGATGAACAGGTTAATCTTAGTCCGATTAATATTTTTAAGGGAACTAAAAAAGAAAGTAGGTGATGTAGAAATGGCTAAAATACCCAGAGATGGGAACTTGTTGATAATCTGCAGAAATGAGGAGCAGAAAAACAAGGTAATGCATGTAGAAAACATATACAAAAAAGTGATTTATGATAGGAAAATCCTGGGAGAGAATAAAGTTGTTTGTGGGGTGATCACTGGTATTCCCACTGACGAAGATCTTGAGAAACTGAAATGTAGCATTCAAGGAGGAGAGGTTAATAGAATGAAAATACTATTAATATCAGTTAATGGAGAGAGGGTGGAAAGCTTATCAATACTGATGGAGTTTCAGGGATCAGTGCTCCCAGAGAAGATTAGGGGGCATGAGTTTCCCAGTCAGGCCTTATGTCCCTCCTCCACTTCGATGTTTTAAATGCCAGAGATATGGACATATCGCGATAGCATGCAAGGGGAAACAAAGGTTCCCTAAATGTGGAGTGGACCACACATACGAGCAATGTGGAGATCATATGGAGAACAAATGCTGTAACTGTGGTGGCCAGCACAGAGTGACGTATGGGGGCTGTGAGAGCAGGAAAAGAGCAGTTGAAATTCAACAGGTGAAGACTGCAAACAATATAAGCTATGCTGAAGCAGTAAGGAAAGTTCAAGAACAAAAGAAAAGGTATAAAACAGACAGAGGCAACGAGAGGACAAGAACAGAGAGTACAGGATAAAATAAAAATGGGAATGGATATTGAAAGATTGATTGTGTTCATTGCATATGTAATCAACTGTACAGACCAGGCCAGAAATGGATATTGAAAGATTGATTGTGTTCATTGCATATGTAATCAACTGTACAGACCAGGCCAGAAACAAGACAGAGAAATTAGAATAATAGTCAGGGGTGCTGAAAAATTTCTAGAAATGAAGGACATATCTTGGGAACAAGTCAATAGGAGGCTTGAGGATGATGGCAGACAAGGATTAGGGGGAGAAAAGACAATCTGATTATTCTTCAGTGGAACGCAAGGAGTCTAATAGCAAATGGCCAAGAATTCAAAAGAGTTATTGATGGTATCAGAAACAAACCAGAAATTATATGTGTACAAGAAGTGTGGCTTAAACCAGAGTTAGATTTTGTTATTAAGGGATATGTCAGTGTGTGCAGGGATAGAATGGATGGAGTTGGGGGAGGATGTGTAATATTTGTGAAACAAGGAATTCAATATGGAATACTGGAGAAGGGGAAAGATCTGGAAATTATAACAATTGAAGTATGGACAAAAGAAGGAGTAATCAGAGTGGTGAATTTTTACAATCCATGCAAAAAACTGTCAATAGAGTCTTTAGATGATCTTACTAGAAATCTAGTGGGCAAAGTAATTTGCTGTGGAGATTTTAATGCTCATAGCACAGTATGGGGTAACTATAATGATGGAAATGGGGAGGTAGTACAAGAGGTAATGGAAAACAAAAATCTAGTATGCATAAACAATGGAAAGGGAACAAGAATCGATCTTCAACATGGGTCAGAATCAGCCACTGATCTCACCTTAGTATCAGGCAAAATAGCAGGTCTATGCGAATGGAAAATTATGAAAGAACCAACAATAGGTAGTGATCACTATCCAATGGTTACAAGAATAGGGTTAAGTTTAGAGGAATATGATACGGGGGGTCAAGAAAGATGGGTGTTCAGCGGGGCCAACTGGGAAAAATACAAGCAGATTAGTGATGAAGAAATGAGGAAGGTAAAAAAAAAAACAGGACATAGAAGAATATAACCGTGCAGTATGTGAGGCAATTTTAGTTGCGGCAAATCAATCAATACCAAAGAAGAGAGGAGGGAAGAGAAAGAAAATAGTGCCATGGTGGACGAAAGAATGTGAAAACGTAATTAAATCCCAGAATAAAGCAATTAAAATATTAAAAAGAACTCATAACTTCCAGAACCTTATTGAATATAAAAAGTTACAGGCGAAGGTGAGAAGAACAATTAAAAATGCAAAGAAGATCTTTTGGAGGAAGTTTTGTTGTTCAGTAGGGAGAGATACAGAAACTGAGAAAGTATGGGGAATGATAAAAAGAATGAATGGAATGAAAAGAGAATTTGGATATCCGGTACTAAAGGTTAATGAGAAGAATGCGGTAACAGAGGAAGATAAAGCAGAAGTACGGTCCAAGACTTTTGTTAGAGTACATAGTGTCAGTAATATCAGTGAAGAGGGACAAAGAGGAAGGGAGAAGACATTATCTGAAAATGTAGATCTGGTGCAACAGGAGGAAGGAACAAGCAATGTATTAAACTTGTCATTTACAAAAGCAGAATTAAACCAAGCTCTTAGGAAAACAAAGGTGTCTGCTCCAGGAAAAGATCAGATTTGTTATAACATGCTCAACTGTTTAAGTGATTCATCTAAGGACATTATATTAGATTTATATAACAGGATCTGGGAGAAAGAAAAATTACAAAAAAAATGGAAAGAGGCTGTGGTGATACCAATAGGCAAACCAGGGAAAGATGGGACAAAACCAGAAAATTACAGACCAATCGCACTAACATCAAATGTATGTAAAATAATGGAAAAAAATGATCAATACAAGATTAACATATTATATGGAAAAGAACAGATATATTTCAGCAATACAAAGTGGATTCAGAAGAGGCAAAAATACAATGGACCCAGCACAATGTCTGGAACATGAAATAAGGAAAGCTCAGGTCAATAAAGAAAGTGTAGTAGTAGTATTTTATGACATTGTAAGGCATATGATATGCTATGGAAGGAGGGATTATTAATTAAATTAGCAAAGTTGGGGATTAAAGGCCAAATGTATAGTTGGTTTAAGGACTTTTTAGATGGAAGAAAGATTCAGGTCAGAATGGGTAAACACTGTTCAAGAAATTTTGGTATAGAAAATGGAACACCCCAAGGGAGCATCATGAGTCCTATGCTATTTTCAATTATGATAAATGATGTTTTTAGTAGCCTAGAAAAAGGAATGGGTTGTTCACTTTTTGCAGACGATGGAGCGCTGTGGAAAAGAGGGAGAAATATAGAATTTATTGTTAAAAAGATGCAAGAAACTATTGTTAAGATACAAGAATGGGCATATAAGTGGGGGTTTAAATTTTCAGTAGACAAAACAAAAACAGTGTTCTTCACACGTCAAAGAATAAAAAGGAATATAACTTTAAAAATGTATAGTCATGAGCTAGAAAGAGTCAAAAATGTAAAGTTTTTAGGGATATGGTTTGATGAAAAGTTAACATGGAATATACATATTGAAAAAATAGTAAACAAATGCAAACAAGAGGGCTCTCGCAGCTGCTTAGCAGCTACGCTCGGGCCCTAAAAAGTGCGAAACATAATGAGGTGTCTGGTTGGAAGGGATTGGGGAGCAGAAAGAGTGGCATTACAAAACATTTACATTGGATTAATAAGGTCAGTATAAGATTATGGAAGTGTGATATTTAGGTCAGCAGCAGATACAGCATTGGCAAAACTAGATAGGATCCAATATCAAGCATTAAGGTTATGCACAGGAGCCATCAGGACAACCCCAACAGCAGCATTACAAGTAGAAATGGGAGAAATGCCCTTAGAATTGAGGAAAACACAGTTGGCTATTAATTATTGGATACATTTAAAAGGAAATAAAGAGAATCACCCAACTCAAGAAGTACTAAAACCGTGCTGGGAAAAGAAGAAAAGAAAGATAAAAAGTTTTGGATGGACAGTTGAGCTAGAAACAAAAGAACTAGAAATAAATGAAATAAACATCAGCCCAACTGTACCACTACCAACAATTCAGCCGTGGCTTCTACCAGATCCTGTGGTAGATCTAACATTACTGGAGAAGAAAACCAAAAATAAAGAAATCATAGGACAGCCACAGATCATACAAGACTACATTGAAAGGAAATACTATAGTTATATACAAATTTATACAGATGCATCAAAAAACCTAGCAAACAATGTAGGTGTTTCGGTAATTGTCCCAGAATTTAAGGTCAAATTTTTAAAGCGCATTGAGGACAGACTGTCGGTATATACAGGAGAAATGTTAGCAATTCTGGTAACACTGCAGTGGATAGAAGATGTGAGACCACTCAGATCAGTTATAGGTTCAGACTCAAGTTCAGCAATAATCAGCTTTAGATCACAACCATTCAGACAGCAGACAAGATTTGATAATAGAAATTAAACAAACATTGTTTAGGATTCAAATGTTAGGGTTAGATGTAGTATTAGTATGGATACCAGCTCATATAGGAGTAGTTGGAAATGAAATGGCAGATAAATGCGCAAAGAGAGCAACAGAAAAGCAGCAAATGGATAGTATAGTGCCATTTAGCAAAACAGAAGTAAAGAACATAATTAAACAGAAGATCAAACAAAGATGGCAGGAGCAATGGGATAAGGAGAAAACGGGAAGATGGTTTTATGGAATACAGAGACAAGTAGGGACAATGAGAAAAACTACCAGAACTCGTGAAGAAGAAAACATAATATCTAGAATGAGATTTGGACATACTAGACTGAACAGTACATTACATAAAATGGGAAAACACAACAATGGAACATGTGATCAGTGCAATAGTCAAGAAACATTAGAACACGTTATGATGCAGTGCCCAAAATATGAGGCTGAAAGGAGGAACCTTATAAGGAATTTAAGTAGAATAAAGATTAGATACAATCTAAAGGATTTGATACAGAGGAATTCTGGGGAAGAGTCATATCGATTAATAATCAGGTTCCTAAGGAAGACAGAGTTAATAGAAAGAAATTATTATTTTATTTTATTTATTTATTTTATTTTTTTCATTAGTATTATTAAGATCCAGACGCCAGACCAGTTGGTGGCGGTAATGCACCATAGCGTATTTTGCCAACCTCCAAAAAAAAAAAAAAAGGAATCAAGAAGAAGAAGAAACGCGGACAGTTGATTAGTTTGACAAAACACAAGAGGTAAGACCACAAATCTGCAACTAGTGTCTTTAAATGGTGACAAAATGCAGAACATGCAGTTTTATCATAGCTGTAACTTTTAAGTGCATAGCACATTTCCGCTTACATTAACAAACACTGTTAGCCTTTAGCTTAGCCGGACTTGCTAACTTGGATGCAGCTGTGTTTCCGGTCAGTTTCATTAACAAAAGCTGTATTACATAAAATATCAGATTTAAAAATTTATCCACCTTAAAGAGAGGGGCTAATTCTAATCCTATTTTCATGTAATACCGCCTGTAAAATGTTATGCAGCCGATATTACCCGGAAGAGTTCCCTGGCCGACTTCCGTTCAAAATAATAAAGATTTAACGTGACCAGAAGACTTAATTCATGGCATAGTATATCTAAAACTTTTTCTATGATCAGTATAAAGCTTAAAGGTATCCGGCCAGAATTCAGCTTTAGATACATGTCTGTGATGAACGTAATTGTGCCTTTAACTGACAGACCGCTATAGGTCGGTAATAGATTTCTCCACGTTAACGGTAGAGAGTCAAACCAAGTTCATCAAAGCTGGCTATGAATTCACGTATCATACAACCATAGAAAAACATTATTGAAGCCCCGATTATTCTGGGGTATGTTGTAAAGTACCCCCAGTTTTCATCCAGGTCTAACTAGAGTCCAGAACACCGGGGAAATAGGTTTACAGTTAAAGTGTGCAATCTTTGAACGGAGTTTGGTGTTGAGGTTTTCTGTGGAGCACTTTTCCATGTTTACATTATACAGAGCTCTTCCACTGAAGTAAGCAAACTCAAAACATACCTTTTTAGTCTTGCATTTAACAAAATTTTATATCATTAACTTTGTTTACGTGTTTTTGCATTTATCTCTTCTAGTTTTGATCACAGGATCGCCTTTGATTGAGCTATTTTGGTGCTCTTATTTTAATATCTTTTACTGTTGTTCTTATTTCATTTTATTTATTTCTGAAATTTCATTTTATGTTACTTTGTTTTTAGATTTTAAAACCTCCAGTGTTTCCTCAGTGCGCACATTCCTATTTATATGAAATCAAGCCCTTTTTAAGTTAATCCACTTTAATACTGTTTCTATTGTGTTTAGATTGTGCGGTGGGAATGAGGGTTGTGGGTTGGGGTAGATTAGGGTTTTCTTTGTTTCTTTTATTCCTCTGCTATGTAAAGCACTTTGTTCTACATCGTTTTTGTATGAAAAGTGCTTTACAAATAAAGACTGATTGATTGATTGATTAAAGTTAGGCATATTAATCATTAACAATACTTGCTCTGTTCAAGAACGAGACTGTAGAGCTGTGAGTAGACCTGAATAAAGACCTCAAGCTTTGGTCCTGCAGCAGCCTGCTCTTCTCTGTGAGGATTATGAAGTCAGCCTGTGACAAACAAACAAACTCTTGTTAGAACGTATTTAAACATTGAGTTTGTTTTGTTTATCTCAATTAACTTATAAGTTCGTAATATAAAACATACATTTGCACAGCCAGCCTTTTCAGCAGTGACCTTCTGTGGCTTACCTTACTTGCAGAGGGTCTCTACGATCGTCTTCTGGACAACTGTCAGTCTGTAGTGTTGTGAGCTGCCCCAAAGTTAAACAGGACAGCTTTAAATACATAATATTCAGAGAGTGCTTTGCTCCATCACCGATAACATGATCCAGAAGTAAAAAGAACAATGTTTTCAGGAGTAATTGTATGTGAAGAGTTAGAATGAGGAAACAGCTGAAACAAAAAGTAAAGGAGTGCAGGGTCACTGGTGCCCTGGAGTTTAGCTCTCAGTTGAAAAAAAATCTCTTCGTGTTGATGTTTAGGCATAAATGAAAACATTAAAATGTGACTTTTCTGCAGATGGAAAACTACAGTAAAGCTCGGACAGAGGAGCAGCAGTCTGTCTCTCCGTTCTCTGGTCTCCCTCCAGACACGCCGGAGGTCCGAGTCAAAGATGGCAGCAAGATCCGCAACCTGCTACGCTACGCCCTGGGCCGTATGGAGGCCAAAGCCCGAGTAGCTGACCCTGAGGAGGAGGGAGGACCCCCAGCTGAGGGGGGAGGAGGTGAGGATGTGCCACAGGAAGCAGCTGCCCGGCCCCTATGCAGACACATCATCTTCACGGCGAGCGGGAAGGGCGTGTCCAAAGCTATCACGTGTGCTGAAATCGTAAAGCGGCGTGTGAAGGGGCTCCACCAGCTCACCAAGCTGCAGTACAGCACTGCTGTGGAGGTGTGGGAGCCGCTGGAGCCTGGCGCCGGCCTTGACAGCCTCACCGTCAACAGAAACGTGCCCACCATCTGGATCCTGCTCTCCAGAGAGCCAATGGACAGCAGCCAGCCTGGGTACCAGCCACCAGGACGCTATGACCTGCTGTGGGCTCAGAGCATCAACAAGGAAGAGGTGGGGTCGACAGGACAGAGAACCGGGCACAAGAGGAAGAAAGGAGGAGGAGGAGGAGGAGAGAGAGGAGGAGGAGGAGGCAGAGGGAGGGGGTCTGGACGTCAGGCTGGGCGCTCCAGAGACTCAGTAAAAGGACAGAGTTGATTTATTTTCCATTGATAATTTATTTTTACAAACTGAACAGACAGGAAGAGAAAAACAGTCAAAGCTTCAAAACTGGAAACCTGCTGTGAAAAATGCTTTTGGACTTTTTTCATTTAGTATTTTGGTCAGAAAAGACAAAATGATCCAAGTAGGCTGATGAAGATATTTGTTGATGACTGTGACGGGAACAGGATCTGCGTCTGTAAGAAGTGAAGTGGTCTAAGTTTTCTCATGTTACTGTGTGATGATGATGATGATGATTTTGGTCTTCAGGGTCTCTGTTTTGTAAAACCAGACTTGAGTTGTCTCTCTGTGGAAATCTTTTTCTACAGTGTGGATGAAAAACTTTTATGTTCCTGAAATGTGATTTAAGAACTTGTTTATTTTGAAACAAATAAAAACTATTCTGACTTTAAACTGTGAGCAGATGAAAGGTGGTCCTGACCCTCTTTAGAGCGGAGAGTGCACCGTCCATGATTTCCAAAAAGGTCAGCTTTTGATTCGTCACAGGAAAGCTTTCCACTTACCCTCAGTCCACCTTCGATAAATTTGATATGATCTACTGTAGATGATAAAATCCACTCAGGAACTTTATTCTGAAACTGTTGAACTGTTAGCTCATGCAGTCTCTCACAGAGTCCTGAACCTCTGACAGATTCAGCCTTCTTGACCCAGTCATGTGACTAACCTGTCGTTCACGTCAATAATTCGATTTTCTCAGCTGCATGTATACGAGGACAAGGAGAGAAGTCCGATTTGGCGAAAAAAAAACAAATTATGAGCTTAGTCCGATCAAACTGCATGTAAACACACTGAATAACGACTTTTTGGAAAATGTTGCTGCCATGAATAAATAAAATTAAAATGAGCATACCTTTATTCATGATACTTTTCATTCGGATCCTTATCTTGGACTTTTTGAGGTTGTAGTTCATGACTGTATTTGTTACACGCCCAGAGAAGTTGGCATCTTGAACTGGACTGTCAAACATCTTAAGGTCAGTTCATTCTGGACTTAAACAGTCCTGACATAAAGCAGAGTTGAGGGATCTTTGACTGTCTAAAAAATCAGAGGAAACAGACTCAAATCAGGAGAGGTTCACTAGAGCGTCAGAACTCTTAACACCTTTTATGTTCTGGAAGTCCAACACCTTCAGAGTAATCCTGGAGTTTTTTGATGAAAGTGTCAGAGAGCGGCGTGCTCTCAGGATCCCGGTAACATCTTGAGTCCACGTTGATCCTTTTATCTCCTCGCTGGGCCTCCCCCAGCTTACAGGATTAGAGTTTCCCTGCACAAGGATCAGAGCCGAGCATCTGTCCGAGGGGAAAAGTTGCTGCAGAAGAAGCAGAGCATGGAACGGCATGGACGGGCTGAAGCCTTCAGGCTGCTGCTGCTGGTCAGCTGGCTGCTGTTGGGTCCGGGTCTGGCTCAGGTCAGACACCCCCTCCCTGTGCTGTGGATAATGCCGTTCAGCCCAGGGTCTGGGAGGGAAAACCTGACTGCTGCCGTGGCCCCTGCCATCAGACTGGCTCTTCAGGATCTGCAGAGACAACCGCAACCCCTCGGAAACTATGAAGTCCAGTTCCAGCTTCTGGACTCACAGGTAAGTTTCAGACTCCTGTACAAAGAGTGTCTATCAGATCCTGTTTCTGGTCCTGCATAGAGAGGGTGATGGGGGAGTCACTGAATACTGTGGACACCAAAACCAAACACGATGTTCCTCCTCTTGAACAGTTGGATTAGACTTTCTTAAGTTCAACCTGAACCATTAAAGAGGGGACCAGACAGAACCAGGATCCCAGGGTACAGTTTAAGACTGCCCTGTGGTCTGATCCATCAAAATTGGACCATTTTTTGGAAACATGGAGGTCTTGCCTTCTGCTCTGAAGAAGGTTGGTCCGCCCAGCTCGTTATCAGGGTCTCCAGTTATGTTGACCAGTATCTTCAGGTTTTTGAACATGTGTTTAAATCAATAAATGACCTTATTTGGAAATCCTGGGTGGTGCTCCAAAGAGGAGAGGGACCACAGCTGTGTGGTGATCGTGGCTGAGGCTTAGTGGGAGAGTAGGTCAGGGTTCAATGCCAAGTCCTGATGCCCACATGCCGTGTCTTTGGGTGACACACTAAACCCCAACCTGCACCTGCTGACTGATGGGTACTTCACACTCCAGCCTCTGTCATCAGTGTGTATGTGTTCATGGGTGTGTGTGTTCATGGGTGTGTGTGTTCATGGGTAATAATAATAATACATTTTATTTATAAGCGCCTTTCTGGACACTTGAGGACACTTTACAGAGTAAAAACAACAGGATAAAAGAGAGTTAATTTTTCCGGATGTCAGGAGGTGTCCCCATGGTCCTGAAGCGGGCAGGGGGCATGGTGAGGTGGATGGAGGTGGAAGATCTGAGGGAGCAGGAGGAGGTGGCTACGTGGAGGAGAGGGGGGTTGTGTGTGTGTGAGTGTGTGTGTGTGTGTGTGTGTGTGTGTGTGTGTGTGTGTGTGTGTGTGTGTGTGTGTGTGTGTGTGTGTGTGTGTGTGTGTGTGTGTGTGTGTGTGTGTGTGTGTGTGTGCCCCCTTACAGATTACCTCTATTTTTTGCACATTTTCCAGACTTAAAAGTTCCAGATCATCAAACAAATTCTAATATCAAACAAAGATAACCCCAAGTAAATACAAAATGCGGTTTTTAAATGATTATTTGATTTATTAAGGGAAAATGCCATCCAAATCAACCTGGCCCTGTGTGAAAAAGTAATTCACCCCCTTGTCAAATTGTGAGTGAACTGTGATTAACTACATTTTTTGGAAAGCTGAGTTCAATTTCACTAGCCACACCCACACCCAGTTACTACCAGACTTGTAAAATCAAGAAATCACTTAAATAGAACCTGTCTGACAACATGAAGATGGCTAAAAGATCTCAAAAAGCAACACCATGCCGGGATCTAAGGAAATCAGTGAGCAGAAAGACAGTAATTGACATCCATCAGTCTGGAAAGGGTTACAAAGTCATTTCTAGGGCTCTGGGACTCCAACGAACCACTGTGAGAGCCATTATACACAAATAGAGAAAGCATGGAACAGTGGTATACCTTCCCAGGAGTGGGCAGCCAACCAAAATTGCTTCAAGAGCCCATCGACAACTCATCCAGGAGGTCACAAAAGATCCTAGAATAACATCTAAAGAACTGCAGGCCTCACTTGCCTCAGTTAAGGTCAGTGTTTATGATTCGACCATAAGAAAGAGACTGGGCAAAAGTGGCATCCATGGCAGAGTTCCAAGGTGAAAACCACTGCTGTCCAAAAAGAACATAAAGGCTCGTCTCACATTTTCCAAAAAACACTTGGACGGTCCCCAAGACTTTTGGGAAAATATTCTGTGGACTGATGAGACAAAAGTGGAACTTTTTGGTAGGTGTGTGTCTCGTTACATCTGGAGAAAAACTAACAAAGCATTTGATAAAAAGAACATCATGCCAGCAGTCAAACATGGTGGTGGTAGTGTGATGGTCTGGGGCTGCTTTGCTGCTTCGGGGCCTGGACGACTTGCAATAATCGATGGAACCATGAATTCTGCTCTCTATCAAAGAATCCTGAAGGAGAATGTCCGGCCATCAGTTTGTGACCTTAAGCTCAAGGGCACTTGGGTTATGCAGCAGGACAATGATCCGAAGCACACCAGCAAGAAGCACACCTAAGAATGGCTCAAAAAAAAACAAAATTAAGGTCAAAGTCCGGACCTGAATCCGATCGAGATGCTGTGGCATGATCTTAAGCGGGCTGTTCATGCTCGAAAACCTTCCAATGTGGCTGAATTAAGACAGTTCTGCAAAGAAGAGTGGGCCAAAATTCCTCTCCAGCGATGTAAAAGACTCATTGCTAGTTATCGCGAATGCTTGATTGCAGTTATTGCAGCAAAGGGTGGCACAACAAATTATTAAGTTAAGGGGGCAATTACTTTTTCACATTGGTGATTTTGGTTTTCAATAATTCTTTACTTTCAATAAATGAAATGATCATTTAATAACTGTGTTTTTTGTCCACTCATTGTCTTTCTCTTTAATTTAATTTTATTGGATGATCTGAAACATGTAAGTGTGACAAAAAAGCAAAAACAGAAGAAATCCAGTAGGGGGACTTTTTCACAGCACTGTATACAGGAGGATTCTCTACCATGTTGAAGTTTCTGGAGAGATTTGTGAGGAAGGCCAAAGAGAAGAGAGTAATAATAAACAACAAGGGTGGTGACAAGGCTGTGGACGAGAACTGAGGTGGTATGAGGGATGAGGCAGACAACTGATGTTGGGAAGATGGAAATATGTAGACTGGATAATATCACTGATGTGGGCTTGAAATGAGAGTGAGCTGTCAAGGATGACACCCAGACTCTTGACCTGTGGGGAGGGGGAAACTGAGGTGTTGTCAATAGTAAGGAAGAGACTGTCGGCTTTGGATAAGGTGGATCTGGTGCCATTGAGGAAGACTTCTGTTTTATCACTATTTAATTCAAGGAAGTTTGAGGTGAACCAGGATTTAATTTCAGATAGGCACTTGGTGAGGGAGGGGGGTGGAAGTGAGGAGTAGGGTTTGCTGTAGAGGTAGAGCTGGGTTTCATCCGCAAAGCAATGAAAGTGGATGTTATACTTACGGAAAAAAATTAACAAGGGGAAGGAGGTAGATGATGAAAAGGAGGGCCCCCAGGACAAAGCCCTGGGGCACACCTGAGATGACGGGGGAAAGCTGAGATGTGAAGGATTTGAGATGGATGAACTGAGTGTGGGTGAGTGTGTTCATGGGTGTGACCTCTCAGACCGTCACGTCTCTCAGTATTTCCTTCATTTTTTTTCAGTGTGATCCCGCGAAATCCCTCAAAGCTCTATTTGACGCTTTGTGGGCGGGGCCAAAGTTTCTCCTGGTGTTTGGAGGGGTGTGTCCGTCTGTGACGACACTTATCGCTCGCTCTCTTCCGG